>ONZH01001987.1:0-55393 GCA_900303285.1 Rhinella marina
TACATATCTTTTTCTAACAGAAAACGGAGATCTGTTATGTTTTCCATCCGGAAACGTTTTGGCTTTAGGAAGGAGTTTAGAGACCTGACATTGAGAACGGGTCTCACAGAACCATCGGATTTTAGGACTGGAAAGATGTGACTTATCCAGCCTCTTTCTCCTGACACAACAGGAGAGATCTTGCCCGTTTCTAAGGCTGTCTGTAATATTGAGTCAAGGATACTTTTTGTGTGAAACTTGGGTGTTTTCCTTTGAAAAGGAAACTTTTTTAAAGGAAGGGAGAGGCCGTTTTTGATTATGTTTAAGACCCAACGGTCTGAGCAAAACGTTTCCCATGTTTTCAAATAGTTTTGAGATGGAAGAAGAGTTGTGCTTACCCGACTGCGGTCTCTTGGGGAAGTGCTTATATCCTGAGGATCCTCTTGAAGGGTTAGAGGTACTAGAGAAGGGTTTCCTGGTCTGTCCCTGAGAATCCCGGATCTGCCCCTGGGACTTGAAAGCGGCGACCCTCGGACCGAAAGGGTTGTTTGTGTGGTTTCTTAAGTTCAGCAAAGGACTTTCTGGCTCTGTATCTACCTTTGACTTCTTGAATGAAACCGGGTCCGAACAAGTACTGGTTTCAAGATTATTGAACTCATGTGATTTTAGGTGCTAAATCTGCCATGCCTGCTGAAGTAAGCCACCTAGCTCTTCTTATATTTGTGACATAATTAAAAGACTGACCAATTATAAGTACCGCCCTACTGGCTGCCTTAAGGAGTGCCCAATTTTGGAGGCAAGAAGGGTTTTAAAATTATGGGTTGGGAGGTTAATGAGCCTTCTTTGTTCTGCCTTTGTTAACATGAGGGAGAAGCGGACCAACAGCATCCGCCAATTTTAAACTGTACATTCTTTAAAGTGTTATCCAGCATATCCTTATGGACCGACAGTCCCTGTAATGGATAGCAGAGCCGGATCTATGTCAGGAGCAATTAAGGCCTGGATGCTGGGATACCAATATAATTACGTAACACCAAATCGTCCTCTTTGACTAAGGTGGAGCGAAAGGCTAGTTGAGCAAATTCTCTGACTTCAGAAGAATCGTAGATAGCCCATCTCTTTGAGAAAAGCTTGTTTGGAGGGGTAACGGCCAGCCAGACCTACTCTCAACATCTGTAACTCGCTCCACCGCCCTCTTTCTGAGGAGGATGTAGAACGTGTCACGGTTTCTGAGTCCCAGTCCACTTCAGAAACTGACTCAAATGTGCTGACACTAGGGACAGTGTGCGAGAAAAAACTTTCTCTATATGAACCCGGGGTAGATGCCCCCATAGGAGAATAAGAGGTAAACAGGCCTCTTTTATGTTTTGAAGCAAACGCTTCTCTCTCTGTGTCTGAAGCAAACGCTTCTCTGTCTATGCGGGGTGCTGTACCTTTATTAGTGTGAGCTGGGGGATGACCTGACAGCTCTTGGAAAACACCAGCAGACAGCTTGTCATACCTCAAACGAGGTTTATGAGGTGTAACAGTAACCCCTCTGCCTGACTCAGGACTGGTATGAGGGGAATCCAAGGCTGTGTTTCTCACAGCCTTTCTTTTCCTTATGGGGGTCACTTCATCTTCAGAGGGGCACTCCTCTCTTAGTCTTTTCATGGAGGAGGACCTATTAACAGGGGACTGCGCCATGGTCAGTGACGCAGTCACAGAACAAGCGTCCTCTTCCATTGCCGCCAAGAAAAATTCTGATGCAGTTCCCGCGCTGCGCGCGAGTCCTGCCTCGCTGGGTCACGTGACTGTGAGCGTCGCATTGTGCGGCGCTCACTTTCACTGTTTCCCCGGTGGATTTGGGAGGCAGCCGCCTATACCCTTCAGCTGGTGCTAGGTGGCTGCCTCCCCGAAGAACAAAGAGGTTAGCGTGCTCAGTGCTCTGTCAGTGCTCAACACCAGAACTTTTTGTGCTGCTATTACATTTAATATACCAGGGCCATAGAAAGAAAGTGCAATTGATCAGTGGTACATGTAAGGTGGCCACTGACTTCACCCCCAGAAAGCCGGACCTCACCTGCCACGCCCCTGAATAGCTAAAACCATGTCCCTGTCTCTGTTAAGCCATACTCCCATCGCAGGCCGAAAAAATGGGGGAGGGAGAACTTTCAGAAGGGAGGGTGAGCTGGGGCAGCCCAGTGCTTCTCTCCCCCTCAGTCAGCCACAAGGAGCCATGTCTGGGGGGTTGAGTGACTGACTGGAGGTGAGAGAAGCTTCAGGCAGTTAATATGTTGCTGCAGTTCACGCTCTGACACCACAACGCTGCTGTCTGAGCGTGAGCTACTGAGAGGGTGGATATCCCTGCATCCGTCCAGGCCCTGCGCTGGACCTTATCCCGTATTGGCATGCTGAGGTGTTTTCTAATGACACTCCTTTCCCACAGCAGCACGTCTGCTCCTCATTCCTACCCTTCAGTCTCTGAGTACGGGATGAGGTAAACTTCTTTCTGAAGCACAGGGACACAGCGGAGCAGTTATCTCAGCTGTCATCTGCACATAATATACAACTTCACAGTGCTGAGAACAACAGACTTTACATAGGGCTCTGTGCTCTGCTTTCTCACACCAACCATCCTGCAGTGTCACAAGAAGGACGGATTTTATGATCATAAATCCAAGAGCTGCCATTTTAGCTCCTCCACTGATTGTTCCCTAGACTAAAGGAGCCATTATAAATAATTAAAGAAATTTAAGAGTTTATTTATAAGAAAATGTTTTTTCAGTATTTTCATTTTTATCTTTCCCGGAGAACCCCTTTAACACCTTGCCGACCTAGGACGAGAATGCTCGTCCTAATATGGCGTTACTTAACGCCCTAGGACGAGCATTCTCGTCCTAGGGTTAAGGTGCTGCTGCTGTCCCGCTGCCGCAATCTGCAGCAGGGGTCCGGCTGATACTAACAGCCGGGCCTCTGCTGTATCCGCCAGCACCGGTGATTACACCGATGCCGGCGGATTATCCCCTTGTATGCCGCGGTCACGCTGACCGCGGCATACAAGGCAATTGCGGCAGCTTTTTAAAGCCATCGGGTCCCCGTGAGGCGGTGGGGGGGGGGCCCGATGGTTGAGATGGAAGCCCCGATGCCTTGCCCAGAGGCATCGGGACTCCCATCTACGGAAGCCCAGGAGACCCAGCCACAGCGCTGGGTCTCCTAGGCAACGGTCAGCGTCTCACAGTGAACGGATGTATTGTGCTGCATTCAATCAGGGATCAAACCCTGAAATGTTAAAGTCCCTTACTGGGACATAAGTGAAATGTTAAAAAAAAAGTTAAATAAAAGTGTTTTAACAAAAAAAATAAAATAAAAAAAATAATAAAGTTTCAATAAAAAAAAGCCCCTTCCCCATAAAGAAACACATAAAAAATAGAAAAAAAATAAAAAATATACGTATTTGGTATCGCCACGTCCGTAAAAACCTGCTTTATTAAAATATCACATGATCCAGCCCGCCCGGTCAACACCTTAAAAAATAAAAAATAAAGACTGTCTAAAAAAAGTCATTTTTTGTCACATTTCATCACAAAAAATGTAATACCATGCGATCAAAAAAGCATATGCCCCCAAAAATAGTACCAATCTAACCGTCATCACATCCCGCAAAAAATGAGCCCCTACCCGAGACAATCGCCCAAAAAATAAAAAAACTACAGCTCTTTGACTATGGAGACCCTAAAACATGATTTTTTTTGTTTCAAAAATGATATTATTGTGTAAAACTTAAATAAATAAAAATAAGTATACATGTTAGGTATCGCCACGTCCGTAAAAACCTGCTCTACAAAAATATAGCATGATCTCTCCCCTCAGGTGAACACTGTAAAAAATAAAAAAATAAAAACTGTCTAAAAACAGGCATTTTTTGTCACATTTCATCACAAAAAATGTAATACCAAGTGATCAAAAAAGCGTATGCCCCCAAAAATAGTACCAATCTAATCGTCATCTCATCCCGCAAAAAATGAGCCCCTATCTGAGACAATCGCCCAAAAAATAAACAAAATTACAGCTCTCTGACTATGGAGACACTAAAATGTGATTTTTTTTTTGTGCTTCAAAAATATTGTGTAAAACTTAAATAAATAAAAAAAGTATACATATTAGATATTGCCGCGTCCATAACGACCTGCTCTATAAAAATATCATACGATCTAACCTGTCAGATGAATGTTGTAAATAACAAAAAATAAAAACAATGCCAAAACTAGTTTTTGTTACCTTGCGTCACAAAAAGTGTAATATAGAGCTACCAAAAATCATATGTACCCTAAAATACCACTAACAAAACTGCCAACTTATCCCGTAGTTTCCAAAATGGGGTCAGTTTTTTGGAGTTTCCTACTCTAGGGGTGCATCAAATGTGACATGGCAACTTAAACTTTTTCCAGTGAAATCTGCCCTGGCGTTCCTTTCCTTCTGAGCCCTGCCATGTGCCTGTTCAGCAGTTTACGATGACAAATGGGGCATTTCTGTAAACTACAGAATCAGGGTAATAATTACTGAGTTTTGTTTGGCAGTTAACCCTTGCTTTATTCTCAGAATAAAATGATTCATATGGAAAATCTGCCAAAAAAGTGAAATTCGGAAATTTTCCTTTAATTCTTGTGGAACACCTAAAGGGTTAATAACGTTTGTAAAATCAGTTTTGAATACCTTGAGGGGTGTAGTTTCTAAAATGGGGTCAATTTTTGGGTGGTTTCTATGATGGAAGCCTCATAAAGTGACTTCAAACCTGAACTGGTCCTTAAAAAGTGGGTTTTGGAAATTTTGGAAAAATTTCAAGATTTGCTTCTAAATTTCTAAGCCTTCTAACGTCCCAAAAAAATAAAATGTAATTTTCAAAGTGATCCAAACCTGAAGTAGACACATGGGGAATGTAAAGTCATAACTATTTTTGGAGGCATTACTATGTATTTTAAAAGTAGAGAAATTGACATTTGGAAATTTGCAAATTTTTCTAAATTTTTGGTAAATTTGGTATTTTTTTATAAATAAGAATGAAATATTTTGACTCAAATTTACCACTGTCATGAAGTACAATATGTGACGAGAAAACAATCTCAGAATGGCCTGGATAAGTAAAAGCGTTTTAAAGTTATCACCACATAAAATGAGACATGTCAGATTTGCTAAAAATGGTTTTTACAGTAGCCATATTACTTTTAAACAACCAATGGTTTATTGCTCGGAGGTGGCAATGAGGAAAAACTTTACTATAAATTATAACTTACAGGTAAGTTTCATTATTTCTATATACTATATAGAAGGTAACTGGCCCTATTTTAATAAGACTCCAGGGCATCTTTGTAAATCTCAAGAATGCAATTTATTGTGGCCAGTTGTCTGGGGTTTAAACAGAACGTCAATACCTTTATTATACTGAAAACTGCCACTTTCACAATTCCGTAGTACATCTCCTATAACACTCCTGAATTATTGTTAAAACATTTAAGTTGCTAACACTTAAATATTTTTACAGTTGTGCTGGAAACCAATAAATCTGAAACAGCAACAGTAAGACGTAATCACATTTCCTATTATTATGTTGTAAATTGTGCTAATATTTGCAAGGAGAACAGTCGTAGAATGTATGACACCTGTCATGTGAATGCCAGTTATAAAACTACTGTGAGCTTTGTTCCTATTATTTCCAACCATTTTAGTCATCAGTTATACAACATAATTGAATTTTCCAAGGTCATTTATACTGAAGAAACTGAATGCTTGATTTCTTTTCTTACTCTCCGTGGACTCTAATTAGAGCATTTGGTTTTCTGACTTTTTGCTTAATGGATGATGTGTGCCATTGAAAGACTTTCAACTACAAGCTTCGTTCACGTTTAATGGAAAGCTAGCTAAAATGAACACAATTCAGTAGACTAACTAATCATTATGACCTTTACTGTTTAGGCCATAAAATTTGACAGGCTGTGTTATGGTTAGCCAACGTAAGGCAATGTACTAATGAGGCATGGCTCACACAACAAAAGATCCTGCTATGCCTGACATTTCATTGAAATCCTAGACATACATTCTCAAGGAATAATGTTCATGTTGATGTACCCCTGATGAATTCTACATTATTTTTACTTCAAGATGAATTTTTTGTATTGCCTGTAAACCATCTGTCAGCAGAGTTGTACCTATGGAACTGATTGACCTGTTGCATGTGCACTTCACAGCTGAAGATATCTATGTTGGTCCCATGTTCATATGTGGTGCAAAAAATGATATTATGCAAATAAGGCTCTAGGAGCAACGATGGCTAGGGTGGCCAGACGTCTGGTTTTAGGCTGGACAGTCCGCTTTTTAAACTCCTGGTCCTCCGTCCGGCGCAAGGCCAGGACGGACGGCCAGAAGTCCGCCTTTTTATAGTTAAGTTGGGAGTTGGGAATTTCCATAACAGGGAGCAGGACCTGGCAGGACGTCTGGAGCAGGGGCGGACATATGCGGGGCAGGGGAGGGAGAGGCGTCTCCCTTCCCCATTCATCTGATAGGCAGCAGGCCTAGTGCCTGCAGCCTATCAGAGGCCGGCTCAGGCGGAGCGATGACGTCATCGCGCCGCCTGAGCCATACAGCACGGGACACAGGCCAGAAAACACCTGCATCGCATCGCTGCCAGCTCCATGGAGGTAAGTATAAGTGTTTATTTTTTTTTATTTTACAATATGCTAATGGCCTTGGAGCACAGTGGGGGCCTACGGAGGGGGAGGATCACTATGGGGGCAATGTATGTATATACTGGAGCACAGTGGGGGACCTATGGAGGGGAGGAGCACTATGGAGGCAATGTTTGTATATATTGGCGCACAGTGGGGGACCCATGGAGGGGGAGGAGCACTATGGGGGCAATGTATATATATATATACTAGTGCACAGTGGGGGACCTATGGAGGGGGAGGAGCACTATGGGGGCAATGTATATATATACAACTGCACAGTGGGGGACCTATGGAGGGGGAGGAGCACTATGGGGGCAATGTATATATATACACTGGTGCACAGTGGGGGACCTATGGAGGGGGAGGAGCACTATGGGGGCAATGTATATATATACACTGGTGCACAGTGGGGGACCTATGGAGGGGGAGGAGCACTATGGGGGCAATGTATGTATATACTGGAGCACAGTGGGGGACCTATGGAGGGGGAGGAGCACTATGGAGGCAATGTTTGTATATATTGGCGCACAGTGGGGGACCTATGGAGGGAGAGGAGCACTATGGGGGCAATGTATATATATACTGGTGCACAGTGGGGGACCTATGGAGGGGGATGAGCACTACAGGGGGCCCTATTTTATATATTGGTACACATGGGGGGCACTATAAAGGAGGAGCACTATGGAGGAACACTATTTTATATACTGTCACACATGGGGGCCCTATGGAGGGGGTGGAATACTATAGGGGTCATATTTCATATAGTGGCACACATGGGGGCACTAAGGTGGGGGAGGAACACTATGGTGGGCCCTAGTTTATATACTGGCACACATGGAGGGCACTATGTAGAAGGGGAGGAAAGCAGCACTATTGGGGTCATTATACTGGCACACATTATGGGGGCATTTTATACTGGCACCTTATGTCAGGCACCATGGGGACAAGGGGAGGAGCACTATGGGGGCACTATATAGTATTTTATACTGGCACAAATTATAGGGAACTATGTAGCTCAACTGGGGGCACTAAGATTTTTTTTGGGCACACAGTGGGCATTGGCACACATTATGAGGGCATTATGGGGACATTGACTCTACTGGTGGCACTAATTATTTCTATTGGGACTTTGGGGAGCACTATTATTGTGGTGGGCACCCTGTCACGCTAGAAGCTTAGCACAGTTATTTTTGGGGAACATTTTGGTTACACTTTAGTAGCGAAGTTATTTTTTTTTATAGCACTTTGTGCCAATAATTACTAAAGGAAGTGCTATCTGTGGAGCACAGTGTCTGAGTATTGGGGGTGGCAGGATGGGGTGTTCAAGAAGGTGGGAGAATGATGGAAAAGTAGGAAACTAAGATGTCTGTCTGTCAAATTCCGCAGAGAGAAGAGATGGCTGAAAGAAATCATCATGGCGGTCTGGTCTGAATGGAGAAGATTGAGGACACAGAATGTCTACATGAAAGAAGACGTCACTGGATGTAAGAGGTATGTGGCGCTGTATTAGGCTACTTTCACATCTGAGTTAGTGATTCTGGCAGGCTGTTCCAGCAGAGAACAGACTGCTGGAATTCACTGACTCCAGCACTGCTGGATACAGAATGCCCGCCGGCCAGTAAAACGGCAGCAGTAAAGCCAGCCCATTAGGGCAGTGTGTATTTGTAAACAGAAGAACCCTTGCCCTTGCCGGGCTGCATGGGGGAAATTAAGGGTACATCTGGGTTCAACTCTGAACCCTGACAACCCCTTTAAGGTTTTCCTCTTTTTTTTTTTTTTCTTTTGCCGGGCACTTACTGGGAGAGGGGCGTGTTTAGCAGGTTGGGGGTGTGGTTTGGCAGGTTGGGGGTGTGGCCTAAAATGTCCTGCTTTTTGGGATGAAGCAGGTGGCCACCCTAACGATGGCATTGCTGTCACTCCTAGAAGCTCAGCTCTCTCTGCAAATGGGACGCGCTCTGTACTTTGATTTACAGGGCCAAGCAGTAACTTCTCTTAAATTCTTGCACTGTGCCAGGCACTTCAGTATCCACTACAGGAGCAGTACAGGAAAGAAGCTCGCAGTACAGAAGAGGACTACAAATGAACCTTTTTCCGCCTGTGCTGGATACTGAAGCACACCGTGCAGCACGAGACTTTAGGAGAAGTTTGGGCCAGGCATGATCACATTTACATTGCCTGGTTCTGTCAATCAAAGTGCAGAGAGGCGACAGTTGCAGAGAGAGCTGAGTCTCTAGGACTAAAGGCAACGCCCCCGTTGCTCCTAGAGTCTTATTTGCATATATTAAAACATCATTTTTCTAAGCAATACGGGCACAAATGAACATGGGACCAACAAATATGCCTTCAGCTGCCAAGCACACATGTCATAGATCAGCCAGTTTCAGAGCTACAAATCTGCTGACAGATGCACTTTAAAGGGAGTCTGCCAGTGGTTTTGACTGTGCTAAATGGTTGAACGCATCAAGTAGGAGCTGGAAATAGCAGTACAAACATACCTTTTGTGAAACCTTTCTCATCTGGAATGGTGAGAATATGAAGTTTAATTCTGCTAAATTCTTCTCTCTTATGTAATTGCGCAGGTTGGGGTGTCACTGTGAAGCGCTCTCTGCATTGAGCTGCTTCACAGCTCCTCCTATCTACTCTGAGAGATGTAGTGGTCTTCTGGTTGAATGTTACAGCTATCATGCAGGGCAGAGGGGAAAGACTGTGAAGCGGTTAATGCAGAGAGTTCAGAAAGAACCTCACGGTGAAGCCCTTCCTGATTGGCACTTGCAGTGGCAGAACCTGACAGAATAAAACTTCATATTCACACTACTCCCAATAAAAAACATACTCCCTTTACGTCTTTTCATATTTCTTTACCTCTGATTTCACATTCAGGTATAAATGTTGTTTGCATTCATACAGAATATATGCAAAAAAGGATCCTGCAGTGTTTTAATGCATACCAAATTATGGCTAAGATCGCCTCTAGAAACATAGCTTATAGGATATGATATTGTGCTTAAAGGGGTTATCCAGGGCCTATAATCCCCCCATATACCCGGGTCCCTCACACAGATCGTACTAACCTCACTCCCTGGCACCCGCGTCCTTTCTGATGCCAGCACAGCCACCGCTGCATCTCCTCATCACGCGGATGAAAACATCCAGCATTGGGAGGGCAACCAATAGCAGGTCACGACAGGAACAAGCCTTCCTAGCGCTACCTGCAATGCTAGGGAGGATCATTCCCATCGCAGCCTGCTATTGGATGCAGCGCCAACCGTGCCGGTATGAGAAGCAATGCAGGTGTCGGGGAGCAAGGTAAGTACTATCTGTGAGTGGGGCCCGGGCATATGGAAGGGCATTATAGGTCTTGGATAAGCCCTTTAATAGGGGTATAACATTTCTATGGGTCCAAAATATCCTGTGAGTACAGGTTCTGTACAATGGTCCTCAGAATGTGGATCATTGTTTTTATTAAGGACATATATGAATTTTGTGTGCACCTCTGGTTTGGCATGTTTCAGCACATTTGGTATACTTTGAAGAAAGTTTATGTTGCCTCCATTAGTGCCATATGGAGGCATATCAAGTGCTTACCCCACATAATACAAACCTGTAGGAACTTTGCCCCTCTGCATGTTCTAGCCACATATACAATATGTGTATGAAACTAATGTTTCTTCCTCACCATGTATTCAGTCACTGGTGATTGATGCAACAGATGCATGTGTTGTAAGAGATTTTGCATTGTACTAAACAACTCTTAGATAATATCTGAATTTCTCTGAAATAATATTATTTTCTGCAAAGCCATTACGGTGTTTTTGATGAGTGAAAAAAAGTCATTATTTTGTTCATGATTGAAAATACTTCAATCTCCATTTTATACTTATAATGTTCAGTATAAGAATGTGTAAATTATTATTACAACCCAGTTTGTAAAGTGACACTCTAAAGCGGCTGTATGTAGAAAAGAGTATTAAAAATCTAATTAACCAAGCATAATTATCACAAGTCTCTGTGTAGTATTTTTCAAAGAACTACTTTTCATGTTCCATAATCTATTATTCTAAGCTAGCTTTATTTCCATAAAATATGAATTAACATGTATCAAAAACGCCTATAGCAAATTAGCACATCCTTGTTGATGTTTTCCTACCAACAACGGCATTAACTGTGTAGGCACGTGAAACTCCCTGAAGACTTTGAAAGTGATAAATAATGATGTAAAATATATTCTTCGTGTAGTGGTGCTCTCGGCACCCCATGCCGTCTTACAGCTGACTCATATCACTATATCATTATGTTTTGGTTTGGGATACAATAAAATCGTGACTTTTTCTTTTCCTTCGCTGTATTCCATCACTACATCTAATACTCCAGGGATCATTCCTCTTGATCACTAGAAAATTTTTAATATGATAATATTTTCCATGAAAACCCGTCATAAACCTTAAAGATGTTTCAGAAACACGGTTTGACAGTTCTCAAATTATACTTTATTTTTTGCTAGTAGACTTCCAGTATGTTAAGTTGCTTTTAGAATGTAATGGGTCTTGTGATCTCCAAGGCTAATAATAAAAAATAAAAAAATAAATGAATAGTATGATGGAGATTCATCATCTCCCTTGCGACTGAAAAGTCATGTTAAAAACTATGTGTTTGAGACTTTTAACTGCAACTTTTTAAAAAATTGTTGCATCTCTCGGATTTTACATCACACTTCATTTTCATAAAAGGGGCATCCATTCCCTGTATTTTATGGTGGCCAGTATGGCACCATAACAGGTAGTATTTACTGTTAGGTTCCCATCTTATAGAGATCGCCTTGATGCCGGCAGATGGGCACAAATAATTTTGTACAAAATGTATTTCCCAAGAATCTCAAATTTATAAAATAAACGTAGCATTAGCACCAGAATATTTTCTAGAACTATGGAATTATTGTACTTTATTTGTGTTTGCAGAGTGCTGTTGCATTGTGTTTTTTTCTTTGAGTTTCTAGCCATGGTGGCGTGCACATGTGCATTGGGATGTGCTAACTAACCCTCTTTTTTCTTTGCTATAGTATTTATGAGATATTGGAGTCTGGAAGAAGGAACTGCGATAAGTACATTTCTTAAAATTTGGGTCTGGAAAAGTTTCTCTCTCTCTCTTTCTCTCTCTGTCTCTCTCTCTTTCTCTCTCTTTTTTTCTCCGGAATCAAATTACACCAACTACACAACCTTAACTTTATAGAAAATTAGGGTTGGATTTTCCAATTTTAGAATCGATTCCCTCTGCTTTAATAGGGAAATATTATTATTATTAAAAAGCTTCCCTTGTCATGTAAATACCCACTTGTGTAAAATACTCTAGCTAATTTTTTTTATTCTAGAACAGTACTATGTTTATAAACCTATCTCGGGCATTATTAACTTGGGTAGATGACTATTTTGTTATTAAAAATATATTTTGGGAATGTATGGGGATTTTTAAGTTGAGTCAAGTGTTTAAAGAGAGTGGTCCTTATTCTGATTTGGGTAAAGTCAAAAGGAAGAGTTCTGGTCTATTCAACTTAGAAATGGAGTCAGTACATTAGACTGATAAAACTGTACCATGGAATTTGAAGCAGTGAAAAGAAATAGTAATTGCTTGCTCATAAATTGCTCAATCCTCAGAAGTCTTCTCAGCAATTGCTCTACTACTGCACTGGCTCTGGTCCTCCCTTGACAAGCAGCGTTGAAGAAATATGTATAGGCTTCTGTTCACTGAACGGAGAATCACTATGTTAAGAATAGGAATAAAGATCCGGCAGTGGAGAGAGTGATTTACCCTGAGTGTCCACCAGTGCATAGTTTAGTAGATGAATGTGCAGATTTCTATGTCTAAAGTTTGAACACCAGGCACAAATAAATGCAAAAACTGTTCAATGCATCCTTTTTTTTATACATGTAAATGGTAATTATTGTACATTTTTCATGATCTGCACAACATAAATATAATATGTACTGGTGGGGCAACCTGGTGTTGCCAACCACTCATAGCTTCCTGGACAATGCATAAGAACAGGGCACTTTTTTTTCCCATTGTCCTGAACAAAATTGTGTCCATGATTATTTATGAAGTTGGGCAGGCTTGTGCAGATAATTGTGGTTGTAAGTATCATCATTTTACAGTGGACAATAACTTCTACTGTCTTCTGTATATGATTAGGGCAACCATCTTGCTTAAGCTGCTGCTGTTCTGTTAACAGCAGTTCAGACATGGATGGCAGCCACAATGACCCTTCAGAAACTAGTGTCTGATCATGTCAATGGTGGTTATAATAGAGGATTGCTAAGTAAAGTGATCTTTACAAAACTGGCCAGGCCTTCACAACTTGGCCTATTATGAGGTTCACTTGGCAGTGTGAAAATTGCAAACTTTCAGTATTTTTAAATATATAAACTTGAATGGCATAGTAAAAATAATCACCAAAAATGTATGAGATACCAAGTTTTTATCACTTTACCACTTTTACACAAAGCATTTTTGTAAAGAAAAATCAGGTTTTTGCATCACAATTTTCAGAAAGCCATAATTTTTTTATTTTTGGGTGATTGTCTAAGGGTCCATTCACACTTCTGGAAAATGGGTCCACATCCATTCCGCAATTTTGCGGGACGGGTGCGGACCCATTCATTTTCAATAAGGCCGCAAAAGATGTGGACAGCACACAGTGTGGTGTCCGCATCCGAACTTTCGGTCCGCGTCCCCGCAAAAAAATAGAACATGTCCTATTCTTTACCGGAGCCACGGACAAGAAGAGGCATTTCTATAGTGCCAGCACACAGCTGGTGAGCGTGTTTTGCAGATCCACAATTTGCGGAAGTGTGAATGGACCCTTATGTTGGGGCTTGTTTTTTGTGGGACGAGGTAACGTTTTTTTCATTGGCACTGTTTTTATTTATTTATTTTTACAGCTTTCAACTGATGGGGTAGATAATGTAATATTTTTAAAGAGCAGATTGTTAAGGACGCGACATACTTCATTTTTGTTAAGTTTTACACATTACAAGCTTTTTTGTGTTGCCATTTTCTGAAAGTCATCTTTTTAAAATTTGTAGGGGCTTGTTTTTTGTGAGATGGGGTGGCGGTTTTATTAGTACTATTTTGGGGTACATATGACTTTCACTAGATATTACACTTTTTATGAGGCAAGGTGACCAAAAAATAGCTCTTTTGGCACCATTTTTATTTAGTTGTTTTTTTTATGGGTTCACCTGATGACGTAGATTATATGATATTTTTATAGAGCCAGTCATTATGAATGCCGTGAAACCTAATATGTCTATTTTTTAATTCTATTTATTATAATTTTATATGACAATTATGGGAAAGAGGTGCTTTTTAACTTGAATTTTTTTTTTGTTTATGTAAAACACTTTTCTTTTACTTTTTATTTTAGTTCCACTATGGGACTTCAACTTATGATCCCCTCTACAAGGCATTAAAATACATCCTGTATTGTAATGCACTGATCTATCAACATTACACTGACAGTGTGCCTATGAGACCCAGCCTGTGTGCTGGATCTCATAGGCTTCCATTCGGTTTTCCGATCTCATAGGAGCACAACATTGAAAATCATGGCAGTGCTGGATCTGGCACATCATGGATGACAGAATCTGACAGATCCAACTGAGCCCTATGTTTTCTGTAGCACCAGATTATCATGTTCTGCATCAGCTGAGGCGTGTATGATGAAGAATTTCTGCAGCAGCTGAGGTGTGAATTTTAAAGTTATGCAACAGTCAGAGAAACATCAGTTTCTGTCTGCACCTTGTAAAATATTTTAAAATTAAAAGCTAGTTTCACACTAGCTTTCACAGATCTGGCAGGCTGTTCCAGCCAGATGCTGCCTGAATGCCAGCACGGCCCTATTAACTATAATGAGGCCCGATGGAGATCTAGCAGAAACCCATCAAATATGCGCAGTGGTTTTTGTCCAGCCAATTCCTGGTATTCTAGGAAAGGGGCACCATTTGCCTAATCTGCCTGGGACATCAAAATACCTTGTCCTTACCCTGTTCCTCTGCCAGCACACGTCACACTGTGACTAACTGACCACCCCAGACCTGTTCTGACCCAGCAGTCACCAGTCCAGACTCCAGTTCAGCACTGTGAAGATCTGACCCAGGCCCTGACTGCAATCTGCCACAGTGACAGCCGTCTACAGCAGCACAAACAGTAAGTCAGCACTAGGGGGCAGGTAAAACAACAGCAGACACAGTTTATGAAGGTGTGTCACACTCTATAATAAGCAGAAGCTGGCACAGCTGCAGACAGAAACATGTGGAAGAGTTGCACACTATACAAAAGGCAGTGGGCACGGTTTATCAGGTAAGGCTGGGGGCAGAATTGTGATAAGATTCCAAAGTAGCCAGGGCAGGTGCTGGGAGGGGCTAGGGGGGATAGTGGGAGGGGTCATGTAAGATGATGCAACAGCCTCCATTTTGTGAAAGCACCTCTTACTGTAATTATAATTCTTATTGACTGACATTTCATTGTTTGGCCACAAGATGTCACTGTTTACCACAGAAAAGACTGTAGCTCCCTGGAGCAATGACAAAGAGACCCTGTTCTGCAGAGGTGGAGCTTCCGACAGGAGGAGTGTGTGGCAGCCATCTTGGCAGTGTGCTGCAGAGAGCCAGAGGAGAAGGAACTACTGACTGAGTGTTCCAGTGTGATCCACAAGTGGGACTATTTCCTAAGGGAGAAAGACACTGCAAGGAGACCTGGATCAGAGACTGTTGCAGTGTTACAGATCTGAAGGGGAGAACTACCATCAGGAGCCCTGCTGAGAGGACAAGTGGCAGCATCAGTGAGATTGCGTGGTTGCCGGATGAGATCCTCTACAAGTCACTTCTGAAGGTTAAGGTACCCAACGGACCCGGGTCAGTGAAAGAACTGAGGCCCACCGTGCAGACACAGTGGGTAACCGTGCACGCACCGCATTATGCCGTTGGTGCCAATTCAGTAGTTACCGTGTAAAAGGCTGAAGATCAAACAGGTATTTTGTAGGCTGCAAGCTACCTTGCTACTGAGGCGGGTTTATTGTTGCGAATAACCGGTTATACTCTGTCTAGGGTTTTTAGTGTTGATTTGTTAAGTTTGTAAGCGCTTGTGTTATACCGCCGGCGCGCCTATATCACACCCACAGAATTGTTCGTGGTGATTAGGGTATTAAAAGGTACAGCGGCTGGCTTAGTGTAGCCTGCATATAGGCAAAACTGTGAAGAGCCTGGAGAGCACACTTGAGGGGGCCGTGCTGTGTAACACAAGAGTCTCAGTTTCTGGCTGAGTGTATGTATACAGTGCCTACAAGTAGTATTCAACCCCCTGCAGATTTAGCTGGTTTGATAAGATGCAAATAAGTTAGAGCCTTCAAACTTCAAATAAGAGCAGGATTTATTAACAGATGCATAAATCTTACAAACCAAAAAGTTATGTTGCTCAGTTAAATTTTAATAAATTTTAAACATAAAAGTGTGGGTCAATTATTATTCAACCCCTCAAACCACCAGAATTCTGTTTGGTTCCCCTAAAGTATTAAGAAGTAGTTCAGGCACAAAGAACAATGAGCTTCACCATGTTTGGATTAATTATCTATTTTTTCCAGCCTTTCTGACTATTTAAGACCCTCCCCAAACTTGTGAACAGCACTCATACATGGTCAACATGGGAAAGACAAATGAGCATTCCAAGGCCATCAGAGACAAGATCGTGGAGGGTCACAAGGCTGGCAAGGGGTACAAAACCCTTTCTAAGGAGTTGGGTCTACCTGTCTCACTGTTCGGAGCATCATCCGGAAGTGAAAGGCTTATGGAACTACTGTTAGCCTTCCACGGCCTGGACAGCCCTTTGAAAGTTTCCTCCCGTGCAGAGGCCAGGCTTGTCCGAAGAGTCAAGGCTAACCCGAGGACAACAAGGAAGGAGCTCCGGGAAGTCTCATGGCAGTGGGGACATTGATTTCAGTCAATACCATAAGTAACGTACTCCACCGCAATGGTCTCCGTTCCAGACGAGCCCGTAAGGTTTTAGGCTTTACTTTCAAAGCGTCATGTCAAGGCTCATTTACAGTTTGCTCATGATCACTTGGAGGACTCTGAGACAGACTGGTTCAAGGTTCTCTGTCTGATGAGACCAAGATCGAGATCTTTGGTGCCAACCACACACGTGACGTTTGGAGACTGGATGGCACTGCATACGACCCCAAGAATACCATCCCTACAGTCAAGCATGGTGGTGCAGCATCATGCTGTGGGGCTGCTTCTCAGCCAAGGGGCCTGGCCATCTTGGTCCGCCATCCATGGGAAGATGGATAGCACGGGCTCTACCTGGAGATTTTGGCAAGAATCCGCTCCTCCCATCAGGATCTTAAGATGGGTCGTCATTTCATCTTCCAACAAGACAACGACCCAAAGCACACAGCCAAGAAACCAAGGCCTGGTTCAAGAGGGAAAAAATCAAGGTGTTGCAGTGGTCACTAGTCAGTCTCCTGACCTTAACCCATTGAAACTTGTGGCAAGGAGCTCAAGATTTAAAGTCCACATGAGACACCCAAAGAACTAGATAACTTGGAGAAGATCTGTATGGAGGGAGTGGGCCAAGATAACTCCAGAGACCTGTGCCGGCCTGATCAGGTCTTATAAAAGACGATTATTAGCTGTAATTGCAAACAAGGGTTATTCCACAAAATATTAAACCTAGGGGTTGAATAATAATTGACCCACACTTTTATGTTTAAAATGTATTAAAATTTAACTGAGCAACATAACTTTTTGGTTTGTAAGATTTATGCATCTTGTTTGGGGTATTTCCTTCCAAAAAACATTAAGTACTTAGTAAAATCTTGTTTTTGCCAACCTGAATTGGAGCCTTCCTTGTCTGTGACTTCGCTGTATCCTGGGGAGCCCACCCCGGTACACGGCTTACAGTCAGGACACAGACTCAATTATTTCCTGGTTTAAACACGTTTCAGGAATTTTTAAACTCATATGGGGAAATTAAATGAGATCATGTAAAATGGATTTGGCTATATTTAAAAAATGTGCAGAATCCGACAAAACAAATTTTAAGAAGTTTGGTCAACCCTCCTTCTATATGGAAATGTACCTACTAACTTCAGTTAACTTCAGTAAGGAACGTGTCACAGTCCAAAACATCTACTTAGAACATCTGTGCCACAGATAGTTTAGGTGTAGTTCTAGGAATAAATCACGTTCCTTTTAATTAAGACAGTTTTTTGCCTAAAGTAACAGAAAAAAATCCATGCAGCATTCCAAATATAGATCCTATTTATTCACACAATGCAACATTTCAGCTCACACTGAGCTTTTCTCAAGCATATGACTTCAGCATATAACCTATAAAGTTATATGCTTGAAAAAAGCTCAGTGTGAGCTTGAAACATCACATTGTGTGAATAAATAGGATCTTTATTTGGTGTGCTGTCTGCATCTCTTCCATTACATTGCTGATGAACACAGGACCCAGTCTGCACCATTTACCATTTAACCAGTGCAGCTGATTTTCCCTTGTGTTGAACCTCCTGCATAAGTCATACAAAAAACTGCATATTAAACGGTGTAGTGATTTACTGATTTTGCAAAACAATCACCCTTAGGTTCTTCTTGTATACTTTCACCAGATTCCCGCTGCTCGTCTTTCAGGAATTTAGTCACATATAGGCACAAACTTTCTCCGCTCCATGTAATCAATCACTGATATATTTCCTGTGACAACCTCCTCCTTCTCTCCTCTGTCTCAGATATTCCAGCTCTAATAGATAATTAAATCTCCAATAGTAAAGTATTGTCACCACAACGCAGCCAAACACACATTAAGTTCTACTTAAAGGGAACCTGTCAGCTCCGAAACACCCCCTGAACTAGAGTAAGCGGTGTATAGTGTAAGTGATGCTGAATCCGAATATGTAAGTTTTACCTTCATACTCACTTTCATTCCGACGCTGTGCTCCCACAAACCAGCAGTAAAATACATTGAGAGGACTCTTCTTTGAGTCCTCTCCATTATGTGAGTGAGCACTGGGGTCAAGTTAGTGCACTTTACTGTAGGTTTGTGGGAACACAGCGACGGAATGGAAGCGAGTATGAAGATAAAAATTACATAATCAGACTCACCGTCACTTACGCTATACACCGCTTACTCTAGTTAGGAGGGTGTTTCAGAGCTGACAGATTCCCTTTAAAGAAAGTGGGTCAAAGAGCTCTCATATCCCCATATATAAAGCTGTATTGTTTGGCTTCATACGGGACTTTCGGCACCAAACACAAAAGAAAGATCCCCAATGGTGAAACACCACCACTCCAAATCCCGCAAAAGAAATTTTATTCCACTTACAAGAACAAAGATTAAAATCGCATATAAGAAAGTCTCTGAAGCTGGTGGGTTTTTAAATTTTCCTCTTCCTCTTATTCCATAAAGATCATATAAAACAAACTTTTTCACATAAAAAAGTCCACACTCTTCATTCCAAAGGGTTTAAAATTTGTGGGACTAGAACTAATACTAAGGCTACATTCACACGACCGTATGTGTTTTGCGGTCCGCAAATTGCGGATCCGCAAAACACGGATACCGGCTGTGTGAATGTAGCCGGCCCTATGATAGAACTGCCTATTCTTGTCCGCGATTGCGGACAAGAATAGGACATGCTCTATATTTTTTGCGGGGCCGCGGATCGGACCTACGGATGCGGACAGCACATTGTGTGCCGTCCACATCTTTTGCGGCTCCATTGAAATGAATTGCGGAACGGATGCGGACCCAAAACTACGGTCGTGTGAATGCACCCTTAATGTGTATATCCACTTCCTTTTTATTTCCTCCACTTATTCTTCACCAGTTCTAGTCCCACAAATTTTACACTACTTGGATTCTTCTGATGGCATTCTTTAAAATGGGCAGCAGCACTATGGGAAAATTTATCAAAATTGGTGCACAGGAAAACTAGCTTAGTTAGCCATAGCAGCCAATCAGGTTGATCCTTTCATTTTCCAAAAGAGCTCTGAAAAATGACAGATAAAATCTGATTGGTTTCTATGGGCAACTAAGCTAGTTTTCCTTTGTACCACTTCTGATAAATCTCCCCCTATGGATTTCTAAACCCTTTTTGATGTTTCTTATGTGTTCTTGCACACGTGTTTTTAATTTACCAAGTGTTTGACCCGCATACTGGAGGCCACACAGGCATTTCACCATGTAAATTAGACCTCAATGTTCACATGTGATCTTTCCTTTTATCTTGTACTCCATAACTCTAGTTTTGTATTCAACCTTCTCCACCTTTTGGGTTTTAACCCTTTCACTCCCGGAGGTTTTTTCGGTTATGCATTTTCGTTTTGCGCTCCTTGCCTTCAAACAGCCATAACGCTTTTATTTTTCTGTTCACATAGCTGTATGAGGGCTTGTTTTTTGTGGGACAAGTTGTACTTTCCAACGCCACCATTTAATATTGCATGTGGTGTAGTGGGAAGCGGGAAAAAAAATTCCAAATCAGGTGAAATTGCAAAAAAACGCTATTCCGCTACAGTTCTACGGGTTTCTTATTTACAGCGTTCGATGTGCATTAAAAATGACCCATTACTTTCATTCTACTGGTCAGTACGAATCCGGCAATACCTAATATGTATAGTTTTTCCTGCGATTTGATAGTGATAAAATAATTAGAAAGTTGCCCTTTTTTTTTTTTTTTTCCTTGTCATATCTTGACCTATAACTTTTTGGTATTTATGTGTACAGAGCTGTATGGGGGGGCTCATTTTTTGCGGGGCGATCTGAAGTTTTTATTGATACCATTCTGGGCTGTGTATGACTTTTTGATCACTTTTTATTTAATTTTTTTTAGAAAAAAAAAGCAACAAAAAACGGCAAATGGCCATTTGGACGCTTTTATCTGCCACACAATTCACCGTATTGGAATTTTTTTAAAATATTTTAAAAGTATGGGCGTTTTCAGTCATGGTGATACCCATGATGTCTATATTTATTGTTATCTAGGTATTTATTTTTTAATTATACGGAAAGGGGGGTGATTTGAACTTTTCTTTTTTATTTTTTATATATTTTTTAACATTTTTTTTTATTATTTTTTTTACTATTTGAAAGGTCAAATATGAGCTGATATATTGTGGCTTTTTTTTTTTCTTTATGAGCAATCAGGGATTTTCTAGACTCAGATAAATCCAAGAATTGCTCATCTCTTATCCTGGCCTGCCATCTAGTGGCCAGAATAAGAATTGCACTTTGAAAACTGTAATCCTCACCAGCGAGGATTACAGTTTTCATATGGTGTACAGACACCCCGATTGGACACACGGGGTGTCTGTACGCCACCCAGGTTCGCTTCCGGGTTCAGACGCAACTAGATGCCGTGATCACGTGTGATCACAGCATCTAAACGCCCAGCAAGACGCCGCCGATCAAGTAAGCAGCGGCAAGTCTCTGCTGTTAGAAACAGCAGAGACTTGCCGGCCATGACGCCCGCCGCATTTGCGAGCGGGCGCCATGTGCTCGCATCGCCCCAGCGCCGTACATGTACGGCGCTGGGAGTGTAAGGGTTAATACTGTGGTTACTTGTTTTCCACCATAGCAGGTAGATAACTCTGAATTGCATGAATGGTAAGTGGTGATAAGATGTGGTAGATATATGTCACAGGGGACAAATAAGGAACAAAGGGATCCCTGATTGGATTGCCTGATGGGGTCATGTGTTTTTTAATACTTTGCGGGATTTTTAAATATACTGTACTCAAAAGTATTGTTTTTAAAATGTGTATTTTAAATGTAAATTTAGGAATGAAGAGTGGGGTCTGTTTTTATGAGAAAATATTTTGTACAATCTATATGCAATTAGAGGAAGAGGAGGGCTTAAATGTAAAACAAGATGGAAGCGCCTGAGGAAGCAAAACGAAAAACCTGGGTAAGGCTTGAGAGACTTTGTTATATGACATTTTAATTATCATTCTTGTAAGTGGAATCAACTGTCTTTTGTGGGATTTGGAGTGTTTCAGACAATATGTTCAGAGAACACAACTTTGCATGTGGGGATCTCTTTTTTGTTGTTTTTTTGTTTGTTTTTTCTATGTCATTTTTCTAGGTAATTTATACATTTCTCAAAAATAGAAAATAAACAGAAAATCCCTTAACAGCATCATAACTAAATATGACTATCCAAATGGTATAATCTCCTCCAAAGTAAAACAAATAATAATAACAAAAATAAAAAAAAATCATTAAATTAAACATTTTAAAAGGGTTATCCAATCCTAAAAAAAGCCCCCCACCCATATGCTGGGCCCCCCACACTGAAAATACTTACCCAGGTCCCCACTTCCTGCGTCGCTACTGATCCCTGCACCGTCGCTGCTGCTTCTCTCCATGCACGGGTTGAAAACCTCTGGTGTCGGGGGGGCAGCCAATGGCAGGTGGGGACAGGGGCAAGCCGCCCTAGCATCACGCGCGTGATGAAATCATCAGGTGAGATTTTGTGTAGTGTCTTCAATCAAGATGGCCACGATGGCCTCTCTGTAATCAAATAGATAAACTGAATATGCTTTTGCTTTTTTATTAATTGTATTATCCCCTTAAAGGCCTTGATTTTATTCTCAGATAGAGAGATCAGAGTTGAATGCGGCATCTGAGGGGTTCAATGATGGGGGTGGCGCAATAAATGCACTGCATACAAAGAAATGCACTTTGTGACAAAGTAATTACATGAAGCAAATTTCTTTGTGAAATTCAGCAAAGCACCAAAATCTAATTTTCCGCTCTGGATACAAACCTTGGACCCCACCAGTGCTAACCACTGAACCATGGTGCTTACCATGTCCCACATTCCCCATATTTCTTCAAATCTTACCATTTTATCATATCTAACTGCAACTATTCTTTCCCCACGTTTAATTAAATTTATCCTCTCTACCAAATCCTCTAATTTAAGAACAGAAATTTTCCAATTCCTAGCCGGTTATGCTGAATCAAATTATTAATTTTCTTGGGAAACCTCTCAAAGTCCATTCCCAGTAGATAGATTTCAGGGGAAAGGTCACTCATATTCCTACTACAATATAGAACATCTCTGAAACTTTCTTCCAGAACCAACCTACTATATCACGATCCCACCAAATATGTTTTAAAGGGGTATTCCCATCACATACAATGGGGTGCCACCTCTGGGACCCGCACCTTCAAGGAGAATTAAGCAGGGAGAGCTGTGGCTGGAGGACCCCGAGTCCGTCCACCACCAAGCGCTGCTCCCTTCTGCTCCCATGCAAGTGAATGGGAAAGCACCACGCACTCGTGGCCCCTGCTCCCATTCATTTCTCCTACTGGAAGCTGGGGAGAACTGTAACATGCCACTACTACTGCTGTCCGGACAGCTGGTGCCAACTGTGCTGCCACTGCTGTCTTCGCTTCTACAGCCACCCACATTCTCACTCCTTGATGACAAGGCACGGGTCTTTCATTTTCTCTTTCATGTACCAGACATTTTATTATGAAACATATTTAAACAATTAGTCACACTGATTATTAAATGAGGATAAGTTTTTTGAAAAAAATACAGGCCCAATTAAACATCCTCTTATTGTAACCACACTATACACTGCTATTGACACACTAAAATGCGCTTAAAGGGGTTGTCTCATTTCAGCAAATAGCATTTATTATGTACAGGACGTTAATACAAGCAAATTACTAATGTATTGTTATTATCCATATTGTTTCTTTTGCTCACTGGATTGATTTTTCCATCCCTTCAATCCACACATAGAATAGTGTTTTTTCCTATAGTGTGCAACCAGTGCGGCTGGATTGCAGGCCATGGAACCATGGAAACTAGCAGTGTATAATGTGATGGAAAAATCAATCCAGCCAGTAAAGGAAGCAATATGGACAATCACAATACATTAGCAAGTGGGTTATATAAACTTCCTCTCATAATAAATGCTATTTGCTGACGAGAGACAACCCCTTTAATTGTGTACTTATAAATGGAAGAAAATTTGCAACAGTTTTTTTATAACAAATACAGGCCCAATTAAACATACCTTGGCAGCTACCACTCTATAAACTGCTATTCATGTTCACTAAATTGCACACATAAATGGTAGAAAATGTGCAATAGTTTTTGGGAAATAAAAACAAGCCTAATTGGACTTTCTCTGACTGAGAACATACTATACACTGTTATTGATGCACTTACACAAGATTATTTGCACATATTAGGTATGATAGAAAAATTGCAACAGTTTTTTGGGAAAAAAATACAGGACTAATTGAATGGTATTAAACACTAAAATAAGCTTAATTGGGCACTTCTATATGGTAAAAAAATTGCAACAGGTTTTTGGAAAGAAAAAAAACTGCAATTGTGTAGTATGTGTAGCAAAATATATGAATATGAATTGTAGAAGCTTTGCAACAGATTTTTTTACAAAAAAGTAGTACTTTCTTTAAATGATCTTTGGTGCAGCATATGAACAGCTCCAGCTGCCCTCACTGTAAGACACACAGTATAATAACTGCCCCTCTGCTATCCCTAATGATAAAACCTGACTTTCTACCTAGAAATTAAATCTACCTAACTAAAGATATATTTTTCCTAATCCCTATACTATTCCTGCAAGATACTGATGCCGACTTTTTGGTAAATTCTAAATTACTTTGACTTGTTTAGAATCAATTCTCTATTTACTCCCCCTATGTTGTTACCTTCTGCTAATTACTGCTTATTATCCATGTATTGTTGCTGGCCATATGTGCTGGCCATCAGTAGAGAGAATGGGAGTGGTGACTGAGGCAATGAGGGTGGTTATAGCCCTCATGGTTGCTAATCCCAGCTCCAGTACCTTCTAGGGCCACTGTGGGCAGTGGATGGAGGGTGGAAGCCTTCTACCCCTCGTGGCACAGCCCGGGACTTTTGGGATCTCCTGCCTGGTGGTGGATGGGGTGCCCTTGATGTTAGAATGATCAGATATAGAGACTACAGATTAGTCTGACCCAAAAATGACAAAATAATGGATCTCTTTTACTGAATATATGATAGGAGTCACAGTACAAATACACACATTAGGCACATTCCTGAAGTTTTTTACAGAGTAGGATTTTGCCAAAAGACTTTAAATAGAAGGTGGCAATGATGGTAGTAGTCCTCCGTGGGTCTCTCTCTATAAAAACCAGCAATCTTCCCAAACGACCAAAGTGACCCTAAATTTATCTGCAATACCCAATCTGTGGGGTGCAGTATGTGATTAGATGGCCAGGCTGTCTCACAAGTATGGCAGGCACAAGAAGCAGCAAACCCAGACCATGGGCAGTAAAGTCCATAACCCTTAGTGTTACCTTTACTGACTCAGTCCAAGCATGGTCTGCATGGTCCTCAAACATCTGCAAAATTGCAATGCTTTTTTCTCTCAGAGGTGGCTCTCAGCAAATTAGCTTTTTTTCTGGCAGTTTTCATTTTAAGGAATGTTATTTTCCTGGAAAATAGTTATTTCAAGGGATACTTGCCAGAAAACACCAAAACAGGTTTTTGCTACAGCTGAACTTGCTTAGAACTCCCTATTGCTAGTCAGGGGAAAATGATACCAGCTGCCCTTATCTATATACTTAATCTCTTTGGGTCAGATCATATTCGGTATCACAGTAAACACTTTAACCACTTTAGTGATGAACTATAATATTAAACCTTCATCAGTGAACCTGCTATTAACCCTTTATCAGTGATGGGTCACTGCACTGTGAAATCACTATGTGCATTAGCTGTGAATTGTGATGTCACTGGTGCAATATCCCTATACTATGACATCACTTTGCCCTTTACTCCTGTATTGTGGCATAACTGTATTATCTCTGTATTGCAACATCCTTTTGTCTATCATTGCTGTACTGTGACATCACTTTATTATCTCTGCACTGTATCATCACCGTTTATTTCCTACAGTATGTATTGAGACATAAGCGTATGTATAAGGCTGAATTTACACAAGTGGGTAATATGAAAAAAAAAGAAAAAATGTCCAGGACGGCACACTTATGAATGGGGCTTACACAAGGCCTATCCGTTTTTGGCCCACCACATCCTGAATTTGCAAGGGTTGTCTCTGAAAATTAGGTATAGTCCCTGCAAATTTGGGACTGTTTGCAATTGTGACTATCTGAAACTACAACACTCAGTATGCCCAGACAGCCTCAGACTGGAGAGTCACATGTTTCAGAATATTGAAAATTAAACAGCACTGAAAATTAATGGAATTAAAAATTATGTTACGCAAAATAAAGATGCTATGAATTCAATAAATTACTCAATGGAGTTGTCCGGCCATACATACTGATGACCAATCATCACAATAGGTCATCAATATCTGATCAGCAGGGATTCAACAACCGGCACCCCTGCCAATCAACTAGGAAGTCGTGCTCCATGCAAGCGCTGCTTCCTAGCCATTACACTACAAGTCATCTCCTGTGCAGCGTCAGCGCAGTGTAATAACAAGTACTCGCTCAATTCAAGTGAATGGAGCAAGTACTTGCAATTACACTGCACTTCTGAGATGACAGCCAATGTGATGAGGAGGAAGTAGTGCTCGCATAGAGAGCTGCCTCCTCTTCAAACAGCTGATCAGTGGGGGTGTTGGACATCCACTGATCAGATATTGATTACCTATCCTGAAGAAAGGTCATCAATATGTATGGTTGGACGACCCCTTGTCTAATCAGTTTCTATTTAAAGGGAGTCTGTCACCTCATTTTCACCTATATAGCTAACAGCAGTGCCCCACAGACGATTGCATACACATCTCAGACATACCTGTGTGCACTGTGTGTGTGTATTCCTCGTTCAGAAAAAGCACTTTTATTCTGCAGGAAAACAGCTCCCAAGTGCCCGGCTCTGCTGCTGCTGCAAACCAGACTGGAGGGGGGAGGGCAGCTTTAGCTGCTCATATCTTGGGATTAGCAGATAGAACAATGGTTCTGACCTTCTTTGAAAGCTGACATTCCAAGCTTTAAAATGATAACAAAATTACAGCATTATATCCAGTATATCAGAAGATATAGCTGTTAGAAATCGAGTCAGGAGAGAAAGCTGTTTTTAGTTTCACTTTCAGCCGGGCACTTGGGAGCTGTTTTCCTGCAGAATAAAAGTGCTTTTTCTTGACATGTAATACAGACACACAGTGCACACAGGTATGTCTGGGATGTGTGTGCAATCTTCTGTGGGGCAGTGCTGTTAGTTATATAGGTGAAAATGAGGTGACAGACTCCCTTTAACCTATAGAAAATTAACCAACATGTCCCTATCCATGGTTTAGAAACTGAAAAGAGAATGACATTGTTATCTTGAATGGTTGAACCTCTGACAAAGTTTGGAAACTATGGAAACAGAAATAAAGTATGACTAAGGCATTAATAGCAATTTATCTCTCCATCTACTAACAGCTTTACTCGACATACCAGACAAAAAACTGGAAAACATAATAATCACCTACTAAATAATAAGGGAACTTTAGATCTTGTTATCATGAAGGCAGTTTCTGTCTAATACAGAAGTGTAGATTTAGAGGGAAAGTGGAAATATTCACATTTATAGCTTATTCTGAAAGGACGATTGCTTTTAAAAATGCAACATTCCTTAAAGGGAACCTGTCATCTCCGAAACACCCCCTAAACTAGAGTAAGCGTTGTAT
The DNA here is from genome assembly GCA_900303285.1 of Rhinella marina. Taxonomy (NCBI): domain Eukaryota; kingdom Metazoa; phylum Chordata; class Amphibia; order Anura; family Bufonidae; genus Rhinella; species Rhinella marina. Next base: position 27,407 of record ONZH01001987.1, read on the forward strand.
AGTGTAAGTGATGCTGAATCCGAATATGTAAGTTTTATCTTTATACTCACTTCCATTCCGACGCTGTGCTCCCACAAACCAACAGTAAAATGCACTCAGTGGACTCCGGTGCTCACTCATATAATGGAGAGGACTCAAAGAAGAGTCCAGTGAGTGCATTTTACTGCTGGTTTGTGGGAGCACAGCATCAGAATGGAAGTGAGTATGAAGATAAAACTTACATATTCCGATTCAGCATCACTTACACTATACAACGCTTACTCTAGTTCAGTGGGTGTTTCGGAGATGACAGGTTCCCTTTAACTAGAAATTAGTATTTTTTTCACCTTTGCACATCAAACTTTAAAGTTGCGATCACTTTCATAGATAACATATAAAAGTAGTTTAATAACTTTGTAAATATAGTTACAGCCTTAGTTATAGTCTAGAGCTAAATTCACAATTCTGATTGCTTCAGAAATGAAATCTCACAGTATTCCTTGTAGGCTATAGACATTCAATAGCTGTGGGCTGAACAATCGTTCGGCCAACAGTTATGTCTCCTGACTACCTGTGGGTCATCAATGAGCAGAGAGGAGAAAACCGCTGCCAGACACTTTTGGCTGCAGCTTATCAAGTGAGAAAACAAAAGGATCAGGCAAAATGAATTCCCTTCCCTCCTTCAACATCATTTGTTGGAGGAAAATTCAGAGCCCCCCATACACATTAGGTTGCTGGCTGAACCTGCTGGCCGAAAATACGGTAATGCGTATGGGGCCTTAAAGGGGTTTTCCAGGAATTAAGAAAATGAAAATACTTAAATATTACTTTATTATAAATATAGTCCCAAATGCATTCTATTAGCTGTAATGGCTCGTTTTGTCTGGGAAGCATTCATTAGGAGAAACAAAATGGCCGCCGTCCTATTAGTACACACAAAATCTGTCCTAATCACACAGGAAGACAAGTTACTTCACAACACTGAGGTAAAGAGCTGCCTCATCCTCCTCTCTGCTCTGAATGTCAGGGATTATGATCCTGAATACGGATGATAAGATCTTCAGCTGAATCTCTGTAGGAATGGAGCTCATCAGAGGAGGGTGGGTGTAATGAGCAGCAGCACTTCTTTACAGTCTCTATTACCATAGCAACATATTACCACAGTCTGTCCTGTCTGTCCTCTCTGTACTTCATGTCTCCTCATGAACTCCTTTTCCACAGAGACTCAGATGAAGATCTTATCTGTATTCAGGATCATAATCCCTGACAGGCAGAGCAGAGAGGAGGATGAGGCAGCTCTTTACCTCAGTGTTGTGAAGTAACTTGTCCTGTTGTGTGATCAGGATAGGTTTTGTGTGTAGGTGTGTAGTAATAGGACTCAGCCATTTTATTTCTCCTGATCATTGCTCCCCAGACAAAACAAGCCATCATAACTAATGAAATATATTTCAGAATATATTTATAATAAAGTAATATTTAAGTATTTTCATTTTCTTAATTGCCCTTAAGAACCCCTTTAAGTGTCTTTACAGAGAGTGTTGTATTTACACCAGACAATGTACAGTAAACAGATTTAGGAAAAAAAACCCACCCACAAGATTCCTTTTGCCCAGCTCAGATTTTAGAAGTGTGTCTGATGAAAACAAAAATAACATTTAGCTATGTATTGAAAGGAAAATCCTGCACAAAAAAAATACTGTTATGGGATGCACGTGCTAAAGAAAAAAGAACTTATGCTCACCTCACTGATCCCTTCTTGCTGCCATTCCGATGATGCCAGTGTTCCCTATGCACTCAACTTCCTGTTCTTTTCTCCACACATCAGGGAATGACTGGGATTTCCACTCAGCCAATCATTGGCTTAGATGGGTCATTGCTGCAACCAGTGATTGGCATTCACAGTCATATCCTGTCAAGACATGAGCAGGAAGTGAAGGTAAGTAGAGACCCAACTCCTTCTAAATGGCAGTAACGAGAACAGTGAGTTGAGAATAACTGCTGTTATCTCTTTATAGTATGTACAACCATGGGAATACATTTTTTTACCTTTGAATACCCCTTTAAAACATGTAACTCAGGTTCATGTACTTAACTTTTATGCAGAGGAAAATACAAAGAAGGTGTGGGCCAGAAGGAAAGTTCAATCATGAAAAGTGACTTATGTATATATCCATACAACAGGTCCAGAGGAACCATATTTATATGCATTTGTCTGTTGTATGATGTCAACTGGCAGTGAGATCCTCCCTGAGCGTATCTCAAAGGCTTTAAAGGAAATGTGTAATCAGAAAATGACTTATTGTTTAAATTATGTTTTTATGTTTAACATAGTTCTAAACTAATTTTTGTTGATGTTGATTTTAATTTTACATATTATCTATATTTAAATAAAAACCATAAAATTCTGCAGTTTTCCCACTGGCCTCTAAGAAGAATAATGTGCCGATTCTTTGTCTGCACAAATCACTTTAGTGCAGTTCCCTTCTTATCTAAACACAGAGGTGATATCATTACAGGCAGGATTAGAATCACACATAAGACAGGATCATCTATTCGCAATAGGTGATTGTCAAAGCTTATCCATTCTTTCCTTGTATGTACAATGACCTCTGCACAGGTCACAGAGCATGCCTAAAAAACTTTCCCATAGAAGTCAATGAGGTCCCCTCCAGACCTTTGTGTATATGGCCCATGGGGCTGCTGTAAAGCAATTTTCTGAATGATTTGTAAATGCTGTTAAGAACATCTCAGGCAAGATGGCAGCCCCCATAATCATGTTCAGGAAACAAAATCTTTAAAAAAATCTGCAATCAGAAAATAAAAAGAGATGGTGACACATTTCCTTTATCAAGCCAAAGACTGAGAGATGGAGATTCTGATTACAGCACTGTAACGCATGCCCCAAGCGGCACTGATAAGATGATAGACAACAGAGCACTGATATGTCGCTGACAGAGCACAGCATTTTTTTTATATAACCTCCTTCCAAGTGACAACATTTTTTGAAAAATTTGATTTGGCTGCTTCACTGAATTTCACAAAGAAATTCGCTTAGTGACAAATTACTTTGTCACGAAACACATTTGTTTGTAAGTAGCAGGCTAACGATGGGGAATGGCACCGCCCCCGTCATTGAACCCCTCAGATGCCGGGTTCATCAATCATCATTGCATCTGAGTATAATATTGAGCACTTTCATGGGTTAATCAGTTAAAAAAGAATAAATATGCACCTCATGCATTTGTGCACAAAGAAGCCGCCGCGGCCATCTTGATTGAAGATCCCGTACGAAATCTTGCGTGGTACATGATGACATCATCACGCTGGTCGTTGTGGTAATGTCATAAGTGACAAAATTTTTCACGAGATCTTCAATGAAGATAGCTGCAATGGACTCTTCACGCTCAAATGGATGAGGTGAGTAACAAGTAACAAAAGTTTTTAATTATTTGTCAACATAGCTATATGACAACTTATCTTTTGCAGGAAAAGTTCATTACCATTTTGTGGTACGTTTAAACAAAATGAACTTTTTAATTTTTATTGATATTATTAATTTGTATTAATTTTTTTTGGAGGGAACAAAAAATAATTAGAAATTCTGCCATTGTTTATTGATATTTTTTACTCCATTCACAAGGCTGTATACATAACGTACATGTTACCTATACTCTATGGGTCATTATGACCCATCAACACTTGTATATTATTATTATTATTATTATTATTTTTTATTATTATTATTATTATTAAAGCGACATTCATTCCATAGCACTGTACATATGAAAAGGGGTATACATACATAATACAGACAATTGCACTAAGCATGAACAAGACAAGTTACAGACTGGTACAGAAGGAGAGAGGACCCTGCCCGCGAGGGTTTACAATCTAAATGCTATGGGAGAAGGACACAGTAGGAGAGGGTAGAGCTGGTCATGGCGGTATAGAGGCAGCATGGTCACTGGTTGTAGGCTTGTCTGAAGAGGTTGGTTTTCAGGTTTCTTTTGAAGGATTCCACTGTAGGTGAGAGTCTGATATGTTGGAGTACAGTTCCAGAGTATGGGGAATGCATGGGAGAATTCTTGGAGGTGATTATGGGAAGAGGTGATGAGGAAGGAAAGGAGAGGAGAGAGGGAGGTCTTGTGAGGATCAAAGTGTGGGGATGAATATGAGTGTATTCACACACACACAGGCAGATTTACTAAGCCTGTAGATGGTGTAAAATTATACAGGCTGTCTAGACCTACACCAGAAAATAAAGGATTGCAGTGACACTTTTTTTCTAACTCTATACTAACCATTGGTTGGCTTACTTTGAGATCGAATTTTATGCCAGAATCGTGAGGTCATTTTCATACAAAACATTGCATCTTAGGCCAAGCCCCCTTCCCATTATGCCTCCTTTTCGAACTAGGTGCAGAAACTTTCTCTAAACCTAGATGTGTAAAATTTTGCCACTTTTTGGCAGTGTATATTCTGTGTAAAAATGCTCACCCTTTTGTGATTTTAGTTTGTTCTTGTCACTTTGAAAGGTCCATGGAAGAGAGGGTTGGTTTGCTATGTTAATTAGGCATTTACCAGATTAATCAACTGCAACTTTTTGAAATATTGCAAAAAAATGGCACAACATTACTCCAGTATATTTAAAAATACATCAGATTTATAAAACAAGGTACAATATTTGACATATGGTTTTGGCACAAATGATATTAATGAGGACTCAAAGAAACACTAATTTCAGAAATTCCCTTAAAATTATCTGCAGGGAAATTATAAACCTTAGTGAAGTATAGGGGCAGAAGTACTTATCCTGTCTAAAATGTAGACAATATAAACTTAGGCAGGCTGTCTAAAGACATGCCAAATCACAGTGGCTTACACTGAATGATAAATTTGGTGTATGGTTCGACTTTTTTGTTTAACCTTATACCACCTATTGGCTGGCTTACTTTTTTAAAGGTTTGTCTCACGTCAGCAAATCACATTTATCGTGTAGACAAAGTAAATATAAGGCACTTACTACAGTATGTAGTCCATATTGCCTCTTTTGCTGGCTTGATTCATTTTTCATCAAATTTTACACTGCTCGTTTACGTGGTTCCGACTAGAGATGAGCGAATTTCATATTTTGACATTAGTTCACGCTTTATTTGGTGGTAAAAGTAGAATTTCTTTATGGATTCTGTTACCATGGACCATAATGTAATTCTATGACGGAATGCATAACGGAATTAGAGGCATTCCGTTATTCATTCAGTCATAATAGAAGTCTATAGCCTGCATAACGGATCAAACGGTTATATCTTAAGTTACACACCTTTTCTTGCTTAGCCAAATCCCCCATACCGAAAGAGGCAGTAGATCATTCTTTTTGCTTCATTTTTTTCATACAAATATCTAAGATTTGATTTTAGGATTTTTGATGAATCTTATGCCACATTCTAAGTGGAATCACATTAGTAAATGTCCATAGACTCCATACACTACTTCACAGACATCCAGATTTACAGTTGTGATCACTGTGAATGTGGTATAAAATAGGCCACAATTTCTGGCAAAACATAGAGTCAAGTTTTAGACATATTTATGAAACAAATGCTCCAAAAAGAATAAACCAGTATGAAAATTGTCAGGGAAAAAAGGAGAGAGGAAGAATATTTCACATGATAGTAGGAGGAGAGGTGGATCTTGCCCTTATTGACTCAGAGATTAATAGACAGCCTGCTCAGCCAGTCAGGGGGCAGTATGCAGGTAGGCCCTTCAGTCCAGAAGGAAGTAAAGCCATTTTGTTTCCAGATAGGATTACAAAAGAATGTAATGTGTCAGTGTATGCCAACAAACAATTGCAAAACCAAGCTAGTTACTAGGGACACAATAGGGATACTGATAAAACTCAAAAATCTATCCACTGTAAGGAGAGAATATGCAGATATAATTGGGTAGATCACTGCCCCAGTTGTTTCATACAGCATGCTGGCAATTTCTGCATTATAGAATCTGGTAAGACACTATATACACAACCAGTCAGCTTTTTTTTTTCTAAAAAGTTTCTACAGTTCATCGCCAGCACTCCAATAGCATTCGTTCTGCTGCAAAAACTGAGGAATTGCCCCTTTTTTCTAAAAAACTGTTTATATTTACCATTTGGGTATTTAAGTTTGTTTTGTCTTTTTAATGAATAGTTTGTATATTACTGAAAGATACCGTTCAGTGCAAAATGCTAAAGCATTTTACCGCAATAATGCAATTATCACACCTATGTTATTAAACGTGTTTGATATTACTTCACTATACCATTCAGTATTACAGCAATTTACTAGCAATTTATAGTGTTTTTTCTTCACATGGCCAGCATACAAAACCACAGCCATGTACAAGATCTACAGGATTAAAATAAGCAGTGGGCACTCCAACACAAACATAGGTACCAGGGCTCTATTGCAGCACATGAGGTGGTATCACCAGATCCTGTGGGAAAATACAACCAGCATTCATGACAGTATTCTTGTCATCATCAGCATTTGATTCTCCTCCTACTCAGACTCCTCCTTTTTGTGCTCAGCTGCATCGTAAGACATTCATAATGGAATGTGTGATCATGAAATTCACGACCAGCAATTAACTTGTGTGCAAGCTGAACTCCCACCTGGCCAAGTTCCTGGAGGTGCAGTTGCTGCCATATCTCTTAGTTGTAAGTGATTGTTCCCTTCTCATTCTTTTCTACAGTTATGTAACTCTTTGCTTTCTTCTAAACAGATACAGTATAGGGTTAGATAGTGAAAAAACATTAGTCTGTGTTAATTTTGCATTTGGTTTAACCAGTCCAAGACCAAGTCATCTACCTCCCTTCCTGACCATGCACATTTTCCATTTTTTTAGTACATTTATATTTTTAGTACATCTGCTTTCTTTGAAAGTAATCTTTTTTCTGTTTGATTATGTAAATAATTTGCCCCCTTTTCAGTAAAAAAAATGAGCTTTTTTGTTTTTTATTTTGCTATTTTTTATATTTTTTATATCTGGGAAAGGGAAATAATAGTCTGTTTTTCACTTTTTTCTTTTTAATAGCTCAAAGGGTAAGTAAAATACTTGTTTACATTATGTACCCTTTCCATATTACAAGCATGCAGTGAACTTTTTATTAAATCACACAAAGTATATCAATGTGCAGAAAACAGTCTGGTCATAACAATGAGAGGTGCAAGCAGCATGCACCTTTCGTTCTTATAGCCAGACACAACTTGATAAAACCTGGAAGAAGAATAAATCTACACAGACAGGAGATTGCACATAAACCCTATCCTAGTAGTTGAGATGTTCTCATAGCCTCTAGCCCTGGCGGAGCCATTTGAAAGGCCAGGTAGAGGATACCATGACCTGAAGAAAGGGGTCAGGTATCAAAAACCAGATGGATGAACATTCATCAAAGAAATACTGGACCTAATCCATAACTTGGCTATTTGCTGCTCCTGATTGGTATTAGGCAGTCCACTGGCATCACCTGTGTGAATATCACCTCAATAAGGGCTTTGCAAGATGCGGTAATTAAAGAACGCACATCGTACTTTCTCTACCCCCCCATGTTTGATAGACACGTGTGTGGAACATTATGACAAGTTGGATGAAAGTGCTATGAAGTTGCTATGAGGCTCACATATGCTTTGCCACTTTGTGTGAGTTTATAAAGAATTCACGGCTTGTTAGCATATAAGAGAGCACCCTGGACATTTTTTGTTGATTATTAGGAGTTGAAGAACCCTTCCTGTCGGCACCTCTTAATACATTTGTATAGTTCCACCCTTTTCATAATGGCATTTCCAGTTTGTTAAGTTGTGACACAAAGTGGAGAGAAGAAGGGAACAGAGCAGCAAAAGAGCCGAAGCATTGGGGAATCAGTGGAGGCAAGTAATGCTGATTTGTTATTTTTAAGTGTTTCAGAACTTTTTATTAGTATTACTATTATTAATAGACAGTTCTATTAAAGTATGGAGCTCCAATCAATAATTTGTGAAATTAATTACAATATATTCACCTCATATCTCTCCGCACTGCAAGAGACACACTCAAAAGAAAAGTCAATAGGGCCATCTAATTTCTGTCCACTGCAATGAGCAGCGGGAGTGTGACATATGACTGCATCTCTCTCCTTGTTCTAGCAATTGGTAGGGGTGTCAGCACTCAGACCATCCCACCGATCAAAACTTTTCATAAATCTCTATGACATATCAAACATTTTATGAAAACTCAGTGAACCTCTTTCAGCAGAGAGCTAAGCCTCTAGGTGTAACAGCAATGCCCCGTTGCTTCTAAAGTCTCTTTTGCATATATTAAAACTCCATTTTTCTCAGCAATGCGGGCAAATGTGAACATGGGACCAACACAGATGCCTTCAGCTGCAAAATGTACATGAAACAGGTCAGCCAGTTTCATATGTACTAATCTGCTTACAGAGGACCTTTAATTTTCCCTCAAGACTTCTTGTATTAGTATAGTGAAACTTGACTAATGCACTAAAGCACTTTCATTTCTTGCCACTGAATTCAGTGTGAAAATATCAGCTCTTGGAAGCAATCACAATACTAACAAGCAACTGCCAGTCCGAATACTGCAATGTTAAATGACAATTCCAGCAGCAAACAGCAAACACCATCATTTAGCCCCAGAAACCAAACTGCAAATTCAAAGTGTTGCCTATAGCCACTCTTTATGTTTTTGGAGTTTTGACGCTAACCATTATGACATATTTTTACCTACTTGATTATATATGTAATGCTCCACAGCGATAATATTTAAATTATATTAACAAGCTTTATTGACTTTGAAGTCAAAGCTTTGATGTCAAACAAAAGACATCTGTTCTAAACATATAACTTCAAATACAAAGCAAAGCCACTTTGTTATTAAGAGAAAATCTGACAATGTATTCTGTGATTCTGTTTTCATACATGTGACCCTTGGGCAATGTTCTCCTTATACAACATTGGATTGCTTGTGTTTTGTTACTTTGTATCAATGTATTGAAAATAAAATGAGGAAACAACTGGGTTTTTTTCAGTTTCAATAGTGCCAAAGCAGGTAAAGTTGCTTTGTTGTGCTGTGCTTGTCCCCACTTGTAAGCTGAGAAGAAAATAAATTGCATCTACTTCTATAAAGATCATTATAAAATCAGTCTTGGCTTTGACACTGCTCCAGGGAAAGCCATGGCACAACTTTAAATTCTCAAGCATCCAAATCATTATTTATAGAATGTCAACGGATGAGTGCTGCTCGAAGAAACTTTTAAGAACTGCAGCGAAGGATGGAGAAAATTTTACATAAGTATAAAGACATTATGAAGTAGCAATATATCACCTTTCACTAAGTTAATACTAAATGCACTAATAGGTGCACAATAACAAATACCAGTATGTGTTTTCTATTATTCAGTAGTTCAGTTCCTTGTACTACTTGCTTCTTCCCATAATGAACCATTTAAAAGTATGGATTTCCAGAAGAACAAGCATACTATAATAGTATTCAGTACAGCAAGATCATCTCTGAGCCAGGTGACCTCCTTGCTGGTCACCTGCACTTGCACTTTTTATTTAAAGGGTTTTCAGAAAACGTTTGATATGCCATAGAGACACATCAAAAGTTTTGATGGATGGGGGTCTGAACACTAGAATGAGGTGAAAGATCTCTCATCGCTGCAGGAGATGGATTCTATTGAAAGTGTATAACCCAGTCTTAACTCCATCTTCAGCAGCAAAGAGAGAGAGCACAATATGTGTGCGCTTCTCTCCCCTCTTTCAAGGGATTGGTGGGTGTCTCAGTACTCAGACCCCCCACTATTTGAAAAGTTAGTGACCCTATATTAATAAGATTGAAGTTTTGATTTTGTCTGTTGGATGAACCATACTATTCAAACATGATCAGGTTTACAATATTCAATCAAAAGTACTGGAACCCTGATAAAAATGGATTCTATTGTAAGTCAATGTTGTCAATCTAGTAAGGTGCAATTTGGCTACTAGAGATGAGCAAATCATCCAATATTCGCTTCGCCGAATATTCGTCAAACTTTTCATAAGATTCGTATATTCTATTCGCCAAATCTGTGTACAAATGATACGTTATTATCTGGTGTTTTGTGCACATTCGTGCATTAATAACGAACGTTCAGTTTTAAAAGGTACGCAACTTCTGTGGACACGTACGCATGAGCGTACAAATTGCGTACGAAAATAACGGGCTTTGCTTTAGTGGAGTGGTGGAGCAGGAGGAAGGCTCTGTCAGCCTTTAGAGTCAGATCCCTGGCTACATATGGATACTGTATCAGCCGATGACATCAGATCATCAGGCTATGACTGAGATGAGTGTGCCATCCACTCCACTACCTCATCTACTTTCTCCTCCACTACAATTTTGCACCTTGGTGAGTTAGCCTGGTGGAACACTGGCCAAGTATTGCAAATTCTACAAGTAGAAGCTCTAGCTACAGGTCCTTTAGCACTGCTGCCCCGTGCCACCGTCTTCTTTTTTTATAGCTCGAGGTCTGGCTGTAACTGGACCCCTTTTGCTTATCCATTCCATACATTTTTCACTTGACTGTGGCCCTGCAGCTGGTCTTTGTCTCTCTCCCTGTCTCTCTCCCTATCTCTCACCCTGCCTGATTAATTACTAGCCCTGCACTGGCCCTGCACTTGCTCTGCAGTATCCCTGATATGTGTAATGTGGCTTCCCAGAACAATTACACCCCGATTTTAATAAAACAGGTCTCAGTCTCTCAGAACTACATACACAGTGCTTCTGCTCGTCTCAGCAGTCGCAGCACAACTGATGTGTCACTGGCTTACCGAGACTGAGCCAATCAGAGCAAGCCCTGCCCACTAGGTCAGGTGACCGCATTCTTCCCGGGCTTTTGCCGAACGAGTAACGAACAGTAAAAGTTGGCTAATTAATTGAATTTGTAAGCAACAGCGTATAGAGTAACTTATACGTAGCATTAGCGTAAAATTTGTCGGACAAGTACGTAGCAAATGCGTAGAAAGCCTTAAGAACATTTTCGAATCTAATGGAGGAAATCTTAAAAAATTCTGATTCGCTTTGCAGCGGAAAATTTTCAAGATTCGTATCGAATCTACGAAGAGGCAAATAGATTCGCTCATCTTTATTGGCTACCCAGATGCAGATGTGCCAAAATTTATCTGAACACCTATCTGAGCTGGTCCTGCACATTACATCTACAAGAACTGTTATGATATTCTTTTCTAAATCCGTAGGCATTAATATGGAGTTCATTCCCCTTGCAACAAAAAATAGCTTCCAATCCTTTGGGAAGGCTTTCTACAAGGTTTTGAAGTACATATGTGGGAATGTTTGTACATTTATGCAGAAGAGCATTTGTGAGGTCAGACACATGTTGAAAGAGCTTAAGTTATAATCTCCATTCGAGTTCATCCCAGAGGTGTTTGATGGGGTTGAGGTCAGGGCTCTGTGCAGTCAGTCAGGTTCTTCCACACTAAACTCACTCAACCACATATTTATGAACTTTTGCTGTCTGTAGTAGGGAAAAGTCATACTGCACCAGAAAAAGGTCCTTCCCCAAACTGTTCCCACAAAGTATGCTGAAGCATTAAATGGATTGAAGGGTGGTCGTAATACCTGGATAGGAGCAGTGTATAATGCGATAGGAAAATAAATCAAGCCGGTAAGGGAGGCAATATGTGCAACAACAATACATTGCCTTGTATTAACTTTTCCATTTGCTGAATTGAGACAACCCCTTTAAGATTTCCTCTCCATGGAACTAATAGACCTAGGACTAGCCCTAAATAGCAACTCCACAGAACACATTTCTACTGCTCCATAGTCCAGTGGTGGCATGCATTACACCACTCCATCTGATGCTTGGCATTATGCTTGGTGATATAAGGCTGCAGGTGCTCGACCATAGAAACCCATGCCATGTAGCTTCCAGCGCATAGTTTTTTGTGCTAATGTTAAATTTAAAGCAGGTTTGGAACTACTGCAATTACTCAACAGGGGGAACTTTTATCCACTATGTGCACCCGGTGACTCTGCTCAGTAACTTTACGTGATCTAAAACTTCATGGTTGAGTTGCTGTGGTTCCTACACTCTTCCTCTTTGCAATAATACAACTCATAGTTGATCATTGAATATCTAAGAGTGAAGAAATTTCACAAACTGACTTGTTGCAGTGGTGACATACTATTATAGTACCAGGCTCGAGCTCAGTGAGATCTTTAGAATGACCCATTCTGTTACAAATCTTTGTGTTTTTTCACTGGATCGGAAGAGTCATCTGCTACACATTGAGAAAAATGTGAATAAATAGTAAAATAACTGTGTATTAAGTATGCATGGTTTTTCATAACTTTTTTTTCTTCCTAGAACTGATTCTTAAGTACAGATAACAGAGGATAAATTTGAACATACCCTTAGGCCTCAGTGGATTAACTCACTGCACAGGGAACATTAAGCAGGGAACAGGGATAAAATAAGCTAAATAGCTCAGAGAAATGAAACCCAATAAAAATATTTTTAGAATTTGTCATTATTGCATCATTACATATGAGCATACATATAAGGCCAGGTTTGTACTTGCGGTAAGGTATTCTTTTATAGGTTCAGTTTATAACAGAATATAACAGAATTTGTGGACGGAATGAAAAACGGAATCCTTTAAAGGGAACCTGTCATCTCCGAAACACCCCCTGAACTAGAGTAAGTGGTGTATAGTGTAAGTGCTGAATCCGATTATGTAAGTTTTATCTTCATACTCACTTCCATAACAAACCAGCAGTAACATGCATTGAGAGGACTCTTCTTTGAGTCCTCTCCATTATGTGAGTGAGCACCGGAGTCCACTGAGTGCATTTTACAGCAGGTTTGTTGGAGCACAGCATCAGAATGGAAGTGAGTATGAAGATAAAAATTACATATCCAGACTCGACGTCACTTACACTATACACCACGTACTCTAGTTTGAAGGGTGTTTCAGAGCTGACAGGTTCCCCTTTAAGAAGCATTCCGTTTTGATGCATCATAATAGAAGTCTATGGGCAAGCGTAACGGATCGGTCTGCTTTCCATTATGCAGGACGGAAAACAATGTCCTTTTGACAGGACTTTGTTTTCTGTCCTGCATAACCAAATAATAATGGAAATCCTGCATAACCGAATAATAATATAATTACTTATCAGAAATACTGTATTCTGGCAACTTATGGTTGCCATTTCGGAAAATTCTTTGTTGATATTCAGAAACCTCGTCAATCCCCAAATAAATAGGAAATAGACAAGAGGGAGTTGCAGCTGCAGTAGCTCTCCTACAGAGTGTAATACTGCATGTTTTAAGAAGGAGGAGAAGACAACTGATTGCCTCAAATTACACAACACAGACCTTACATTACAGCAGTAAGAGCCCCCTCAGTAAGCATAGGAAGAAAAAACGCACTAATATAGAAACAATCAGAGAGAAGGCAAAAGACTCTAAATATGCAGGTTACAACATTTCTAACTGCATTATGTCCAATGCACCACCTAAGGAGTTTTTGTTTTTGATCATTTTTGTATCATTAAGTATGCTTTACATAAAAAAGCAGCAAACAATTGCATAGGATATATCTGAATTTTACAGGGAGATGTGGTAACAGACTATATAAAATTATGGCTGACAGATTGGAAATAGTAACCAATTTAGTCTCTAGTGTAACATCCTATCTTGATATCATAAATTAATGGGATTGATTTAATACTAGACACACATCAGTTCTATTTTTTTTTTAATCCAGCCTATTTGATGGAGGTATAAAATAGCAAGATGAGGAAAAAACAAGGGCGCCACTGTGCGAGTCATGTGACCACTACAAGCTGTATAAAACAACTATCAGCTATGGTGAATGGATCTGTGGCACTGCATGACCTATGGTAAGAAAACATGCAGAGCAATCACAGATATTATAAGTCAAAATAGGGCATGATAAACCTAAAAAACAATGACTATAAGTATAGCAAAAATCACCATAACAAAAGGACAACCAAAGGGTAAGAAAAAATCAGCATAGGGGTACACAGACCGCCACGGCGGTGTCCTCCTCCCGAAGCTTTTGCCACAAGGCTTCTTCCAGGGGTCGGGAGGACGCCGCCGTGCCTGTCTGTGTACCCCTATGCTGATTTTTTCTTACCCTTTGGTTGTCCTTTTGTTATGGTGATTTTTTTTATATACTTATAGACATTCTTTTTTAGGTTTATCATGCCCTATTTTGACTTATAATATCTGTGATTGCTCTGCATGTTTACTTACCATAGGACATGCAGTGCCACAGATCCATTCACCACAGCTGATCGATAGTTGTTTTATACAGCTTGTAGTGGTCACGTGACTCGCACGGTAATCATAATTCTATGTCATTATAATGTATTTACAACTTACTATTTTTAATCAATAAAGTAGCCTATTTGATAGACCTAATAAATGATGAGACTTTCATGGTCTACGCATATTAACATTTTGCAATGTCACTTAATGTACTATTTTCCACCTGAACGTTTCCTCCAAACTGAATTGAAAGTCTAAGCCCTTCAGCTGGGACATTAGCCTCATGTGCTGCATTTAGCTGGCTGTCTCACTGTGGGATACATCACTGGTGAAAAATTCTGTATGCGACCACGATGACTGCAATTGTGATATACTGCATTTTGGAAGGAACAGTGATCACACTAATGACATGTCCCATAGCTTTACAAAGGTAAAAAGTCTGTTGTGTCTGATTGCTTGATGTGCAGTTTAACAGTAGGCTCCACATACAGCATTTATGGAACATCTGGAAAAGATACAACCTAATAAACTAATGCACCTGTTGAGCTACTGCGAAAGTTAAATTGTGCATTGTGAGCTCTCCTCTTTCTCAAGATTCATTACTGACCCCATATGTTAACTATACCCCCTTCCCAGGAATTGAAAACTGCTGACAAGTTTGCAGTTGGAATCTGTGCAGTACTGAAAATGGAAATGATTGCCTCGGTAGCAGGCAGCGCCTGCTGAAAGAACATTGCCTTATTGTGCAACAATGTCCAAAAAACATAAGTCACCCACTATGAGGTGATAGACATGGGCAAAAAATTATATCTAATGCTATTAAAGGGGTTGTGCAGCCTGTTAGTATTCATGACCTATTTTCAGTATATGTTATGTCATCAATATCTAATCGTCAGAGGTCCAACACCCAGCACCCCCACCGATCAGCTGTTTGAAGAGGAGGTGGCGCTCTGCTTTCTCTTCATTACTCTATCCATCATCTTGGAAATGCAGTGTAATTACAAGTACTCGCTCCAATGACTTAAAGGGAACCTGTCATCAACTTTATGCTGACCTCACTAAGTGACAGAAATGCTGATTTCAATGGTGTGTCACTCATGAGCTAAAAGTAAGTGGTTGCTGAGAACCAGCATCATAATCGTTGCAGCACAGGCCTTGAAAAGAGTCAAATCTACCTGAGAAGAGTCAAAGTTATTCATAATCTCCTGCTCTCCCGCTTATCTGCTGATGATTGGCAGTTCTCTTCTAGAAAAAGGGAGAAAACTAGGTAAAAGCCTGTCAGTCATCAGCAGATGTGCAGGGAAAGCAGGCATTTAGGAATAACCATGACTCTTCTCAGGTGGTGGGGACTATTTTCCAGGCCCAGTCTGCAATGATTGTGATGTTGGTTCTCGGCAACCACTTACTTTTAACTTATAAATGACAGACCGCTGAAATGAACTCACCTGCCTCTGCTTTATTCTGCCGTTAGTATGGGCAACATAAAGTTGATGACAGGGGTTCCAGATTCCGGCTTGGACTAGTCCACAGTGGAACAGGTGAATCCCCTGATGGCCCCTTGAACAAGGTAAGCCCCTAGTCCCCTATTCTCTGATCAAGTGGCACACTAGACTGACATATAGATAGGCTGGTTAAGATGCTATACAGGACATTGCCTATGTCCATATCAAAAACTGGCTAGTGTGGGCAGGTAGTATATGCATGTAGCTTTACAGTGGCCCCCAAGAATGAATTTTATTGGTGGGCCTTAGAAACTCCAGTCCAACCCTGGCCAGGTGTCAGACCCCCGCTGATCAGATATTGATAAACTATCCTGAGGCTGCACAACCCCTTTAAGTAATTAACAGCTTCTTTATTATGGTTTGATTCACACCATGTCAGTAAGGCTACATTTACATCTACAATAAACATATGCTGTTCTGGCAGAGAACAGCCTGCCAGAGTTCAGCGGATCTTGCCTACTTGGACACTGCCATTCACTGTCAGACATTGACTATAATGGGATCCGGTGGGGGTCCAGAATAAGCAATGCTGTGGGAGGGGTTTAAAATATAACGTGCTGGCTGCCGATAAAGTGAGCATGAGAGTTTACTGCATACAGTATTACAATTCAGTTCAACACCTAACCAAATGCATTTGCTAAAAAATAAAATTCACAAATATAAATGACCTTATCCTAAAATGCACCACAATTTTGACACATTTCTGGTACACAGTGTTGCATCAGGTTTTAGACCCATTTCTGAACCAACAGCACCAGAAAGAATAATCCACTGTGCCTACCTCTCCTGTTTTGGTTTTCTGACTTAGGGGCATGGGTTAAGATGTGCCAACTGTTGCCAAAATTGCTCGAAAATGTTGCTGCAAAGTACTGTAAGCCTACGAATAGGTGGTGTGAAGTTAGACAAAAGTGTCCAACATTACACACAGCATGAGGCAGTAAGATAAATTTGACAACTCTTTAGACTTTTTTAAGTTTACTCTTAGCCAGACTGTAAATTTGACCCATAGTCTGGGTGTACGCAGTTTCTTGCTTATTTATACTGTAGCTTTATCCAATTGTGCAAGTTCAAGTTTGATTAGGTAGGGTAGATTACTTTATATCCGGTGTTAACTAAATTTGATAATAGGAAATGAACTCTTAATTCTAAAGAAAATTCATTATCATAATGAAAACTTTTAAGAGATTTATGTTTAGTAAACTGTATAAGACGGAAATAATTTTTAAAAAGTTTATAATTTAAAAGTGTAATTGAATTACAAACATTTGAATTTACAACTTCAGACATCACTGGTGGAATTTATTATGAGGCTAATATCTGAAGTCGGTTTTACTTGAAACTGCAGTGGAGTATTTTGCACCAAATTTATCGAATGTTGTACATTGTTTGACTTTTTCTAAAGTCTTAGTTGAGAAATCTGGAGTGAAACTCAACATAGGTAACCATACTCACTGTTCCACCAAGCTTTCAAAAATGGAGGGAGTGGTGTAAAATTGCAAAAAGTTGCATTTTTTTCCACAGGTGACCCAGCGTAGCTCCCATTTTGCGAAATTTTGAAGCCAGTGTGCAGGATGTGATGAATTGTCCCATCAGGTTTTTGTCACTTTACTATTCATCATCTGCAATCAATTTGTCATATACAACCAACTCCCTCACAATACCATCAGAAGTATTAGATATAATACTGTATTGTTTTACATACTATGAAACTTTTAAGGCCATTACATAGACATTTAACTGATCAATCTGAGACTTTATAGACCTCAAAGACCTAAGCAAACGTTAGTCTTCAGACTAAAGTAAGGAGCCAGCAAAGAAAAAGTGGAAACATAGAATGTCAAACATGGTAAACTCATGAATCAAAAATATATAAATAATTGGATGCCAAAAGAATAAATATGTTTATGAGGAAAGAGAAGCTTAGTTAGAACTACCTTTGTATCAGCATTTTAATTGCCCTATGTATCTCCATGTTAATAGACATGAAAACAAGCCTGTGTAGGTTCCCTTCGAATGGTGCGAATACTTGTATTTACATTATGCCACTGTTACAGGGGAGATGATACGTGGTGTAATGAAGAGGAAGCAGCACACATATGGAGCGCTGCCTCCCCTTCAAATAGTTGATCGGTAGGGGTTCCAGATGCCGGCAAAGGGGCCACAGCGGAACAGGTGAATCCCCTGATGGGCCCCTGAGCAAGGTAGGCCCTTAGTTCCCTACCCTCTGCTATCATACTCTCTTTCTTCCGGCCTCTATTCTTGCTAAGAAACCAAATTAACCTAAGCATTAAAGGTTTTTCCTCGGGTTGATTTTATTCAAAGGGTATGAACACATAGGGGCAAATTTTTATGACTTTGTTTTACTGATTTTGGTCTAAAAATAATTTTTTTAATTGGTATTTATTTACAATTTTCAGACTGTCACTTTCTGTTTTATACTGAGTCCCATCAGATGACGTCTTGCTCTGTAGCACTTATCTCTAAATTCTTGACTGCTCATGAACACTGATTTAAGCCATATTCTTCTCAGTTTCTCATAATGAGTGTTTATGAGCTGTCAGGAATTCAGAGATAAGAGCTACAGAGCAAGCCATCATCTATAAAACAGAAAGTGACAGCAAGTAATCTGAAACATAATCCTTTGCACACAAACTACAGAATTTATTTTAATAAAGACTAGAGATGAGCGAACATGCTCGTCCGAGCTTGGTGCTCGTTCGAGCATTAGGGTACTCGTAACTGCTCGATGCTCGGACGAGTATCTCGCCATGCTCGAGGAAATGGCAACTTCCGCATCGTGCTTTTTTGGCGCCTAAAAACACAGCCAATCACAAGCCAGGAGACTCTGCGTACCACCCAGCATCACGTGGGGCCCTTACATGTCGATAGCAGGGGTTGGCTGGCCTGATCAGGTGACCCTGGAATATACTACCGACTGGCCGCGGTGCTCGTCTCAGATATCGTTAGGGATAGAGCTGCTGCCTTTCAGGGACAGTGTTAGGGCCTGAATTTAGTTCTCAGTTAGGCAGGGATCACCCACAAAGAACCCAACAGCCCTTCTAAGGGCTAGAAGACATTTTATTTTTATTTTTTTTGTCACTTGGCTGGCTGGCACTAGTAGTGCAGCTATCGCCATATCTAACCCTGTTTTTTTTTTTTTGTTCTATCTCAGTGATACAAATCCATTGCACACAGCACTGTGGAACCATTCTGTGTGTCACAGTTCAGCACTGACTCACTCCAATCCATATATACTGTCCAGGTGACACAATACACAATACAACCAAGTCATTTGCTACCAATATCATCTACCGCTTGATCCAGAAAATTCTCTGTGTGACATTTGTCTGGGTCACAGACTAAATAGCCACCGTTAACAGGGTGTCAGTCAGTTCTACCATATTTCCTGCACGTCACGTTCCCAAAAAAAAAATATATAAAAAAAAAATTATTATTTCAGTTGTTTTAGCTCAGTGATACAAATCCATTTTACTCAGCTTTGTGTAACCTTTCTGTGTGTCACAGTTCAGCACATTCGCTCCCATCCGTATTATACTGTCCAGGTGACACTTTCTGTACGTCACACAATACAACCAAGTCATTTGCTACCAATATCATCTACCGCTTTGATCCACAAAATTCTCTGTGTGACATTTGTCTGGGTCACAGACTAAATAGCCACCATTAACAGGGTGTCAGTCAGTTCTACCATATTTCCTGCACGTCACGTTCCCAAAAAAACAAAATATAAAAAAAAAAAATATTATTTCAGTTGTTTTAGCTCAGTGATACAAATCCATTTTACTCAGCTGCGTGTAACCTTTCTGTGTGTCACAGTTCAACACATTCGCTCCCATCCGTATATACTGTCCAGGTGACACTTTCTGTACGTCACACAATACAACCAAGTCATTTGCTACCAATATCATCTACCGCTTGATCCAGAAAACTCTGTAGCACTTATCTCTAAATTCTTGACTGCTCATGAACACTGATTTAAGCCATATTCTTCTCAGTTTCTCATAATGAGTGTTTATGAGCTGTCAGGAATTCAGAGATAAGAGCTACAGAGCAAGCCATCATCTATAAAACAGAAAGTGACAGCAAGTAATCTGAAACATAATCCTTTGCACACAAACTACAGAATTTATTTTAATAAAGACTAGAGATGAGCGAACATGCTCGTCCGAGCTTGGTGCTCGTTCGAGCATTAGGGTACTCGTAACTGCTCGATGCTCGGACGAGTATCTCGCCATGCTCGAGGAAATGGCAACTTCCGCATCGTGCTTTTTTTGGCGCCTAAAAACACAGCCAATCACAAGCCAGGAGACTCTGCGTACCACCCAGCATCACGTGGGGCCCTTACATGTCGATAGCAGGGGTTGGCTGGCCTGATCAGGTGACCCTGGAATATACTACCGACTGGCCGCGGTGCTCGTCTCAGATGCCGTCTGGATATCGTTAGGGATAGAGCTGCTGCCTTTCAGGGACAGTGTTAGGGCCTGAATTTAGTTCTCAGTTAGGCAGGGATCACCCACAAAGAACCCAACAGCCCTTCTAAGGGCTAGAAGACATTTTATTTTATTTTTTTTTGTCACTTGGCTGGCTGGCACTAGTAGTGCAGCTATCGCCATATCTAACCCTGTTTTTTTTTTTTTTGTTCTATCTCAGTGATACAAATCCATTGCACACAGCACTGTGGAACCATTCTGTGTGTCACAGTTCAGCACTGACTCACTCCAATCCATATATACTGTCCAGGTGACACTTATACACAATACAACCAAGTCATTTGCTACCAATATCATCTACCGCTTGATCCAGAAAATTCTCTGTGTGACATTTGTCTGGGTCACAGACTAAATAGCCACCGTTAACAGGGTGTCAGTCAGTTCTACCATATTTCCTGCACGTCACGTTCCCAAAAAAAAAATATAAAAAAAAAAATTATTATTTCAGTTGTTTTAGCTCAGTGATACAAATCCATTTTACTCAGCTTTGTGTAACCTTTCTGTGTGTCACAGTTCAGCACATTCGCTCCCATCCGTATATACTGTCCAGGTGACACTTTCTGTACGTCACACAATACAACCAAGTCATTTGCTACCAATATCACTCTACCGCATTGATCCAGAAAAATTCTCTGTGTGACATTGTCTGGGTCACAGACTAAATAGTCACCATTAACAGGGTGTCAGTCAGTTCCTACCATAGTTCCTGCACGTCACGTTCCCAAAAAACAAGAATATAAAAAAAAAAAGATTATTTATTTCAGTTGTTTTTAGCTCAGTTTTTATACAAATCCATTTACTCAGCTGCGTGTAACCTTTCTATGTGTGTCACAGTTTCAACACATCGCTCCCATCGTATATACTGTCCTAGTGACAACTTTCTGTACGTTCACACAATACAACCAAGTCATTTGTACCAATATCATTCTACCGCTTTGATCCAGGAGGAAAACTCTCTGGCTGCGACATTTCTCTGGGTCGCAGACTAAATAGCACCTGTTAACAGTGTGTCATCAGTCCTACCATAGTTCCTGCACATTACGTTTCCCAATAAAAAACAAAATGTAAAAAAAATGACAGCAAGTAATCTGAAACATAATCCTTTGCACACAAACTACAGAATTATTTTAATAAACTAGAGATGAGCGAACATGCTCGTCCGAGCTTGGTGCTCGTTCGAGCATTGGTACTCGTAACTGCTCGATGCTCGGACGAGTATCTCGCCATGCTCGAGGAAATGGCAACTTCCGCATCGTGCTTTTTTGGCGCCTAAAAAACACAGCCAATCACAAGCCAGGAGACTTGCGTACCACCCAGCATCACGTGGGCCTTACATGTCGATAGCAGGGTTGCTGGCCTGATCAGTGACCCTGGAATATACTACCGACTGCCGCGGTGCTCGTTCAGATGCCGTTTGGATATCGTTGGGATAGAGCTGCCTGCCTTGCAGGGACAGTGTTAGGCCGAATTTAGTTTCTCAGTTAGGCAGGGATCACCACAAAGAACCCACAGCCTTCTAAGGGCTAGAAGACATTTATTTTTTATTTTTTTTTGTCACTTGCTGGCTGGCACTAGTAGTGCAGCTATCGCCATATCTAACCCTGTTTTTTTTTTTTTGTTCTATCTCAGTGATACAAATCCATTGCACACAGCACTGTGGAACCATTCTGTGTGTCACAGTTCAGCACTGACTCACTCCAATCCATATATACTGTCCAGGTGACACTTTCTGTACGTCACACAATACAACCAAGTCATTTGCTACCAATATCATCTACCGCTTGATCCAGAAATCTCTGTGTGACATTTGTCTGGGTCACAGACTAAATAGCCACCGTTAACAGGGTGTCAGTCAGTTCTACCATATTTCCTGCACGTCACGTTCCCAAAAAAACAAATATAAAAAAAAAAATTATTTTTCAGTTGTTTTAGCTCAGTGATACAAATCCATTTTACTCAGCTGTGTGTAACCTTTCTGTGTGTCACAGTTCAGCACATTCGCTCCCATCCGTATATACTGTCCAGGTGACACTTTCTGTACGTCACACAATACAACCAAGTCATTTGCTACCAATATCATCTACCGCTTGATCCAGAAAACTCTCTGTGCGACATTTGTCTGGGTCGCAGACTAAATAGCCACCGTTAACAGGGTGTCAGTCAGTTCTACCATATTTCCTGCACGTCACGTTCCCAAAAAAACAAAATATAAAAAAAAAAAAAATATATTTTTCAGTTGTTTTAGCTCAGTGATACAAATCCATTTTACTCAGCTGCGTGTAACCTTTCTGTGTGTCACAGTTCAGCACATTCGCTCCCATCCGTATATACTGTCCAGGTGACACTTTCTGTACGTCACACAATACAACCAAGTCATTTGCTACCAATATCATCTACCGCTTGATCCAGAAAACTCTCTGTGCGACATTTCTCTGGGTCGCAGACTAAATAGCCACCGTTAACAGGGTGTCAGTCAGTCCTACCATAGTTCCTGCACGTTACGTTCCCAAAAAAACAAATTGTAAAAAAATATAAAAAAAACAAATATAAAAAAAAAATATTTTTTCAGTTGTTTTAGCTCAGTGATACAAATCCATTTTACTCAGCTGCGTGTAACCTTTCTGTGTGTCACAGTTCAGCATACTCACTCCAAACGGTATATACTGTCCAGGTGACACTGTCTGTACGTCACACAATACAACCAAGTCATTTGCTACCAATATCATCTACCGCTTGATCCAGAAAACTCTCTGTGCGACATTTCTCTGGGTCGCAGACTAAATAGCCACCGTTAACAGGGTGTCAGTCAGTCCTACCATAGTTCCTGCACGTTACGTTCCCAAAAAAACAAAATTGTAAAAAAATATAAAAAACAAATATAAAAAAAAATATTTTTTCAGTTGTTTTAGCTCAGTGATACAAATCCATTTTACTCAGCTTTGTGTAACCTTTCTGTGTGTCACAGTTCAGCACATTCGCTCCCATCCGTATATACTGTCCAGGTGACACTTTCTGTACGTCACACAATACAACCAAGTCATTTGCTACCAATATCATCTACCGCTTGATCCAGAAAACTCTCTGTGCGACATTTGTCTGGGTCGCAGACTAAATAGCCACCGTTAACAGGGTGTCAGTCAGTCCTACCATAGTTCCTGCACGTTACGTTCCCAAAAAAACAAAATTGTAAAAAATATAAAAAAACAAATATAAAAAAATTATATTTTTTCAGTTGTTTTAGCTCAGTGATACAAATCCATTTTACTCAGCTGCGTGTAACCTTTCTGTGTGTCACAGTTCAGCACATTCGCTCCCATCCGTATATACTGTCCAGGTGACACTTCTGTACGTCACACAATACAACCAAGTCATTTGCTACCAATATCATCTACCGCTTGATCCAGAAAACTCTCTGTGCGACATTTCTCTGGGTCGCAGACTAAATAGCCACCGTTAACAGGGTGTCAGTCAGTCCTACCATAGTTCCTGCACGTTACGTTCCCAAAAAAACAAAATTGTAAAAAAAATATAAAAAAACAAATATAAAAAAAAATATATTTTTTCAGTTGTTTTAGCTCAGTGATACAAATCCATTTTACTCAGCTTTGTGTAACCTTTCTGTGTGTCACAGTTCAGCACATTCGCTCCCATCCGTATATACTGTCCAGGTGACACTTTCTGTACGTCACACAATACAACCAAGTCATTTGCTACCAATATCATCTACCGCTTGATCCAGAAAACTCTCTGTGCGACATTTGTCTGGGTCGCAGACTAAATAGCCACCGTTAACAGGGTGTCAGTCAGTTCTACCATATTTCCTGCACGTCACGTTCCCAAAAAAACAAAATATAAAAAAAAAAAAATTATTTTTCAGTTGTTTTAGCTCAGTGATACAAATCCATTTTACTCAGCTGCGTGTAACCTTTCTGTGTGTCACAGTTCAGCACACTCGCTCCAATCCGTATAATCTGTCCAAGTGACACTTTCTGTACGTCACTTAATTCTACCGGACTTAATTTTTTTTTTTTTTTATTCATACACCTATATACAAAAAATGTTGAACCCCAGGGCTAAGGGTCGAGGGCGAGGGCGTGGGGGCATTCAATTACTGCAGGGGGCAGAGGCCGTGGTCCTGGGCAGGGTGAGACAGTACCCGCTGATGAGGGAGCAGGGGAACGCCGCAGAGCTACACTCCCTAGCTTCATGTCTCAACTTACAGGGACACGTGGTAGAGGACTGTTGAAACCACAACAGTGCGAACAGCTGATCTCGTGGATTGCGGACAATGCTTCAAGTAATTTGTCCACCAGTCAGTCTTCCACGCAGTCCACCCACGTTACCCAAGGGAGCACTCCTATGGCTCCTCCACCTCAACCTCCTTCCCCCCAGTCTGCCCCCTCCCAGGAAAATTTGGAATGTGATCCGGCATACTCTCAGGAACTGTTTTCTGGACCCTTCCCAGAGTCACAAACCACTTCTCAGGTTGCTGCTGACCTCGTTCCCGATGCCCAAGTTTTCCAACTGTCGCAGTCTGTGGGTGATGATGATGACAATGTTGAGTTAGTGGAAGAAGTTTGTAAAGAGGTGTCAGACGATGAGGAGACACGGTTGTCAGACAGTGGTGAAGTTGTTGTTAGGGGAGGAATTCCGAGGAGGGAGCAGACTGAGGAATCGGAGGATGACGAGGTGACTGACCCAAGCTGGGTTGATATGCCGAGTGAAGACAGTGCTTCTGAGGCGGAGGCGAGTGCTGCACCAGAACAGGTTGTAAGAGGCAGTGGTGTGGCCAGAGGGAGAAGCAGGGCCAGAGCTGGTGCATCATCAGCAACTGTTTCACGTAGTGAAGCTCCCGTGGCGAGGCCTAGATGTTCGCAAGTCTGGAGGTTCTTTAAAGAAAGTGAGGATGACCGACGGGACTGTGGTGTGCAAACCTGTGCCACACCAGGATCAGCAGGGGTGCCACCACTACTAGCCTAACCACCACCAGCATGCGCAGGCATATGAGTGCTAAACACCCCACTCAATGGAACCAAGGCCGTTCACCACCTCCTGCGGGTCACACCACTGCTCCTTCCCCTGTGTCACTCGCTGCCTCTGCTAGTCAACCCCCTGCGTCACTCGCTGCCTCTGCTAGTCAACCCCCTGCCCAGGACCCCGGCACGAGCGCCTCCCGCCGGAAAACCACACCTTCGCCTCCACGATCCTCCACAGTGTCCACCAACGTGTCCCAGCGCAGCGTTCAGCTGTCTTTACAGCAGACGCTAGAGCGCAAGAGGAAATACAGTTCCACCCACCCACATGCCCAAGCCCTCAACGTCCACATCTCCAAATTGCTTAGCCTGGAGATGCTGCCCTATAGGCTGGTAGAGACCGAGGCCTTTCGAAATCTCATGGCGGTGGCTGCCCCTCGGTATTCCGTCCCCAGCCGCCACTATTTTTCCCGATGTGCCGTCCCAGCCCTACACCAGCACGTGTCACAGAACATCATCCGTGCCCTGACCAACGCTGTTTAGTGATAAGGTCCACCTAACCACGGACACGTGGACAAGTGCTGCCGGGCAGGGACACTATATCTCACTGACGGCACATTGGGTTAACTTGGTGGAGGCTGGGACCGAGACTGACCCTGGGGCCGCTCATGTACTGCCCACACCGAGGATTGCGGGGCCTACCTCGGTCACGGTCTCTCAGACGTACTATGCCTCCTCCTCCTCCGACCCCTCCTCCTCCTCCACCGAATTACCATCCGTGGGCACGGCGCCTTCAGTCGGTTAGCTCTAGGCGCAGCAGCAGTGCCGTGGGTAAGCGCCAGCAGGCGGTGCTCAAACTGCTGAGCTTAGGTGACAAAAGGCACACCGCCCAAGAGCTGTTACAGGGCATCACGGCGCAGACCGATGTGTGGCTGGCACCGCTGAACCTCAAGCCAGGCATGGTTGTGTGTGACAACGGGCGTAACCTGGTGGCGGCTCTGCAACTCGGCAGACTGACACATGTGCCATGCCTGGCCCACGTGTTCAATCTAATAGTTCAGCGGTTCCTCAAGACATACCCCAATCTGTCTGATTTGCTCACCAAGGTGCGCCGCATCTGTGCGCATTTCCGCAAGTCGAGCACAGATGCTGCCACTCTCAGGGCAGCGCAGCGCCGCCTACAACTGCCCGCTCACCGACTGTTGTGCGACGTGCCCACGAGATGGAATTCCACATTAAACATGTTATCCAGAGTTTACCAGCAGCGCAGAGCGATTGTAGACTGCCAGATGTCATCTTCCACCAGAACTGGTAGTCAGGTCTCTCAGATTCCTCAAGTCTACAATGAGGAGTGGACGTGGATGTCTGATATCTGCCAGGTGTTGAGCAACTTTGAGGAGTCAACACAGATGGTTAGCGGCGATGCCGCCATTATCAGCCTCACCATCCCGCTGCTTTGCCTGTTGAAAAAATCACTGCTCAGCATCAAGTCGGATGCTTTGCGCTTGTCACAAGAGACGGTGGAGGAAGATACGTCGCTTGATAGCCAGAGCACCCTCCGGTCTGTTTCTCAGCGCGTATCGGAGGAGGGGGATGAGGATGAGGAGGAAGAGGAGGAGAATGTCGGCGAGACAGTAGAGGGTACCAGTGCTCAGTCCTTAACTCTTGAGCGTGTATGGGCTGAAGAGGAGGACTTGGAGGAGGAGGAGGAGGAGGAAATGGAGAGTCAGGTCAGTGAGGAGAGGGAATTCTTGCATGTTGGGACTCTGGCGCACATGGCAGACTTCATGTTAGGCTGCCTATCCCGTGACCCTCGCGTTAGAAGAATTTTTTCCAACACCGATTACTGGGTGTTCACTCTCCTGGACCCACGGTACAAGCAGACCTTTCCACTCTCATCCCTGCAGAGGAAAGGAGTATGAGAGTGAATAGATATCAACAGGCCCTGGTGCACAAGCTGAAACAATTCTTCCCATCTGACGCCGCTAGCGGCAGAGGGCATGGTTCTGTGGGCCAAGTAGCGGGGGAGAGGAGGCGAGCAGGCAGCTTGTCCAGCACTGGCAGGGGAACGCTCTCCAAGGCCTTTGCCACTTTTATGTCACCCCAGCAAGACACTGTCACCTGTCCCCAGTCCTAGGCAAGAGTAGGGGGGAGCTGTACAGAAAGATGGTGAGGGAGTACCTAGCTGACCATACCAACGTCCGTAGCGATCACTCTGCTCCATACAACTAACTGGGTTTCAAGCTGGACACGTGGCCTGAACTGGCGCTGTACGCTTTGGAGGTGCTGGCCTGCCCTAGCGTGCTGTCAGAGATTTCAGTGCAGCTGGTGGCGTCATCACCGAATAAGCGTACACGCCTGTCAACTACAGCGCTGACAGGGCTGACGCTTATTAAAATGAACAAAGCCTGGATTTCACCGGAATTCAAATCTCCTCCGGGGGAAAGCAGCTAAAGATTTAAATACTTATGTATCCGATTCCTCTTCTCTTACTCCTCTTCTCTACTCCTCCTCCATACGTCTTTGCCTAACGCTGACCCAAAAAACGCCATTTTTTATAGTCCAACTGGCACTCTTTAGCCACAATTTTTCGGAGGGCCCCCTACAGCCCCTCTCTTTAAACAATTTTTCCAGAGGTCCACCTACAGGCCCTCTATTCAAACAATTTTTCCAGAGTTCCACCTACAGGCCCTCTC
>ONZH01001988.1:0-387631 GCA_900303285.1 Rhinella marina
CTTGTCGCCCGGGTACGTGGAAGTTTATGAGAGGGCTGGCGGTTATGGGAGGAGTGGTGCACCAGACTGGGGGTCTGAATGGGATTTAGAGGTGCCGCTATTGTTATTTGTGGGCAGTGTAGAGAGGAAGGGTGGTCGGCGAGCAAAATGACTAAGTATGTTGCGGGGCTTGGCCTTTGGTTCAGGGTAAGAAAGATGACGGATTTACTAAGTCGTTTTGGTAGTGTGCGGGCGTTGAAAGGGTGGAGACGCTTGGGCTCGGTTGATCAGCGGCGCCCGGTTTCTTTAGTTTGTTACTAAGCCTGGGCGAGCAGGTGGCGGTGGTGTGTCATTCTTCGTGGGATCAAGGTTGTTCGTTTGGCGTTCTCTCTGGCATTTTTTGGGGCCTTTTTAGGGGGGGGGTTTCTACGGTATGGTCCGGGGGTTGTTTGGCGGAAGATGTGGTTTTGTTGGATAGGTTGGAGTTCCTGATTCGGACGAAAAGGACATTGAGGGCAGGGGTCGTAGGGGGGTACTGTTTGGGATCCCGGGGTGTTCAATGTGTCCGGTGACGGCTTGAGGTTTTTTGGGGGCTCGGGATCGGGGAGAGGTGCGCCGTTGTTGTAAATGGGACGGGAACGTTTTATCTCGTTTTCAGTTTTGGCAATTTTTGGAGGTGTTTAGGTAAGGGGTTGGGGACAGGGTTATTCGGGTCACTCCTTTAGAATCGGGGCGGCAACGGAGGCAGCTCGTTGGGGGGTAGGGGATGACATGATTAAAAAAATTGGCCGATGGGAGTCGGCTAGGTTTCTATCTTATATTCGGTTGGATAGTTTGTAGGTTTCCGAAAATGGTGGTGTTTGTTGGTTTAGTTGGTTTGTTTGTTCTTGTTTTTTGCAGGTGCTGACCTCATTGATAGTGGGACCGCCTAGTTCTGGGGGGCGCTGAGAGCGGGTACGGCCAGATGGTCAGCAGCTGGGCCTTTCGCGTGCGGAGGCGGTGGTAAGGTGGTTGGGTCGCAGGGGTATGGTATGGGGTAGTGTGATGGCGGAGATTCACCGTTTCGTGCGGTTAGATAGGCCCCCGGATGTTTTAGTCTTGCACGTCGGGGGCAATGACTTGGGTGCGCGGCCTTTCAGGGAGTTGGTGCGGGATATCAAATTTGATATGTTGCGGTTGTGGGCGTTGTTCCCTGGGGTGGTGTCCGTTTGGTCGGACATTGTCCCGCGTAAGGTGTGGCGGGGAGCTAGGTTGGTTGAGGCTGTTAATAAGGCGCGCATTAAGGTCAATAGGGCGATTGGACGTTTCATGGCACGGAATGGGGCGGTGGTGGTTCGCCATCTGGATTTGGAAAAAGGGGAGGGTGCTTCTGGTGCGCGGATGGGGTTCATCTGAACGCCGTAGGCATAGATATCTGGTGTCTGGGGCTTCAGGAGGGGATTGAGAAAGCGGTGAAGGTGTGGAGGGACGCGCGGACTTGAGGGGATCAAGTCGGCGCGTTGGTAGCGGGGGGAGGTCCTTGGAGTTGGAAATAAGGTGGACATGGATAAAGGGAGGGCCTCACGGTTGGGGCTGGACTCCCATGGTTTATGGTGGTTTACGGTTTGGTATAGGGGCCATCCGGGGTGCCTCCGAGCTGGGCGCTCTACGGCTGGGGGCAAGGTGGCTACCCTGCAGGGCTAATTAGCAAGATGTGGGCTTCAAGGACCTCCTCCTGCTAGCTGGTATTTTTATTCAGGTTATATATGTTATACATATGTTAAATGTGGTTGTTATGCGGTTGCATATGGGTTCAGGGTTATGTTATGTCGGTAATTTTAAGGTATGCTATGTGATAAAATAAAGCGGCTGCTGTGGCCGATATTAATCCAGCTCGGTGTGGTGTCATTTATTGGGTAGGGGGAAGGGGTTAGTTCTTGGAAGGGGCAGGTGTGACGGTGGTGGTATTGGTTCAGGTAAGTATTTAGTGAGGGGCGACTGAGAATAACCAATACCTCCGTCATGTATTCTCCCATTAGATGGGAATCCTGGAAGTGTAACTAGTCATTTATGATATATACAGTACTGTATGTTCAATATGTCATAAATACAATATTTCACTTGGTAATACCCCTTTAAGTTTTATTTTTGGCCCTTGAGATTGGTTCGGTGTGACAATGCGGCCCCCAACCAGAAAAGCTTGTGCACCCCTGGTGTACAGTTCTGGGCTCCTGTGAACAAGGCAGACATAGCAGAGCTGGAGAGGGTTCAGAGGAGGGCAACTAAAGTAATAACTGGAATGGGTGGACTACAGTACCCAGAAAGATTATCAAAATTAGGGTTATTTACTTTAGAAAAAAGACGACTGAGGGGAGATCTAATAACTATGTATAAATATATCAGGGGTCAGTACAGAGATCTCTCCCATGGATCAACTTGCAGGATAACAGGCTGAACTGGATGGACTGTCTTTTTTTAGCTTTATAAACTATGTTACTATGCTGCCAAAACCACCCCTTTCAGATGACTAGAATTCATTTTTCATTAGGACTGTACCCAATATTCCAAATCTATAGTCACTGGAGCACATTTACAATAGTGTCTGTTCCTGTTTTTAGTCGTAAAAATGCTGTTTTAGACTGTCTTATTTTTTTAGTCGCATTTACTACTAAATTGTGCCTGTTTTTGGAGGCTTTTGCGCCTCACTCGCCTATTTTGATTGAGAAGTTTTCTAACTTTTCCAACCTATTTACGTTGGTGTGCCTTATTTTGCGCCTGAACCAGGGGCGGACATACCGCCTGTGCAGCCGGTTCGACTGCACAGGGGCCCAGGGCCGGAGGGGGGTCCTTCTTGCCGGCGGTAGGAAGAGATGAGCGCTTCCACAATGGACAGCGATACACATGAATGCTGTGGGGCAGGGAAGGGAGAGGCGTCTCCCCTGCCCCTTTCTCTGATAGGCTGCAGGCCTAGTGCCTCCAGCCTATCAGAGGCCGGCGCAGGCTGCGCGATGTCGTCATCGCCCCGCCTGAGCCGTACAGTGCTCGACACAGGCCGGAAGAGGCCTGCATCGCATCGGTGACAGGCTCATGGAGGTAAGTATTAGTGTTTATTTTTTTTTTATTTATGCTGTGCCAAGGGCCCTGGCACACAGTGGGCACACTATGGAGCTGGAAGAGCACTATTTTTTATATTGGCACACAGTGGGGGCACTATGGGGGGGCACTATTTTATATATTGGCACATAGTGGGGCCACTATGAAGGGGGGGAGCACTATGGGGGGCAGTATTTTCTATATTGGCACATAGTGGGGCCACTATGGAGGTGGAGGAGCACTATGGGGGGCACTATTTTATATATTGGCACATAGTGGGGCCACTATGGAGGGGAGGAGCACTATGGGCGGCACTAATTTATATATTGGCACATAGTGGGGCCACTATGGAGGGGGAGGAGCATTATGAGGGGCAATATTTTATATATTGGCACATAGTGGGGGCACTATGGAGGGGGAGGAGCACTATGGGGGGCACTATTTATGTACTGGCACATAATGGGGCCACTATGGAGGGGAGGAGCACTATGGGAGGCACTATTTTATGTACTGGCACACATGAGGGGGCACTATGGGGGGCCTATATATATACTGGCACACATGGAGGGGAGGAGCACTATGGGGCGCACTATTTTATATACTGGCACACATAGAGGCACTATGGAGGTGGAGGAGCACTATGGGGGCACTATTTCATATCCTGGCACACAGGGGGCACTATGGAGGCCGTATCTTATATACTGGCACACATTGGGGGCACTATGGAGGCCATATCTTATATACTGGCACACATTAGGGGCACTATGGAGGCCCTATCTTATATACTGGCACACATAGGGGCTCTATGGAGGTGGAGGAGCACTATGGGGGCACTATTTCATATCCTGGCACACATAGGGGGCACTATGGGGGCCCTATCTTATATACTGGCACACATTAGAGGGCACTATGGAGGCCGTATCTTATATACTGGCACACATTAGGGGCACTATGGAGAAGGGGGATTCACTATGGGGGCATCTACTGGGGGCCCTATCTTATACACTGGCACACATGGTGGCACTGTGGAGGAGGAGGAGCACTATAGGGGCCCTATCTTATATACTGGCATACATGGAGGACACTATGGAGAAGGGGAGGAGAGAAGCACTACTGGGGTCATTATACAGGGCATTATACTGGCACACGTCATGGGGGCATTTTATACTTGCACATTATTTCAGGCACCATGGGGACAAGGGGAGGAGCACTATGGGGGCACTATATAGGAGTATTTTATACTGGCGCAAATTATAGGGCACTATGCGGCTCAACAGGGGGCACTAAGAGGGTTTTTTGGGCACACAGTAGGGGGCATTGGCACAGGTTATGAGGGCATTATGGGGACATTGGCTCTACAGGTGGCACTAATAATTTCTATTGGGACTTTGGGGATCACTATTACTATGGGGGCACCCTGTCACGGTATCAGCTTAGCAGAGTAATTTTTGGGGACATTATGTTTGCACTATTAGTGTTAAGGGCACAATTTCCTGGGCGCAGTTAATTTTTAGAGCACCGTGTGCCAATAATTACTGAATGTGGTAGTATCTGTGTGTAACTAGTATTTGCAGGAGGACTATATAGTATAGTTTTGGATAGAAGTATCGTATAGTATTGGGGGTGGCAGGATGGTGTGTTCAAGAAGGTAGGAGAATGATGGAAAAGTAGGAAACTAAGATTTCTGTCATACTCTGCAGAGAGAAGAGATGGCTGAAAGAAATCATCATGGTGGTCTGGTCTGAAAGGAGAAGATGAGGACAGAGAATATCTACATCTAAGAAGACATCACTGGATGTAAGAGGTATGTGCGCTGTATTAGGCTACTTTCACATCTGAGTTAGTGATTCTGGCAGGCTGTTCCAGCAGAGAACAGCCTGCCAGAATTCATCGGCTCAGTCACTGCTGAATGCAGAATGCTCACCGGCCCCATTAACTATAATGGGGTCCAGCAGAGATCCGGTCACAATCTGGCAAAAATGCCGAGAATTAGCGGGACACAAACCACTGCATGCCTGAGTTTGTGTCCGGCCAATTCCTTGCATTCTCTGCCGGAGCATAGCGCTGCATGTGTGAAAGTAGCCTTACCCTGTATGTTTTGTAAGTTTTGTATTGCTGTATGAAATGTTAGGACACCATAGGTTAGGGCTTGTGGTGGGGGGGCAGGCACATTCTTTGCACAGGGGTCCTCTGCTGTCTGTGTCCGCCCCTGGCCTGAACAGTCTAATTTCTACTCCACTCCAGGGCTGGCGTACTTTTCTTTTCTGTTTTGAGTAGTGAGTTACCACATTACCACAATTTGTCTAAAAAGTTGCACTTTCCGCTCACTTGTGCAATATTTTCATGCGCATACTAATTAGACCAGTCTTAATGAATATGAAACTGTCATACTGAAAAAGAACCACCAGAGGTCAGACTTATAGCAAAACGCCTAACCTAATTCACAAAGTGCTGTGAGACTTTTAATAAATAACAGGTAAAAGAAAGACAGACAAAGCAAATACGCTTGTCTAATTTTACATCTGAAAAAGGGGAAGCTTGATAAATGTGTCCCACTGTTTCGTTGGTTGCTACTAGAAATAGTCATCAAGCTAATAGACAGTCACCTCCCTTTAAAAGTTAGCTAAGCTCCTACAATAGGAGAGAGGGAGCTGTTAGTTTCCCTTACATCAGATGACTGTATGGTGTCTGTGGTATAAATACAATTCACAGCATGGAAAAAAAGGAGGCGTCAGTGGCTGATGTCTAGACACTCACCTCCAACACACAACACTCCCTAGGGTCTATTTCGTATGAAGCCAATTTACCTATTATTTGTACATTTTTGGAGTGTGGGTGGAAACCAGAGTTGGGTCTTCTGCAGTGCTCATTGTGTACACTAGATGGCAGCATTTTTCTTAAAGTAAGGCTTCTTTCACACATGTGGCCAGGTGTTCCATCCTGCAGGTCCAGCAGACATATATTTGCCTGGTAGCGGCCAAACCTCTGCTGGACCCCATTATAGTCAATGGGGTCCAGCGATAAGGCAGTAGTATGCACAGAACTATAATTTAAAAAAGAGATAGATCTTGTTGGCACTGCCCCCAATAAATATATAGGGGCATATTTACTAAGAACAGCTTTTTACGCTGGTCTTAGTTTCCCCTACTGTGCTGCTGTTATTTTTCTAATTTATGACATGAATGAATGTCATGAATTAGACACATCTATGGCAGTCCTATGCCAACCCCTGTTTCCAGGTGTAAAATTTGCCATGGCTGTAGTCTCAGTCCCCGCACGGCCCCTGCCACGCCTCTGACCCCGTCATGCCCAACTGGTGGACACAGTGTAAAACCAGGTAGAAAAGGGGACTTGCGACTATTTTATGCCTAAAATAGCCACAAGTCCTTTAGTAAATGTAACCCATAGAGAGGGCAGATATACTAAGAGTGGCTTTACAAATGCCAGTCTTAATATAAAGTCCATTGGCACAGGATGCACCAAATTTATTTTGGCAGGCTGCATCACCATTCAGTCCATGTGCCAGAAATTCAAATCCACACCAACGTAAAATTTGAGCTATCATTTACGGTAGGTATTTGAGACTTTTTATGTCACAACAGTGGTGTAAAACATATTAAATGTCCCTCAGAGTTTTCTCTAAATTGCAGTTAGAAGACTTTTTGGGAGTCATTTACTAAGGACCAGCATTTCACATGCAGTTCCCCTCCCCCCACTAATGCCCCACTCCTCTTTGGAAAATTGGCAAACGTGTCAGAGAAAGGTAGAAAGTCACACATTTTGTCATAAACCGGTACTTGTGAGTTTCCTATGCCAGAAAACTCACGTAGAGCCATAATAAATGTCCCCCACTGTGTCAGCTGGTTAAATCTCCTGCAGTGCTCATCCTGTACACTAGATGGCAGCATTGTTATATAATATTAGAGCCTCATCTCCAGTGAACTTCCCTTCATAACACTGCAGACATGAAATAAACTGAATGTTTCACATATATAATCAGTGGTCTTACTCAGAAAACTTGTCAAAAAGATCCATCCTGACACTTGATCGGACACCTGGTAGGTACCACTCATTAAGTCCACACTCTGATTTTACCCCAAGAGTGCAAATAAAAGCTTTGCCATAAGCTGATGACATCGCGGGTGGGGGGTGTTATTGCAAGCTCTTCTGGGTTTGGTTCAATAGATCACTGGGATTTAGACCCCATCGGATGGGACCCATTCATTTTCAGTGGGGCCACAAAAGATGTGGACAGCACACCGTGGAGTGCACTGCCCGCATCTGTATGCCATTCCGCAGCTCCAAAAAAAATAAATATACATATAGAATATGTCCTATTCTTGTCTGTTTTTTGGACAAAAGTAGACATTTGTAACAAAGTGCAGGACCTGCGGAAGGAATGCACACAGCCAGTGTATAGGGCCTTAGGTGTTGTGTACGTACTATGGGTTCAACAAGCCCATGTGGATGGGCCTAAGTGTGTAAAGTGCAATTGAACTGTGGGATCCCTGACACGTGGGGCCTCCCTGTTGACTGTTCGGCATCTGGTTAGTTGTCTGAGTTCCTGGTTAATGGTGTAGACAGTGGGACATAACTCTCTGCTGTTGTCAGAGGTCTAACAGTTGTTTATCAGGTACTGTCCTCTGTGTCTGTCTAATGTCTGAAAGTCTCTGTTCCTGGCAGATTTTTAGAACTGATATAACGACCTGGAAAATATCACTAAGGCCTCATGCACACTGTATTTTTGGTCTGTGTCCGATCCCCATTTTTTGCGGATCGCACAAAGACCCATTCATTTCTATGAGTCCACTGTCACCTCTGTGCTGTCCACATTCGTATGTCCGTCATGCATATTATTGAACATTGTCCTATTGTCAGTTTTGCAGACAAGCATAGCCATTTCTATAAGTGGGACTGAGAAAAATGTGGATTGCACATGGAAGGTATCCGTATTTTGGGACCACAAAGTGTATATATTGGTGTGCATGAGGCCTTAATGCAATACTACACAGACAAAACCCAAGACTAAGGGGGTGGTGGCGCCGTTTCAGTTTTCACCTCAGGCAGTAGAAAGGCTAGGTGCACCCCTGGGTCCATGAGATGGAGACCAAGACTGGGATTGGTTTATTTGAAGGTTTTCCATTCATGAAACAGGACCACATAGAGCAAAAGACCCCAAAGTGTTATCCAGTGGATCTAGGGTGGCCACCGGCCTCATGTCAAAAAGGAGGACATTTTGGCCACACCCCCAACATGTTAAACCACACCCCTATCTGCTAAACCACGCCCCCAATCTGCTAAACCACGCCCCCTAATCGGCTCGTACACCGTCACCCATCACACCTCCCCTGGCTCTTACCACACATACCCCCCCACCCCCACCACGTGAAAATTCAAGCCAGCAAGCCTAACTATAAAAATACCCGCTCTAGTATGGTTAGAATAAAGAGGATTGTTCAGTAATTAAAAATAAAATATGGCAGATGGAAAAGAAATCCACAATTCTCAGCTGTTCCCTCCGCTGCCATTGAATGCTTTGGTTATATGGCTGCAGTGGTGACGCCTGTGACACGCTGGACTTTCTGGCATCATTGCTGCTGCCACGTAAACAAAGACTGACAGGCATGTAATGGGCGAGTGTGCAGATCTGTCATAGTGATGGTGATGGCACACTGATGGGCAGGTGTATGGCATGTGACCACTGCAGCCAGTTCTCAGCATTAGAGCACTGATTGGCTGGCAGCAGTAACATACCATATACCGGTAGGTGACACCTATCTGGATGGACATTACATTCACCAGCACCAAACATACAAGATGATACAGCACCACTTACCTCTTACATCCAGTGACGTCTTCCTGATGTAGATCTTCTCTTTTCTCATCTTCTCTTTGGCCCACAACCGCCATGACACTTCTTTCAGCTCCATCTTCTCTCTGCCACAAAGACATCATAGATTACCCACTTTTACTGTTATCCTGCTGCTGCCTAAAATACTGCGCCCACTGTGCTCCCAATGTCCCCAAATACTATACTGTAGATATAACAGTGGCCATATAGGTAGGACCCCATATAGTCACCGTGCTCCCACTAATAATTCTCTCCTAGAGTGTCCCATTAGTAATAGTGCCCCAATAGTGATAATGCTCCCCACCAGTAGCCCTTTTTAGCAGTGCCCTCCATATTGTACTAATAATAGTAACACCCCAATAGTACCCCTGGTAGTAGTAATAATTCCCCATAATAGAAACCATTTTCCCATAGTGCCTCCAGTAGTGCTCCCAGAAATAATAAGGACCTGCTGTAATGGTCCTCAAATTATCCCACTGTGCCCCACAGACCTCAGATCAGCCTGTAGTGCCCCCTTTAGACCTCAGATCAGCTCTGTAGTGCCCCCTTCAGAACTCAGATTAGCCTGTAGTGCCCCCTTTAGACCTTAGATCAGCCTGTAGTGCCCCCTTTAGACCTCAGATTCAGCCTGTAGTGCCCCCTTTAGTCAGATCAGCCTGTAGTGCCCCTTCAGACCAGCCTGTAGTGCCCCTTCAGACCTCAGATCAGCCTGTAGTGCCCCCTTTAGACCTCAGATAGCCTGTAGTGCCCCTTAGACCTCAGATCAGCTCAGATCAGCCTGTAGTGCCCCTTTAGACCCCAGACCTCAGATCAGCCTGTAGTGCCCCCTTTAGACCTCAGATCCTGTAGTGCCCCCATCAGACCTCAGATCAGCCTGTAGTGCCCCCTTTAGACCTCAGATCAGCCTGTAGTGCCCCCTTTAGAGATCAGCCTGTAGTGCCCCCTTAGAGATCAGCCTGTAGTGCCCCCTTTCAGACCCAGACCAGCCAGCCCACTGTGCCCCATTAAAAAAAAAAAAAAAAAAAATCTTACCTCTACTCCTGGGATGCAGCTCCGCTCCGGCGCTCTTCTCTCTTCTCTGCCCGCGCTGCACTGTCACCTGACTGCGTGCAGCGTCAGGTCAGAGTGCGCGCACTTACGTCCTGACGCATGTACCAGTCAGGCTAGTGCAGCGCAGGCAAAGAAGACAGCAATGAAGGTACCGGAGCGCAGGAGCTGGGCGGTGAGTACTAGGACCCAGCTCCTGCGCTCCAGCAATGAGCGCTTCCATCTGTATTGATGGAAGCGCTCATTGCTTTCTTCACACCTAAAAAGGAGGACTTCTGGCCGTCCGTCCTGGCCTTTAGCCGGACGGAGGACCAGGAGTCCTAAAACCGGACTGTCCGGCCAAAAACCGGACGGATGGCCACCCTTCCATTCCGTGGATCCATGAATACCAGGCACTACTGCGTGCTGCCGAGATACCGCCCGGCCCTATTTACTATAATGGGGACCCACAGAGATCTGGCTACAACCCGACAAATATGCCAGGGAGTGGCCAGACAAATACTGGTGAACAATGTAGTTTTCGTTATAGTGAATGGGGCCGGGTGGTATGAATGGGGCCGGGTGGTATCTCTGCAGCGCGCAGTAGCACCCGGTATTCACAGATCCGGCAGGGCTGTTCCCAGACCAAAGAGCCTGCCAGATCTGTTTAACACAAATGTAAAACAGGCCTAAGACTATTTAGCTCCAAAGCATGTAAAATAATAAAAAGACACAATTTTGGTCTGCAGATCTATGTGTTTCCATGGTTACAGACTACAAACAAGTCCTGTGTAGTCTGATCCTGCAGTTTGCTGCCCCCGGATTGAAGTAGTAAGCTTAAGATAATGCAGAGTGATGATTCCCACTTTCTACTATATAAAAGCTTTGACTCTTTCATCTGGGCACCCGGTAAGTATTAAAGGAGGTGGGCAATGAGTGTCCGGAGTAAAAAGGCCTCCATCGCTTTACACATGGGTGACCCCTCCTTACAAATCTGTCGTCTCTCTGTTCCCACACTCAGCATGTACTATGGGGCTGACTACCCTTCTGTGCCCTGTTTTTCTTGGCCTCTGCTGGCTGGAGAAGCGCTGTTTGGGGTGACACAGTCTTGTTACATGTTATTTAAAAGTCACTGACCACCCACAGCTGGGAGCAGGAGCAGAGGTGTCCAGCTGCACTCAGAAGCGCCGGTTCACATGGACTGTGTTATTTTTGTATTAAACCTTCTAAATTTAGAGCTCAAAAAGGTTGAAAGTATAAATTCATGTAAAGCCACAAAAATTGAAGCTGAAATCATCATATCCACAGAGTTCAGGTAGAGCATGTGATAGCTCAGGCTATAGCAGGGGGTATGACACAGTATATGATTCCTGCTATATGAGCGACACATTGTATGTAGTGCATGGGCAGGGCATGATGCCTGGTGCCAGCTAGATGAAAGGCACAGCATATGTACTATAGGTTATGGCACATGATGCCAGCTACAGTATATGATGGACACATTGTATGTAGTGCAGAGCTTGATGCCAGCTATATGAAGGGCACATTGTATGTACTAGAGGTTATGGTGCCTAATTCCAGTTGCGGTATATGAAAAACACATTGTATGTAGGGTGTGATGCCTAATGCCACCTATATGAAGAGCACTTTGTATGTAGTAGAGGATATAGCGTCTAATGCCAGCGGCAGTATATGACAGGCACATTGTATGTTGTGTAGGTTATGGTGCTTGATGCCAGCTATATCACAGATCACACTGTATGTAGTGTAGGGTATGAATCCTGATACCAGCTATATGTAGGAAACATTATATGTAATCAAGGGTATGATGGCCTGGTGCCAGCTATCTGAAGGACACACATTGTATTTAAATGTAAGGTATGATGGCCTGGTGCCAGCTATCTGAAGGACACACATTATATTTTAGTGTAAGGTATGATGGCCTGATGCCAGTGATTTAAAGGTCACACATTATATGAAGTATAGGGTATGACAGCCTGGTGCCTCTGATTCAAGAACAGAAAATCATTGACGCCAGTGAATGTTTTCATTTTATTTTGATCCTGTAGACAAGTGTGAATCTAATTACATTATGGGAAGAGGGTGAATGCGGCTGGAAGTTCATGGCTCATACCTTGTCCAGAGTCCAGACATTGTCCATCACCTACAGTGACCCAGGCTGTGCGCCTGATCAGACAATGCTGGAGGTAATTCCAGGATAAACATTGTGTGAGACTCGTAACAGTCTGTTTATCCCAGTGACCTGCTTGTGATCCTCTAATAATCCACATCCTCCTAGACTGTGGAGCACAAAACATCTTCTCACCCTCCACAGTATCCTCAAAAGAAAGCTGCATCGGGAGCAGATGTCTCTATTTACAATGTCCATGCCCCTCTACTCTTAGAACCTGTTACCAATATCAAAAATTCTCCATAAATAAGTCCCTAAAGGGGTATTCCCATCTCACAAATGTAGTTTGTATAATTAGATATAGCCATACCAATATTATTACTAATAGAATGTATTTATATAAAATGTACCGTTTAGAAGATTTGCCTATTTGTATATCCATTGTACCACACACATCAGTCAGGCCGTTGCCCCTAGTTACGACCACCGCGGCCATGTAGTAGTGGTGGCCGGCTTGTTCCTGTTCAAACCCGCTGTGGTAACTGCTGTATTGTGAACGCACATTACATGAGCATGCGCAGACAGATCTTGGGGTACTTTCACATCTGCGTTTTGGACGCTACCCGTCCAAAACGCAATGGTCAGGATCCGTCCAAAACACAGACTTTATAAACGGATCCTGCTCCATAGAGATAAACTGATTTTGGAACAGGATCCGTTTCTCTGCGTTTTGGAAGCGCAGACAAAAAATGCTACAACCCTAAGATGTGTCTCCACATGCTCATGCAATGTGCGTTCACAGAGCGGATTTGAACAAGAGCAATGGCCACAGCCGTCGTAACTAGGGGCAACGGCCTGACTGATGTGTGTAGAACGATGGATATGCAAATAGGGAAATCTTCTAAACAGTACATTTTATATAAATACATTCTATTAGTAATAATACTGGTATGGCTATATCTAACTAAACAAACTACATTTGTGAGATGGGAATACCCCTTTAAGATGTCACAGGTCAAGTTCTGTAGTCTGCAGTTTATTGTCTATTGTAGACCAATGTGAACGTTCGTTCCCACCCAAAACAGAAAATTGTTGTATGTCTTCTGCTCCCAAAAATCTTTCAGGCCATTTTGAATTGTTGTGCCACCAGTTATTAAAAACATGACTAGCAGAAAGGCGGCCATATTGGTTATTACTGTCACTTTATTATTGATAGATGAGACAGAACAATTGACTAATGAAAGTTTTTGACAAGTTAATTGAGAAGTGACAACCAATGTGACCACTCTTACTATTGCCACTATACAAGCATGTTTGCTGGAACATAAGGCAGCCAATAACTTTTGTTTCACATCTGATATCTGTTGGATTGGGGTTCCTTGTGCAATGATCCAGGGGTTCACTGCTAAAATGTCCAAAACTGCTAAGATTGCTAATGTATGTTAACTATGCACTTTCAGTAGTACAAATGGTTGATGTGGCTTTATTATGCACTTATATCACAAAGGGGAAAGGAATACTTAACTATCAGAATTTAGAGACAATTGCTGGGTGGTGGGCTGGCCCCACCCATGGTTAGTGAGAGAGAATCTGTATATGGTTGTTGCTGGTGTTTTAGGCCCATGTAGCAGACACCAGTGTTTCAGTAGTATCCTGTGTATGTGTAGACATAAGGGAGCCCCCAAGTTCAGAGTGTGCCCTGAGGGGAAGAAAGGGTGCACCCCTCCCAACACTGCATGCCCGGCCTCGCAGGAATGCTGAAGTATGGTTAGCCACCATAAGGACAACAACCATCATCCTTGCCCCCGCCACCACTGCCATCCTCTCCACCCCACGCCTCCACTGCAGGCTGGTGTGCTGCACTTGGGACCACCAGAAAAAATTATTGACCCAACCCCCTTATTATTAGTTTGTTTTTTTCAAAAAGCAGCCCTTGCTCTGTGCAGCGGTGGACATATAGCCTGCGAGGCCTGTTCAACTGCGCAGTGGCCCACTTTGGCCACAGGGGATTTTAAACAATTAGCCTTTTTCCCCTCTCACTTTTTTACACTCTTCACAGGTCTCCCATAGATTACACAGACACTCTATCACCCCAGTCACCCAATCACCCAGTCTCAATAATGCAGTATCTGTATAAGTAGTTTACAGACCACTAGGGATGTGATAATAAACCCCTTCACTGTTCTAGACCACCAGGGATGTTATTATTAATCTTTTAACTTAACTTCCCCAGCTTTGAAAAGATGGTTCTATCGACCTTTTCACTGCCATGAACCACCAGTGATCTTATGATTAACCTTAGCTTCCCAAGATCACCAGGGATGTTAAAATTAACTCCCTACCCTAGACTACCAGGGATACCCACTGCTGCACATCTCATCAAAAGGGGTTGTTCACTCTGGACAATACCCTCATGGATCTGTGTTTCTTGTGACGTTATGTGTGATAGGAAGTAGCAGAAAAGTCTGTTTTAGGGCTCAAAATAAATCACAGAAAAAGAATTTTAGTGCACAAAAATAGATGCAAACAATATATACTGTATAAACTAAGAAATGGTTACAAATAGATAAATACGGGCTGTGCACACTCTTATCTTTGTGTCTTTGGCATTAAATTGTAAAAAGTAGTGAAGGAGGTACTGAAGATTGAGATAAAGTGGTAGCCAGATAATCAATGAATAAATGAATTAAAAATGAATAAAAAATGAATAAAGAATGAATAGAAAATGACCAGATAATTGTACTAGAAAGGAGTATGTATTCAATTCATATGACAACCAAAAGTTAGTAACAGTAATTAAAAATAAAAATAAAAAGGCAAATAAACATATCTATAACAATAATGTCCTGTGGATCACAACCTGTGGGGAAGAGGCTGCTGTGGGAACGTAAAGTGTATAAATCCTTGTGCGTTTCCAGTGATAAGGTTTAGTTCCTTATAGGCTTGGTTACAATACAATATCCCAGCGTGGGGTTGTTTACGTTACCCTTCCTTGTGTGGATGTCCTCCCCTGCTTCCTTCAGTAGCGCGATGTGCTGTACGGCGTCTGGATGCTTCGGCAGCACGAAGTCCTGCAGAGTGCGCGCCTTTGCGGGCGAAAAGTGCGGGAACCCGTGTGGCGTCCCACGTGGGTCCCGGTCTCTCTGCGATGTGCACTGTGGATTGGTAAAGGGGGGTTTGTGTTAGTCCAAACAATTGTCAGATATTCCAGGATCGCTGGTTTTACTTATGTCTGTGTCTTTATAAGTGATCTTTATGTCACTGTTAGTATTGCTGGCAGCGCTGCCTTTGACACGGACACGGGTATCCAATAACTAGACGCGTTTCGGGGATATGAGCTTCCCCTTCCTCAGTAGTTGGATAACCCTTCCTTTTGTTGGAATATTTATATCCTTCAAGGCCCTTAAGTTCATTGACCCTTCCAATTATTCAATTAGTGATCTTCTGGAGTCCATTTTTTCTTCAAATATATTAAAAACGAGTTTTATTTTATTTCCATATATTAAAACATATATATTCCTTATAGATGCGAGTAAGAATAAAATTATTGCATATTATAGATTAAGAAAAGTGTATATGCCAAAAATATTTATATAAAATATTTATATAAAACATAGATATCAAAAGTATATATGTATAAAAATAAAAAAGATAAAAATGAGGATGAAAATGAAAATAAAAATAACAATAAAGATAAAAGTGAATGTAAGTGGGTATGTCCTAAATGTCAGCAAGACACATTATATAAAGATAAAAATATATATCGGTGGGTATACCCAAGATGTCACAAAGTCACATTATAATGTTGTTAAACTTTCTGTCTAGATGGATGAAGGACTTGTATATATATTGTCACTCTGGTATGTTTGAATATATTTCGATTCTGTGTATATGCATTATCCTAATGAACAGTTATGGATATGTTTTTCATTGTTCTCTACAGTGGTGTCTGACGTAATGGGAGGGGGGGGCCAACCTAGGAGGTGCATCAGAGTGCTGGAAAAACAGCCTGACTCCGATGGACGTCCCGGGGAGGCACCCCCTCCAATTCTTCGTGGATTCTTATATAAAACCGAAAATCTCCATTTCCGCATTTAGTCCACCAGGTATTAAGGTATCGAATTCATATATTCTTCTTGGACTCAATCTTTGACATATTTTTTATGTGGTCCCCTCCCCTCCAATTTAGTGGGATTTTTTCAAGAGCAATATATATAAGAGTTTTGGGATTTTGTTCATGGTGTTCTTTGTAGTGCTTCGAGACTGTGTGTGTTTCAAGGCCTTTTTTAATATTATTTATATGTTCTGAGACCCGCTTTCTGAGTGTTCTTTTGGTCCTCCCGATGTATTGCTTGCCGCAGGGCATTGTAGCATGTATATCACATTTGTTGTGTCACATGTTAGGCATTCTTCAATTCTGAACTTATGTGAATTTGTGGTGGAGTGTACTTCTAAAGTTTTTTTCTGGAATTTGGTAATCAAACAGTTGGAACACTCCCACACCTATGGAACCCTTTTGAGGTCAGCCAGTTTGTTTTCCCTGTGGGGTGTTTTACGTCTAATTGATGGTGCTATCTTTAGACCCAAATTTGGGGCCTTTGTGTAAGTGATTAGTGGGCCTTTCGTTAATGAGGGACCTATGATTTTGTCATTCATCAATAGATGCCAGTGTTTCCTAATGATTTGTTCTATTTTTTTATAATGTGCCGAAAAGGGTAGGATTATTCTGAGGTTTTCATCCTCCGTTTTGTTGGGTTGTTTTGATTTGAAAAAATCTTCTCTTTTCATTTCCCTCACTTTAACGAGAGAGCCATCTAATAACTCCTTGGGATACTGCTTCTTCAAAAATTGTTCCGTTAAGTTTGT
The DNA here is from genome assembly GCA_900303285.1 of Rhinella marina. Classification (NCBI taxonomy): domain Eukaryota; kingdom Metazoa; phylum Chordata; class Amphibia; order Anura; family Bufonidae; genus Rhinella; species Rhinella marina. Next base: position 16,926 of record ONZH01001988.1, read on the forward strand.
GGCTTCTTCCTCGAATTTATCTGGTATAGAGCAGTTCCTTTTTAGCCTCCTATATTGACTTGTCGGGATGTTTGTTAGCCATCTCGGTAAGTGACAGCTTGAATATAGTATGTAGCTATTACGCATGATTGGTTTCTGGTATGTGCTACATATAAGTTGTTGGTCTTGTACTGTGATACAGATATCTAAGAATTCTGTTGTATTAGTACTGATGTTTGTGGTGAAAGTCAAGTTATAGTTATTTATGTTGATGTCCCGTAAAAAGGTTAATAGTGTTTCCTTGGTATTCTTCCATATAAAGATGATGTCATCAATATAGCGCCGCCATAGCACCAGACTCGACCCCAAGTGTGGCGCGATGGTATCCTGTTCCCAACATGCCATGAAGATATTTGCATAACTTGGGGCGAATCTGGTGCCCATGGCGGTGCCCCGTTTCTGAATATAATAATCTGAGTTGTACCAAAAGTAATTATGATGTAAAATGAACTGTATGCCATCTAATATGAATTGTGTTTGTTCCTGATGAAATGTACTGTATAGATCCACATTTGGATCTATACAGTACATTTCATCAGGAACAAACACAATTCATATTAGATGGCATACAGTTCATTTTACATCATAATTACTTTTGGTACAACTCAGATTATTATATTCAGAAACGGGGCACCGCCATGGGCACCAGATTCGCCCCAAGTTATGCAAATATCTTCATGGCATGTTGGGAACAGGATACCATCGCGCCACACTTGGGGTCGAGTCTGGTGCTATGGCGGCGCTATATTGATGACATCATCTTTATATGGAAGAATACCAAGGAAACACTATTAACCTTTTTACGGGACATCAACATAAATAACTATAACTTGACTTTCACCACAAACATCAGTACTAATACAACAGAATTCTTAGATATCTGTATCACAGTACAAGACCAACAACTTATATGTAGCACATACCAGAAACCAATCATGCGTAATAGCTACATACTATATTCAAGCTGTCACTTACCGAGATGGCTAACAAACATCCCGACAAGTCAATATAGGAGGCTAAAAAGGAACTGCTCTATACCAGATAAATTCGAGGAAGAAGCCACAAACTTAACGGAACAATTTTTGAAGAAGCAGTATCCCAAGGAGTTATTAGATGGCTCTCTCGTTAAAGTGAGGGAAATGAAAAGAGAAGATTTTTTCAAATCAAAACAACCCAACAAAACGGAGGATGAAAACCTCAGAATAATCCTACCCTTTTCGGCACATTATAAAAAAATAGAACAAATCATTAGGAAACACTGGCATCTATTGATGAATGACAAAATCATAGGTCCCTCATTAACGAAAGGCCCACTAATCACTTACACAAAGGCCCCAAATTTGGGTCTAAAGATAGCACCATCAATTAGACGTAAAACACCCCACAGGAAAACAAACTGGCTGACCTCAAAAGGGTTCCATAGGTGTGGGAGGTGTTCCAACTGTTTGATTACCAAATTCCAGAAAAAAACTTTAGAAGTACACTCCACCACAAATTCACATAAGTTCAGAATTGAAGAATGCCTAACATGTGACACAACAAATGTGATATACATGCTACAATGCCCTTGCGGCAAGCAATACATCGGGAGGACCAAAAGAACACTCAGAAAGCGGGTCTCAGAACATATAAATAATATTAAAAAAGGCCTTGAAACACACACAGTCTCGAAGCACTACAAAGAACACCATGAACAAAATCCCAAAACTCTTATATATATTGCTCTTGAAAAAATCCCACTAAATTGGAGGGGAGGGGACCACATAAAAAATATGTCAAAGATTGAGTCAAGAAGAATATATGAATTCGATACCTTAATACCTGGTGGACTAAATGCGGAAATGGAGATTTTCGGTTTTATATAAGAATCCACGAAGAATTGGAGGGGGTGCCTCCCCGGGACGTCCATCGGAGTCAGGCTGTTTTTCCAGCACTCTGATGCACCTCCTAGGTTGGCCCCCCCTCCCATTACGTCAGACACACTGTAGAGAACAATGAAAACATATCCATAACTGTTCATTAGGATAATGCATATACACAGAATCGAAATATATTCAAACATACCAGAGTGACAATATATATACAAGTCCTTCATCCATCTAGACAGAAAGTTTAACAACATTATAATGTGACTTTGTGACATCTTGGGTATACCCACCGATATATATTTTTATCTTTATATAATGTGTCTTGCTGACATTTAGGACATACCCACTTACATTCACTTTTATCTTTATTGTTATTTTTATTTTCATTTTCATCCTCATTTTTATCTTTTTTATTTTTATACATATTTACTTTTGATATCTATGTTTTATATAAATATTTTATATAAATATTTTTGGCATATACACTTTTCTTAATCTATAATATGCAATAATTTTATTCTTACTCGCATCTATAAGGAATATATATGTTTTAATATATGGAAATAAAATAAAACTCGTTTTTAATATATTTGAAGAAAAAATGGACTCCAGAAGATCACTAATTGAATAATTGGAAGGGTCAATGAACTTAAGGGCCTTGAAGGATATAAATATTCCAACAAAAGGAAGGGTTATCCAACTACTGAGGAAGGGGAAGCTCATATCCCCGAAACGCGTCTAGTTATTGGATACCCGTGTCCGTGTCAAAGGCAGCGCTGCCAGCAATACTAACAGTGACATAAAGATCACTTATAAAGACACAGACATAAGTAAAACCAGCGATCCTGGAATATCTGACAATTGTTTGGACTAACACAAACCCCCCTTTACCAATCCACAGTGCACATCGCAGAGAGACCGGGACCCACGTGGGACGCCACACGGGTTCCCGCACTTTTCGCCGCAAAGGCGCGCACTCTGCAGGACTTCGTGCTGCCGAAGCATCCAGACGCCGTACAGCACATCGCGCTACTGAAGGAAGCAGGGGAGGACATCCACACAAGGAAGGGTAACGTAAACAACCCCACGCTGGGATATTGTATTGTAACCAAGCCTATAAGGAACTAAACCTTATCACTGGAAACGCACAAGGATTTATACACTTTACGTTCCCACAGCAGCCTCTTCCCCACAGGTTGTGATCCACAGGACATTATTGTTATAGATATGTTTATTTGCCTTTTTATTTTTATTTTTAATTACTGTTACTAACTTTTGGTTGTCATATGAATTGAATACATACTCCTTTCTAGTACAATTATCTGGTCATTTTCTATTCATTCTTTATTCATTTTTTATTCATTTTTAATTCATTTATTCATTGATTATCTGGCTACCACTTTATCTCAATCTTCAGTACCTCCTTCACTACTTTTTACAATTTAATGCCAAAGACACAAAGATAAGAGTGTGCACAGCCCGTATTTATCTATTTGTAACCATTTCTTTTATTGGGATTTATTGGGTAAGGTCCTGGGACTGTAGCACCTCGCTTCATGATTGCGGAATAGTGAGCCACTCAACACAAATATACCAATATACTGTATAAACTAAGACCTCATTCTGATATGATAAAATCTGAGACTCTTAGCCAATATATTTTGATCAAAACACATCTGTGCCCACCTACCCAGCGTCACGGTGGTCTCAGGTCAGGCAGGTCCTACGCTAAACCTAACTATGCCATTGGGCATCTATATCTAGGAGCGTGAACGCTGCACATATAGGCGTGTTGCTCCTAGTGACCTCTATGTGCATACAGCAACCAATGAGAGGAGGAGCAAACACACCTATATATGTAGCCACTGACATCCGCAATCATTATCACATCATGCAGGATGTTTTTTATCCTTTTGTTTCTGTGATTTTTGTTTTAAGGCTCATGCACACTACCGTTGTTTTGCGCTCCACAAATTGCAGATATATAAAACACTGATACCGGCCGTGTGCATTACGCATTTTGCAAAACAGAATGGCCAGACCCCTAATAGAACAGTCCTATTGTGTTCCATAATGTAGACAATAATAGGACATGTTCTATTTTTTGGCAGAATGGATATGCGGACATATGGACACGGAATGCACATGGAGACATTTCAGGGGTTTTTTTTGCAGCACCGTTGAAGTGAATGGCTCTGCATATGGGCCACAAAATAACGGAACAGACACTGACAAAAAATACAGTACTTTTGTGTACAGCCGTGACTTGGCTTTAAACGGACAGAAAAGTAACAGGTAAAGCAAAGCCGCACTTGGCTTGCTTTTTGGTCTACAAAGGCAAAGTAGTGGGCAACCTGTGCCCTGTGAACGAAAATCAAACAGTGTTGGATTCTCTGCGACTATCACGTCGCAGTCACAGAATGCTGCGTGTTGCATTGAAACGCTATTGGCAATCATCAGATGCAGCGCGGCACACGACACATGTTGACCTGTAGTCCCAGCCTTATGTTTTTGACAGAATATAATTACTCAAGGATATTGTTTTTAATTAAAGAGAAAATGCTCATTAACATTTTTTTGCCAATCAAAGTGTTGGTTTCACTGGTTATAATGGCTGCAGCCCCTACCAGTTTTCCGAGGTCATGTGAAAGGCTTCGAGCACATGGTGTTCATTGTGGTACGTCTTAATGATCATTTGGAGCTGGATCTGGTTTGATGTTGGAAGGAGGGAGAGGAAAGAAGCTGCGTGGGGGTGATAATAACCTCAGAGAGTCTTTACAAAAGCCTGTCTCGCCCTTTCTGGCTCTTATCATCCTTACCTGCGCTCACTCTGCTCAACCTCAGCTTTACAGTTTAATGGGAGACAGCTGTTCCCAGGGAAAGACCAAAGGGGGGAGGGGGGAGCCATTCATAATTTTCATCACACGGCTCTGAGGCCTTTCATACAATCATGGAACTTCTTAGAAGGAGAGTGAAACTTATTAAGAGATGAAAGACGAGGCCGATTACTGCAGGTTACAGGCTAAAAACAGTGCAATTCTAGTTGAAGCTGGAAAATGCCATGTTATATTATATATGCCTGGCAGTGCCAGGGTGGGAATTAGTCATTTAGTCATTTGTAGAGGTGTGCATCGTGGCCGAATATTTCCTTGTCCTCTACTATAGTGGTCTCCAAGCAGGAGCAGATTGGCTATAGACCTTACAGGGAAATTTCCCTGTGGGCCGATGCCCAGGGGGACTCCTGAACCCTCCTCACGGCCGGCCAATGGAAGTTTTTGGGGATGTATTTTGTGCTGATGGCAGTATTTTATGATGGACTGTGGTATTTGGCTCTGTTGGGGTGGTATAATGTGCCACAATATGGTATTGCAGGCCCTGCCTTCCATCAGTTCGGACTCAACTACAAAATGGGGCCACGTTTAGTATTTTTTCCAGGGTCACTTTAAGTTCCCAGTCCGCCCCTGTCTCCAAGGTATGACTCACAACTACAGGTGTTGCAAAACTACAACTTCCAGCATGCTGTGACAGTCTATACCTGAAGGCCTCGACCACCCAAGCCCCATCAATTGTGGTATTATTTCTGAGCACTACATAGCACGGTGTGTGCTGCAGAGGGTTATGCTGAAGGGTGGAGAGGATAAAAGTGGTGATGGAGGCACTAAGGGTGGTTACTGTCCTCGCTGTGACTAATTTCAACTCCAGTGCTCTCCCAGGCCATGTGGGCTATGAATGAGTTCAAACTTTTACATCCAGTTAGGCAGAGCACCTGCCCTGAAAAGAGCGACCCCTCTGGACCGTCCCTAAACATTTGGCGGAATACCCTAAATGCAATCCTAAACAGGTGGTCTTGCTAAATGGATTTGTGGGAAAACATTGGGGCGAGTAAAGGCATACCTACACACTTCCACAGCACAATGGTACCCAGTTTCCTTAGTGAACTAAAACTGACAAGCCAAATATGTTGGAACAAAAGAAGTAATTAATAAATAGCTAGGCTGGTTAGATAGAGCTTGTCATAACGGCCCCTACACATACAAATTTGTTTTGTTGTATTTTTTTCACTAGGAAGAAAATAATAATAATAATAATAATAATAATAATAATAATAAAAAGTCCATTAAAAATGCAAAAGTGCTACACATAATATCTGTGTGTGAATCCACACTTGCTGCGTTTTTAAAAATAAAGCCACTGACCCCAAAAACAACACAGACTAAAACACTTTGTACGTAAGTGCTTTTTATGGTGTTCCGGTGACGTTAGGGTTGGCCATCCGTCCGATTTTTGGCTGGACAGTCCTGTTTTTGGACTCCTGGTCCTCCGTCCGGCTAAAGGCCAGGACGGACGGCCAGAAGTCCTCCTTTTCAGGGGCGCAGGAAGCAATGAGCGCTTCCATCAATACAGATGGAAGCGCTCATTGCTGGAGCGCAGGAGCTGGGTCCTGGTACTTACCGCTGAGCTCCTGCGCTCCGGTACCTTCATTGCTGGTCTTCCTGTCTGCGCTGCACACGCCTGACTGGTACAGCGTCAGGACTTAGTGCGCGCACTCTGACCTGACGCTGCACGCAGTCAGGTGACAGTGCAGCGCGGGCAGTGAAGAGAGAAGAGCGTTGGAGCGGAGCTGCAGCCCAGGAGAGGTCTGAAGGGGGCACTACAGGCTGATCTGAGGTCTGAAGGGGGCACTACAGGCTGATCTGAGGTCTGAAGGGGGCACTACAGGCTGATCTGAGGTCTGAAGGGGGCACTACAGGCTAATCTGAGGTCTGAAGGGGGCACTACAGGCTGATCTGAGGTCTGAAGGGGGCACTACAGGCTGATCTGAGGTCTGAAGGGGGCACTACAGGCTAATCTGAGGTCTGAAGGGGGCACTATAGGCTAATCTGAGGTCTGATGCTGGCACTGTGGGCTGATCTGAGGTCTGAAGGGGCACTGTGGGCTGATCTGAGGTCTGAAGGGGGCACAGTGGGCTGATGTGAGATCTGATGGGGCCCTGTGGGCTGATCTGAGGTCTGAAGGGGGCACTACAGGCTAATCTGAGGTCTGAGGGGGGCACTATAGGCTAATCTGAGGTCTGATGCTGGCACTGTGGGCTAATCTGAGGTCTGAAGGGGGCACTGTGGGCTGATCTGAGGTCTGAAGGGGGCACAGTGGGCTGATGTGAGGTCTGATGGGGGCCCTGTGGGCTGATCTGAGGTCTGATGGGGGCACTGTGGGCTGATCTGAGGTCTGATGGGGGCACAGTGGGCTGATGTGAGGTCTGATGGGGGCACAGTGGGATGATTTGAGGACCATTACAGCGGGTCCTTATTATTTCTGGGAGCACTACTGGAGGCACTATGGGAAAATGGTTTCTATTATGGGGAATTATTACTACTACCAGGGGTACTATTGGGGGTGTTACTATTATTAGTACAATATGGAGGGCACTACTGCTAAAAAGGGATACTGGTGGAGCATTATCACTATTGGGGCACTATTACTAATGGGACACTCTAGGAGAGAATTATTAGTGGGAGCACGGTTACTATATGGGGTCCTACCTATATGGCACTGTTATATCTACAGTATAGTATTTGGGGACATTGGGGAGCACAGTGGGCGCAGTATTTTAGGCAGCAGCAGGATAACAGTAAAAGTGGGTAATCTATGATGTCTTTGTGGCAGAGAGAAGATGGAGCTGAAAGAAGTGTCATGGCGGTGTGGGCCAAATAGAGAAGATGAGAAAAGAGAAGATCTACATCAGGAAGACGTCACTGGATGTAAGAGGTAAGTGGTGCTGTATCATCTTGTATGTTTGGTGCTGGTGAATGTAATGTCCATCCAGATATGTGTCACCTGCCGGTATATGGTATGTTACTGCTGCAGCCAATCAGTGCTCTAATGCTGAGAACTGGCTGCAGTGGTCACATGCATACACCTGCCCATCAGTGTGCACACTCGCCCATTACATGCCTGTCAGTCTTTGTTTACGTGGCAGCAGCAATGATGCCAGAAAGTCCAGCGTGTCACAGGCGTCACCACTGCAGCCATATAACCAAAGCATTCAATGGCAGGGAGGGAACAGCTGAGAATTGTGGATTTCTTTTCCATCTGCCATATTTTATTCTTAATTACTGAACAATCCTCTTTATTCTAACCATACTAGAGTGGTATTTTTATAGTTAGGCTTGCTGGCTTGAATTTTCACGTGGTGGGGGTGGGGGTGCCAGATCCCCATCCGACCTGTGTATGTGTGGTAAGAGCCAGGGGAGGTGTGATGGGTGGTTTAGCAGATTGGGGTGTGGTTTAACATGTTGGGGGTGTGGCTGAAAATGTCCTCCTTTTTGAGATGAAGCCGGTGGCCACCCTAGGTGACGTACTGAGCTCTCCATAAGGACTGCTAGGAGAAGGCTTCCACTCACCAGTGAGCCTGTTGACGTCACTAGCACTAATGGGCTGGCTTTAGGTGCTACCCTAGCCTGTAAAATGGTAAGGGCAGCGCTAAAGTCTGCCCATAAGAGGTGAGCCGGAAGCCTCCGCCTAGCAGTGTAGAAACATAAACAAAGAAGTCCTTGCCCTGCGGGATCCAGGGAGGGCATTGGAGCATGAAATGCTTCGATACTCATACAGTATCACAGGGCCTGCCTGGATGAACATATGGACAATCCCTTTAAATATGACATCTTACTAAAGCATTTTCGGCCTACAAATGCACAGAAAATGGCATGGCTTTAGTCACCATAATGTTGTGAAATCAGCCAAAAGCCCAGCGGTAGATCAATACTTCGGAATAAGAGCGTCAGATACTAGACAGGATGGATTGTCTGTGATAGACATTCAGGGGGTCATTTATCAAAGTGTTGTAAAGCAGAACTGGCTTAGTTGCCCATAGCAACCAATCAGATTCATCCTTTCATTTTCCAAAGAAGCTGTCGAAAATGAAAGTTGGAATCTGATTGGTTGCTATGGGCAACTAAGCTAGTTGTACTTTACACCAGTTTTATAAATGACCCCCTCAGTTCCTGAGTCTTCTGTTGAACTTCTAACATATAGCAACAATGGTGCACATAGCCGAGAGAGACAGTCAGCAAGGGTGAACAGTAATGCCGAGTAACTGCCAATGGGCAGTAATAGGCCATTGCAACTTGCTTTTTGTTTTTTTATTTCATCACTGCTCTATGCTTACATATTTTTGGCAGTGCATCAGTGATAAGCGTGCCTGCACTCATGAGCAGGAAGTGGCTTCTCTCAGGTACTTCGCTTAGGTACAAGCCTGACATCAGTTGGAAGCCACATGAAAGCACATGCTTGCCTCTCCACCCGGAGCTCAGTATCGAGGGCGTACAGTGCGAACGCAGAAAAAGTACAGGTCTGCGGTCTCCTCCTCCTCAGCAACCAGGGACCATAGCAAAAAGAAAACATCAGTCAATTGAGGAGGGGGCCGCTGAGAAGGCAACATGTGGAATATCTTCCGTAGAACCTGACATCTCTGCTGCAAACCTTCAGCCCATTGTCACAATATTAAGAGGAGGTTAAATGGGGGGCACATACTTACATGTTACAGAGTAGGGATAGTCCCTGGAGAAGTGTTAGGGGGAGGGTTTTTTCTACCAGGGCTGGTTCAGTCGTCTACCGTAATGAAAATTTCTGCAACTTTCTAATAGGGACTGTATCTTAGTTACTCACCATATTACAGTGCCTTGCGAAAGTATTCAGCCCCCTGGAACTTTTCAACCTTTTGCCACATTTCAGGCTTCAAACAAAAAGATATAACATTTTAAATTTTTGGTGAAGAATCAACAACAAGTGGGTCACAATTGTGAAGTGGAACGAAATTTATTGGATCATTTAAACTTTTTTTGTAATAATAAAACTGAAAAGTTGGGCGTACAAAATTGTTCGGCCTCATTTACTTTCAGTTCACAAAACTCACTCCAGAAGTTCATTGAGGATCTCTGAATGATCCAATGTTGTCCTAAATGACTGATGAAGATAAATAGAATCCACCTGTGTGTAATCAAGTCTCTGTATAAATACACCTGCTCTGTGATAGTCTCAGGGTTCTGCATCATGAAGACCAAGGAACACACCAGGCAGGTCCGTGATACTGTTGTGGAGAAGTTTAAAGCTGGATTTGGATACCAAAATATTTCCCAAGCTTTAAACATCCCAAGGAGCACTGTGCAAGCGATCATATTGAAATGGAAGGAGTATCAGACTACTGCAAATCTACCAAGACCCGGCCGTCCCTCTAAACTTTCATCTCAAACAAGGAGAAGACTGATCAGAGATACAGCCAAGAGGCCCATGATCACTCTGGATGAACTGCAGAGATCTACAGCTGAGGTGGGAGAGTCTGTCCATAGGATCAATCGAACACTTCACAAATCTGGCCTTTATGGAAGAGTTGCAAGAAGAAAGCCATTTCTGAAAGATATCCATAAAAAGTCTTGTTTACAGTTTGCCACAAGCCACCTTTGAGACACACCAAACATGTGGAAGAAGGTGCTCTGGTCAGATGAAACCAAAATCGAACTTTTTGGAAACAATATGTTTGGAGTAAAAGCAACACAGCTCATCACCCTGAACACACCATCCCCACAGTGAAAGATGGTGGTGGCAGCATCATGGTTTGGGCCTGCTTTTCATGAGCAGGGACAGGGAAGATGGTTAAAATTGAAGGGAAGATGGATGGAACCAAATACAGGACCATTCTGGATGAAAACCTGTTGGAGTCTGCATAAGACCTGAGACTAGGACGGAGATTTATCTTCCAACAAGACAATGATCCCAAACATAAAGCAAAATCTACAATGGAATGGTTCAAAAATAAATGTATCCAGGTCTTAGAATGGCCAAGTCAAAGTCCAGACCTGAATCCAATTGAGAATATGTGGAAAGAGCTGAAAACTGCTGTTCACAAACGCTCTCCATCCAACCTCAAAGAGCTCGAGCTGTTTTGCAAGGAAGAATGGGCAAGAATTTCAGTCTCTAGATGTGCAAAACTGATAGAGACATACACCAAGAGACTTGCAGCTGTAATCGCAGCAAAAGGTGGCGCAACAAAGTATTAATGCAAGGGGGCCAAATCATTTTGCACGCCCCACTTTTCAGTTTTATTATTACAAAAAAAGTTTAAATGATCCAATAAATTTCGTTCCACTTCAAAATTGTAACCCACTTGTTGTTGATTCTTTACCAAAAATTTAAAATGTTATATCTTTTTGTTTGAAGCCTGAAATGTGGCAAAAGGTTGAAAAGTTCCAGGGGGCTGAATACTTTCGCAAGGCACTGTAAAGGGGTTTTCCGGGAGTTTACTATTGATGGCCTATCCTCAGAATAGGTCATCAATATCTGATCCGTGGGGATTCGAAACCTGACATCCCCACTGATTAGCTGTTTGAAGAGGCCATGGCACTCTAGTGAGCGGCACTCCACCTCCTTACAGGATAGCAAGCACAGTGCCGTACATTGTATAGTGCAGGGGCGTAGCTATAGGGGGTGCAGAGGTAGCAGTCGCTACCGGGCCCAGGAGCCTGAGGGGGCCCAAAGACCCTTGTGCCACATAAGAAGACACACAGAGCACTGAGGGAAGGGGGCCCAAGCTAAACTCTAGCACCAGGGCCCATGAGCCTTTAGCTACGCCCCTGGTATAGTGGCTGTGCTTGGTATCGCAGCTGAGCCTCATTCACATGAATGGGACTGAGCTGCACCTAGGCCACATGACCGACGAATGTGACATCACATGGCCTAGGAAGAGGTCACGGCCTCTTCAAACAACTGGTCTGCGGGGGGTGCCAAGAGTCAGATCCCCACCAATTAGATATTGATGCTGTTCTGAAGACAGGCCATTAATATCAGACTCTCTTGTATGGCGATGTCAGGTTTTTAAACATGGCGCCTGCTCCAGAGTGGAGTGAGTGCCATAGTTTGCAGATGCCTGCTGGTCTTGGATATTTAACCTCTCAGATACTGTGGTCAAATGTGACCATGGCATCTGAGAAGCCAGAAACCTGGAAGCGCACGCTTCCCCCATCGCCCCCTCCCCCGATGGAGAGCGGGAAGGCATTCCACTGCAGTAATGAGCCTGACCCTGTATTAGGCTTCCAGGCTCATTACTTGTCAGCAGGTGGCAGCACTAAATTGTAATATAGCAATTTCTGTATGGGATAATGGAGAAAAACCTATTACCTTATAAAAATTGCCAACTGATGTTTGAATGTTGTGGTCCACTTGGGGACCTAAATAAAAATGAAAAAAAGTAAAATATAAAATATATATATATATATATATATATATATATATATATATATATAAAATTCAAATCACCCTCCTTTCCCAAATTAAAAAAAAAATACTCAAACAATAAAAAATAAAAACATCATGGGCATCGCCGTGTGCAAAAACGCCTGTACTATTACATTTTTAAAAAATCATCCCATATGATGAATGGCATAACAAAAAAAAATGAAATGGTCGATTTGCAGTTTTTTTTTACCACTTTACCTCCCAAAAAAGTGAATAAAAAGTAATAAAAAATCATATCACCCCAAAATGGTATTATAAAAAACTACAGATCGTCCTGCAAGAAAATGAGCCCCCACACATCTCCATAGAACTAACTATAAAAAAGTTATGGGGGTCAGAATGTGGCAATGAAAAGAAGAAAAAAAATTTTTCAAAAGTTTTTATTTTTTTTCAGTATTAAAACGCAAGAAAAACTATACGGTACATATGTGATATTGCCGTAATCATACTGACCTGGAGAATGAAAAGAACAAGTCAGTTTTACTGCATAGTGAACGCCGTAAAAACAAAATCTGTAAAACTGTGCCAGAATTGCGTTTTTTTCTTTTTCCCACTACATTGTATGCAATTTTAAACTGTGCCATTAGAAAGGACAACTTGTTCTGCAAAAATCCAGCTTATAAGAACTGAAAAATAAAAAAGTTATGGCTCCGGGAAGAAAGGGAGTGAAAAATGAATATGCAAAAATGGAAAATTGCTGCATCAGGAAAGCGTTTCTCCTCACATCATAATGTGAATACAACAAAACCATTAAGATGAGTATATCCAATATCAAGGTCTATGTGTATGTGGTACGAGGGAGAAGGGCCTCTTAAAAATGAGAGATAGAATCCGACTGGTTGCGATGGGTAACTACACTTTTAGTTTGTGCTATTTTTGATAAATCTGCAACCATTTGAATGTAGAAATTATATTTCACTTTTGCAAATGACCTTTACTGGAAAACCTCCGAAATTGTGTATACAGCTCCCATACAGGGCTTCGTATCTCCATGCTTACAAATTACAAACCCTGTATAGGCTGATCCTGCAGTCATGTTATTTTTCTCCCTTTTGCTGCCACTGAAACCATTTTTCCTGTCTGTTCCATTGCACACATTCCACATTGCTTTATCTTCTTGATGCAATCTCCTTGCCTTAGTTAAGTTTTGTGTAATACTACAATATTGTGTGATACTGTTATCACGTTTCAATATGTTATAAAAGTGTACTCTCTATCAAACGTAGGTAGCATGGCTATGCGAATTGATCATATATGCTATACTTGACTGAAAAATTGATATGTGTAAGGGCTCATGGACACGAACGTATTTTCTTTGTGTCTGTCCTGTGTTTTTTGCGAACCCCATATGTGGAACCGTTCGTTTCAATGGGTCAGCAAAAAAAACAGATGTTACTCCATGTGCATTCCGTTTCTGTATGTCCGTATTTCTGTTCTGCAAAAAAATAGAAAATAAAACATGTCCTATTATTGTCTGCACAACGGACGAGGATAGGACTGTTCTATTAGGGGCCACAAAATACGGAATACATATGGGCGCCATTGTTTTTGGTTTGTTTCTGATCCATGTTTTGTGGACCGCAAAATACATATGGTCGTGTGCATGAGCCCGAAGTCTGATACAAAAGGTGACTATACACATTAGATGAATGATGGCCAATTTCCATGAAACCACGCCCCTTTCCAATTAAGCCACACACCCTGGTGGATAAAGTACAGTGGATTATTCTTTTTGGCTTACTTGCATTGTAAAGATGTCTAAAATGAGATGCACCAAAATGTGCCAAAAATGTGCTAACTCTCGGAACATTATTAAGGAGCAGCCAGATATAGCAAATGTGGGCCAATGTGTTCACCCTGGCACTAAGCTCATTTCCATAGTATCTTTTAGGAGTGTGAAAGGAAAGTAGAGAACTTGGTGGAGAATAATAGAACTACTGGGAGAACATAGCAACCCAATGCAGATAATGCCAAAGTGGGATTTCAGCTGCTGAACACTGAGCCACCGTGCTGCTCTTCTATCAACAGGAAGATTGCTTTGATTATTGAGAAACATTGGCGCCTGAATTTCCTGATCATACAAAGTATGTGAACCCTCCTCTAACCAGGGCTATATAAATTTTTTTTTTCTATGCCCACATTTACTGGAAATCAGATGTCAGATCTAAACCAATCTGTTCTATCCACAGATCAATCCTCCCCAATCACCAGGTCAATAAACAAATAGAATTCTGAATGTTCTGCTGAGGAAACCTCGTGACACCTGGAGGTGAAGAAACGATGGTACATCCTGATACATTTATCCTCTACTAAATCCTTCACTGCTGGTAACTTTCATGTCTACGATGGCTGGGGAACGGGGCAAAGAATGGTAACCCATTTTTTTTTGTGTCATCTATAGCTCCTCAGTGACAGTAAAAAAAATTGAGGTGCTTTAATTTGGTGCTTTAATGAAATGTGCATTTTTGGTGTACTTGCTCTTCGCTCTTGTGTGCTGTGTGATGATCAGATAACATTTTCCAGGTGGGTGTGAGATCTCGCTTTATTGCTGCTGCTGCTGTTACATTCAGTTTTATAACAGCAGTATTAATTGATGTAGTGACATCCCCAGAATAATGGAGGCTGCCCACAGGATGCACATTGCACTGGGTTCATGTAACTGCTCCATTTGTTCTTTTTTGTTTATCTGAGTGGAGCATCATGTTCCAGAGGATCCCACCCTTGTGTGTTATTATTAGTGTTACATTACACATCCAACCCCAAACCTCATGGCTCCCCAGGGAGGTCATAAACAGCGGGGGTCATGACCTTGTCAATAACAAGCAGAGCTGTGTGACGGCCCAGTCCACCACCTGGAGCTTCTGTGCCTCTGTGTCAGGTCATAGACTGATCCCACATTATACAGTGGCTACTGGTGATCCTACAATGCCTCATCCAAGTCCAGACATAAATTCTTCAGTTTCTTTATTTAATAAGGATAATGGAGGTGGGGAAGCAGTTGGGGGTGTATCATGGGAAGGTCATACTCACAATGGGGATCCGACTCTTCTGGTGTGAACAGTATACCCTGCTCTAAACATCCTTTTGGTGTGGAACTGATAATCCAAGTATAAAGGAGAGACAACAACCAATGGAGCAAAACGTGATAACATGTCCACCATAAACTTTATTGTCTCCAACCTGTAACGTGTTTTGGTTATGTGTTATTTGGAGACCAAAACACATTTCTGGGTTTACACGCTGCCCTTCACCAGACAAGGGGATAAAATATATTGAAAGTTTTACCACATTTGGCTTCTGCGTATTGCTGTCTAGCTTTGAAGATTTCAGCTATAGAGTATTTGTAGAAGTTTCTGAGCTCCTCTCAGATAAATGAGAAATGTGTCAGTGGCTAGAATCACACACTCCTGTCCTGTATTCACATTTTTTGTGTCACTCTGACCTGAGGTGTCCTGCTCATTTTCCAGGTCACCATTTGATGTGATGATTTGGTGTCATCAAAAGGTTGTGAAACGCGCTGCCACTTCCATCCCTTATAAATTGATGTCGGCCTTATTTCAGTGCACCCGTTATATGAGGTTTGTGAAAGCATAGTGAAACTGTTGTCCTAAATATAGGTACAAAATTATCAGATAATAAGATGTTCAGCATAACTGCAGCAAAAATCAAAACCTGGGATGGTGCACGTGATGTGGTATCTAAAGGCCCTTTTAGACGGGCCGATGTGTCTCCCTGCCCGAGCGCCGATCAGCGACATCGGCGCTCGGGCAGGGAGCCTTTACACGGCCCGATGAATCGAGCGCCGGGCCGCACGAGTGATCGCTGTATCACTGATGTGGCCGGGAAGCTCCATACTGTCAGGCGCACATCGCCTGTTTACACAGGTCGATGTGCGCCCGACAGATTGGATCTTTTGTAGAAACCAAAAGATCCAATCAGCCGACGAACGAGCGTTTTGCTCGTTCGTCGGCTGATTAGGGCCACTTTTACACGGGACGATTATCGGCACTAGCGTTCCTAGGAACGATTTTTCGGCCGATAATCGGCCCGTGTAAAAGGACCTTAAAATGCAATACCAGATACAACCACGGACAGGAGGGCACTGTATTTGTGAAGACAAAATACAGCTCCTTTTTTCTAATCTCATAAGGCCCTGGAGCAGATTATATTAGTGATGACCTTTCTGGGATCTCTCATTACATGTATAGGCTACAAGTGATCTGGCTTATCAACGTCAAGTATGACTGTGGCCCCTGCTCTGCTTTTTAGGGTCTTGCAGCTGGAGATGGAACAGAAATGATGCAGGGCAACTCTCATTTCTCAGCCCCAGCGTGTGAACGTTTATAGTGAATATTTTGTGGTTTCCAAATAACAGGTGCAAGATATGAGAATCTTTAGATAAAAAATATAGTGTTCTTCATGCAGAAACCAAAAGAGGAGCACTGGGGCTGTAGCTGCTGAACAAGTTGGAGGTCATCTATTAAGACTGGCATTTTAGCTGGTCTTCATACCCCTTTATCTGGCAGTGGATGCTCCAAATTTATGTAGACGCGCCAGTCTTTTCTGGCATAGCTTTAGACTATTTTCTACGCCTAAAACAGGCGTACAAAATGATAAATGAGATGGGTGTGCCAGTCTTCCCTCTTCCCCATTGCCTCAACCCCCGCGCCCCCTTTTTTAAACCTGGTGTGAGTGAGGAAAAGTTGCAGATTGTGGCGCAAATAACCTTTGCGCCACAATCTGTAACAGATATACACCAAAGCGTTCCGTATATCTGTTAGTAAATTACCCCCTGTACGCTTCAGGCTCCAGGTCAAGGGATGCAAAGGAAATAATACTGCCAAACTAGGAGTAATTCTCCAGCAGTAGTGTCAGTTGTTGTGATGCCTATACAACGGTACCAGCCATAGTGCCCTTCCTATAGTAGTGCCAGTCACAGTTGCCTACTAATACAAAATACCTACTGTCTCAATATTCCTGTCTACCTTCCAATGTCTGGAACCTGTGTGTGAGTAGCAAATGTGTATCTTCTATAAATGTAGCGATCTCTGTGCAGACACTGAGTAAGCAAGGAATCCTGGGAGATATCGGCTCTGAAGTCAGCTGCAAAGCTCTGGGAGATAAGAGATAAGGAGATAGGAGATAAGATACAGATACTGATGACTAATTTTACTTGTGGTCTGTAAGGCTAGGGCTACACGGCGACAGTTGTCGCACCAAAGTTGCGCGACAAATTTTATAATGGAAGTCTATGGTGTCGCACTGCGACATGCGACATGCGACATGCTGCGACTGCGACACGACAGTCGCAAAAAATCCATCTGGATGGATTTTTCTGCGACTGTCGCGGCGCAGTCGCAGCATGTCGCATGTCGCAGTGCGACACCATAGACTTCCATTATAAAAATTGTCGCGCGACTTTGGTGCGACATCTGTCGTCGTGTAGTTGTGCACTATGTGTCGCGCCACTTATTGTCGCGCGACACATGTCGCCGTGTAGCCCTAGCCTAATACAGGGTTCAGAGATGACTTGTGATTAGTATAAGAATATGGTATGAGCAGCGTGGTGGCTCAGTGGTTACCATTGGTGCTTTGCAGTGCTGGGTCCCTAGGTTCAAATCCAACCAACAACAACATCTGGATGGAGTTTGTATGTTCTCCCTGCTTGCACTGGTATCCTTCAGGTACTCTGGTTTTCTCCTACAATCCAAAGACAGATTGACAGGGAATTTAGATTGTGAACCCCACTGGGGACAGTGAGTGATGATGTCTGTAAAGTGCTGCAGAAGATGTTGGCATTATATAAATTAGTAATACAATTTAAAAAAAAAAAGAAATATGTATAGTGTAAGCATATAATTCACCTCATACCTCAATGCAGCCAGAACTATTCATAACAGGGGCATAATAAGTAACCATGGAGCCCCTTATTATTATTAATATTTTGGTCTCCTTAATGTGCTGTGATGTCACAGTACAAGAATAATGCACACAGTGATGTCACAGCACAGAGATAAAGCACACAGGCCCAGATTTACTAATCCTAAAGATGGCATAAGTTTAGACCGACCATCTAGACCTGCACCAGATTCATCACAGGGGCTCAGGCTGGATGATGATTGTGGTTCAGGAATAGACACTTTTCTCTTCATCTATAATAACTATTGGTTGGTTCACTTTGAGACCGAATTTAACGGCAGAATTGTGGTGCAAAATGGTGCATCATAGGACCTCCCCCGTTCCGTCAAAGTTCTGACCCTGTCTACTAAGTCCCACCCCCTTGCAGAGTGTCCAAACCCTAGATGCGCTAAATTGTGCCAATTTGCGCTACTGTATACACAGATTTTTTACGCACATTATTAAATCTGGGCCACACTGATGTCACAGCACATGCATAATGCATATAGTGCTGTTGCAGCACAGGGATAAAGCACACATACTGTGAAGTCACATGGCTCAGTATTGTGCGGATTACGAACCCATTCAAGTGAATGGGTGTGCATCCGTGATACAGAGCGCACACGGCCGCAGACATGAGCATGTGCATGAGCCCTAAGACAGATAATGATACCTCATATAATAGTTATTAATTGACATTCACCATATGTCTACTTTATGTTGGCATCATTTTGGTAATGTTATTTTATTTTTTAAGACATTATAAGGTTTACAATTTTATAAGCAATTTTTAAAACTTTTTTAAGGATCAATTCCGTTCTGAGGAGCTTACATAATGTAGATCACCTATAAATTACCTCATTTTAGAAACTTCACCATCAAACTATTCAAAACTGATTTTTAGAAATGTTGTTAACCCTTTAGGTATTTCAGAGGAATTAAAGGAAAATGGACGTTTATAGTCTATAGGCTGTCTGGAACTGGTTAATGTAACACAGCCCTTAGACTAGACAGGATAAAGTTGTACCAGATTTATCATCAAGCATCAGCCACTGTGCTAAATCTTATCAAATAAATCTACGCCAGAGATGTCACAGTACAGAGATAGAAATGCAGTAACATCACTGTACAGACATAATAAACACAGATCATATAATGATAAAGAGATGATAAACACAGTGATGTAAAAGTACAGAGATATTAACCTCTTCCCGCCCAGTAGTGGTACGGCGCTCTGATTGGACGGGTGCAGGAGCTGCACTTGCCCGATCAGCAGTGGGGGTCCGGCTGTGCCCAGTAGCCGGACCCCTGCTGTATGCGCCGGCATTGGTGAAAACACCGATGCCGGCGCATTAACCCTCGATGTGCCGCAGCCAGCGCTGACTACGGCACATGAGATCCTCGGTGCGGGAAGGGGTTCCATGGCGTCCCGCGCTGCTGTGACGGGGACCCGATGGCTTGGATGGCAGCCGGATGCCTTTCTTAGGCATCCGGCTGCCATCTACGGAAGCCGGGATATCACAGGCAGAAGGCTGTAAGTGTATTAATGTGAGTAATACACTTACAGCCAATGCATTACAATACAGAAGTATTGTAATGCATTGTAAAGGGGATCAGACCCCAAAAGTGTTGTAAAAAAGTGAAAAAATAAAGTTTAAAACAAAAATAAAATAAAAGTTTCAAGTAAAAAAAAGTGCCATTTTCCCAAAATAAAGTTAAAAAAAATTGTAAAAAAAGGAAAAAAGAAAAGTAGACATATTAGGTATCTCCGCGTTCGTATCGACCGGCTCTATAAAAATATCACATGATCCACCCCACCAGGTGAACTCAGTTAAAAAAAAAAAAAAAACAGTGCCAAAACAGCCATTTTTTGGTCACCTTCCCTTGCAAAAAGTGTAATAGCAGGCGATCAAAAAGGCGTATTTACCCCAAAAAATAAAAAAATATGGCTCTCAGAAAATGACAACACAAAAAAAGATTTTATTTTGTTCAAAAATGCATCTAATGTGTACAACTACCAAAAATAAAAATGTTAGACATATTGGGTATCGCCACGTCCATAACAACCTGCTCTATATAAATATTACATGAGATGGCCCCCCAGGTGAATGCTGTAAAAATATAAAAAACAGCCATTTTTTTTCCTCTTGCCTCACAAAAAGTGTAATACCACGCGATCAAAAAAGCATATGTACCCCAAAATATAAAAATATCACATTATATTACCCCTCAGATGAACGCTGTAAAAAAATTTAAAAAAAACTATGACAAAACAGCCATTTATTGGTCACCTACCCTCACAAAAAGTGTAATAGCAGGCGATCAAAAAGGTGTATTTACCCCAAAATGGTACCAATCAAACAGTCATCTCGTCCCGCAAAAAATGAGACCCTACCTAAGGCCTCTTTCACACGGGCGTTACAGATTCAGTCCGGATGCGTTACAGAAAATCCGCACGCATCCGCACCAATCCGCACGCAATTGCAGTCACGATTGCGTACGTTCGTTCAGTTTTTTCCGCGCGGGTACGAAGCATTTTGATGGGTTTTTCACGCCCGTGATAAAAAACTGAATGTTTACAAACAACATCTCTTAGCAACCATCAGTGAATCACTTGCGTGCGGATGCAATATGTTATTCACGCAGCCCCATTCACTTCAATGGGGCCAGGGCTGCATGAAAAACGCAGAATATAGAACATGCTGCGATTTTCACGCAACGGCGAACTGATGCGTGAAAAACATCGCTCATGTGAAAAGCCCCATTGAAATGAATGGGTCAGGATTCAGTGCGGGTGCAATGCGTTCGCATCACGCATTGCACCCGCGCGGAAATCTCGCCCATGTGAAAGGGGCCTAAGACAGTCGGCAGAAAAATTTAAAAAATAGGGCAGTTAGAAAATGGCAACACAAAAACAAGATTTACAGTGCATTGCGAAAGTATTCGACCCCCTGGAACTTTTCAACCTTTTGCCACATTTCAGGCTTCAAACAAAAAAACATTTTACATTTTTGGTGAAGAATCAACAAGTGGGTCACAATTGTGAAGTGGAAAGAAATTTATTGAATCATTTAAACTTTTTTTGGAATAATAAAACTGAAAAGTGGGGCATGCAAAATTATTCGGCCCATTTACTTTCAGTTCAGAAAACTCACTCCAGAAGTTCATTGAGGATCTCTAATGTTGTCCTAAATGACTGATGAAGATAAATAGAATCCACCTGTGTGTAATCAAGTCTCCGTATAAATGCACCTGCTCTGTGATAGTCTCAGGGTTCTGCATCATGAAGACCAAGGAACACACCAGGCAGGTCCATGATACTGTTGTGGAGAAGTTTAAAGCCGGATTTGGATACCAAAAGATTTCCCAAGCTTTAAACATCCCAAGGAGCACTGTGCAAGTGATCATATTGAAATGGAAGGAGTATCAGACCACTGCAAATCTACCAAGACCCGGCCGTCCCTCTAAACTTTCATCTCAAACAAGGAGAAGACTGATCAGAGATGCAGCCAAGAGGCCCATGATCACTCTGGATGAACTGCAGAGATCTACAGCTGAGGTGGGAGAGTTTGTCCATAGGACAACAATCAGTCGAACACTTCACAAATCTGGCCTTTTTATGGAAGAGTGGCAAGAAGAAAGCCATTTCTCAAAGATATCCATAAAAAGTCTTGTTCTTTTTGGAAACAATGCAAAACGATATGTTTGTCGTAAAAGCAACACAGCTCATCACCCTGAACACACCATCCCCACTGCCAAACATGGTGGTGGCAGCATCATGGTTTGGGCCTGCTTTTTATCAGCAGGGACAGGGAAGACGGTTAAAATTGATGGGAAGATGGATGGAGCCAAATACAGGACCATTCTGCATGAAAACCTGTTGGAGTCTGCAAAAGACCTGAGACTAGGACGGAGATTTATCTTCCAACAAAACAATGGATCCCATACATAAAGCAAAATCTACAATGGAATGGTTTAAAAATAAAGGTATCCAGGTCTTAGAATGGCCAAGTCAAAGTCCAGACCTGAATCCAATTGAGAATATGTGGAAAGAGCTGAAAACTGCTGTTCAAAAACGCTCTCCATCCAACCTCAAAGAGCTCGAGCTGTTTTGCAAGGAAGAATGGGCAAGAATTTCAGTCTCTAGATGTGCAAAACTGATAGAGACATACCCCAAGCGACTTGCAGCTGTAATCGCAGCAAATGGTGGCGCAACAAAGTATTAATGCAAGGGGGCCGAATAATTTTGCACGCCAACTTTTCAGTTTTATTATTACAAAAAAAGTTTAAATGATCCAATAAATTTCATTCCACTTCACAATTGTGGCCCACTTGTTGTTGATTCTTCACCAAAAATTTAAATGTTATATCTTTTTGTTTGAAGCCTGAAATGTGGCAAAAGGTTGAAAAGTTCCAGGGGGCCAAATACTTTCTCAAGGCACTGTAACTCTGTTTAAAAAATAATTTACTGTGTAAAACTTAACAAAAATAAAAATGTTAGACATATTGGGTATCGCCGCGTCTGTAACAACCTGCTCTATAAAAATATCACATGATTTGCCCCTTCAGGTGAATGCTGTTAAAAAAAATGTTTTTAAACTATGCCAAAACAGCCATTTTTTGGCACCTTGCCTCGCAAAAAGTGTAACACCAAGCCATCAAAAAGTCTTATGCACCCCAAAATGGTACCAATGAAACGGTCACCTCATCCCGCAAAAAATAAGACCCCACATAAGACAATAATTCAAACAATAAAAACCAATGGCACCCGCAAACCAATCCATCAAAATCTGTGCTTCAAAATCCATATGGCGCTCCTACCGTTCTGAGTCCTGCCATGTGCCCCCACAGCAGTTTACCACCACATATGAGGTGTTGCCGTATTCAGGAGAAAATGGGGAACAAATTATGGGGTGCTTTTTCTCCTGTTAGCCCTTGTGAAAATGAAAAATTTGGGGCTAAAGCAACATTTTATTGGAAGAAATGAAACTTTTCATTTTCACAGGCAAGTGTTTCCAAATTCTGTAAAATGCTTAGGGGGTCTAAGTGGTCAGTACACCCCTTAATATACTCTTAATATACTCTGGCCAGCTGTATCGTAATGCTGTACCCCTCAGCTGGGAATTACAGTCACCAGCAAGAGTATTTTTGCCAGGGTTAGATTCTGCAGAGAGAGACTTTGGAAAGATAGAGAGAAGGAGTACTACAATCCGCTTCCTGGCCTGTATCCATACATGCTGTCTGGGACGATTTTCACTGACAATTGTTTGGAACTGTGTTTTGATACTTTTGGATGTACTACAACTCCCTTTCTGCACTTTAGTAAAGAGAGTAATTTATCTTCTACAACTGGCCTGGTTACTGACTCCAGTACCATTCTCCGGCTACAGCACCTACATCTTCTGCCTGGCAGGAGTCCCAACATTAATGTATGCCCAGGGGGAAGAAAGAATGTGCCCTCCTATCACTCCCCTGGCCCAAGGGAGCATCAGTGTGAGGACTGCCACTGTGAATCATTGTGGTAGCCAAAGCCACTACCACACCCATCCTCTGCTACGCTGGAAGTTACTTCCATGAGTACTAGTTATATAGAGATACCGCATTTTCCACACCATTGTGTATATGTTACCCGAGGGGATAGGGTACAGTGAGGTGGGCAGTGAACAGTGAATGTATGTAATGTGGGCAGATGCCTGGCATTGTGCAGCACGGTTCTGGTAAACTGATTATTTAGCGTAATCTTTATTTTTTTGTTTCAACGCCCTTTAGTATCTGTAGATTGTTATCAGTGCAGAATGACACTCTATAACATGGTGACGAATACTCAGAGTGCAGCTCGGATGTTGTGCAGGAAAACAGAGTTAATACTGGTGATGAGATGATAACCTGAGCATGGCAGCTGTGCAGAATGTGTCCGCTTGTAAGGCCTCCTCACATCTGGCTCTAGAAGGTGCTGGCCACTCCTGGGGTCTGGACATGTTACACACGTCCATTTTACAAGGAATCTTCTCACACGAAAACCAGCAAATTCTTCCTAAATTCTTCTCCTTGGCATCATGTTCTGCTCCTCTGTGAATTGCTGCTGTGCTTCCAAAGCCTGTCAGGCAAAAGTTTGCTTTCCATGAAGTCTTTCTTTCCATTACATAGATTGGCCCAGAATGCGTCTGCTCCATGCATGTCCAATGATAGAATTATTTACTTTTGAGTTCTGACTGGCGCAGTGTGGAAGTGTCGGGGCACCCAGTCTGCGAATATCTCAGCACCCTGCCGCCCATAAACTTGTGAAACTAAAGTCTTTAAAATGGTGACTTCATTCATAAACTTTTAAGGCCCCTTCACACAGCCCAATCATGGGGGCAATTATTGGGAAGAAGCATTCCTAGTAATGCTCCTTCCTGATATTTGTCCTACGTAAAGGTACTGCCAGTCACTAGGTAAACAGGATCATTGATCAGATGAAAGCATCATTGAACAAGTGCACAAAATCTTCTTTTATGGGCAAGAGATCCTGCTGTTTTAAAAGGGATCAACTGCCAAGAAACAATGATCAATGATTCTCTTTAGGGATGAGCGAGTGCAGGAGCATTGCTTTTCCCCATACATAGAAGACAGAGGCGTAGCTAGAGGTTCAGCACAGGGGGGGCGAAAATACTTGAGTGGGCCCCCCACTTATTGGCTTCCCAAACGCACGTTTCCAACTTCACAGGCACATACTACTAGTTGTGGTTATAATATTGTATTAGAAAGATGACTATATAAACTGCAAGATCGTCTATGCTGCTAAGTACAGTACAATAGACTTTCTACATACCCTAGTCTAAATACTCTACCACATAATGCAGGAAAATATAGGATTAATAGGAGTAAAAAACAAGGGGACTCCTATGTTAAAGGAAACGTGTCCCCAGTTTTTACATCACTCCCCTGCCCCCATCAGACCTCAGATCAGCAGAATGTGCCCCCATCAGACCTCAGATCAGCGTATTGTGCCCCCATCAGTCCTCAGATCAGCGTATTGTGCCCCCATCAGACCTCAGATTAGCATATTGTGCCCCATCAGACCTCACATCAGCCTACTGTGCCCCTATCAGACCTCAGATTAGCGTATTGTGCCCCATCAGACCTCACATCAGCCTACTGTGCCCCCATCAGACCTCAGATTAGCGTACTGTGCCCCATCAGACCTCAGATCAGCGTACTGTGCCCCCATCAGACCTCAGATCAGCGTACTGTGCCCCCATCAGACCTCAGATCAGCGTACTGTGCCCCCATCAGACCTCAGATCAGCCCACTGTGCCCCCATCAGACCTCAGATCAGCGTACTGTGCCCCCATCAGACCTCAGATCAGCGTACTGTGCCCCCATCAGACCTCAGATCAGCGTACTGTGCCCCCATCAGACCTCAGATCAGCGTATTGTGCCCCATCAGACCTCACATCAGCCTACTGTGGCCCCCATCAGACCTCAGATTAGCGTATTGTGCCCCATCAGACCTCACATCAGCCTACTGTGCCCCCATCAGACCTCAGATTAGCGTATTGTGCCCCATCAGACCTCACATCAGCCTACTGTGCCCCCATCAGACCTCACATCAGCCTACTGTGCCCCATCAGACCTCAGATCAGCGTATTGTGCCCCCATCAGACCTCAGATCAGCGTACTGTGCCCCCATCAGACCTCAGATCAGCGTACTGTGCCCCCATCAGACCTCAGATCAGCCCACTGTGCCCCCATCAGACCTCAGATCAGCGTACTGTGCCCCCATCAGACCTCAGATCAGCGTACTGTGCCCCCATCAGACCTCACATCAGCCTACTGTGCCCCCATCAGACCTCAGATCAGCGTATTGTGCCCCCATCAGACCTCAGATCAGCCCACTGTGCCCCCATCAGACCTCAGATCAGCGTACTGTGCCCCCATCAGACCTCAGATCAGCGTACTGTGCCCCCATCAGGACCTCAGATCAGCGTATTGTGCCCCATCAGACCTCACATCAGCCTACTGTGCCCCATCAGACCTCAGATTAGCGTATTGTGCCCCCATCAGACCTCACATCAGCCTACTGTGCCCCCATCAGACCTCAGATTAGCGTATTGTGCCCCATCAGACCTCAGATCAGCCTACTGTGCCCCCATCAGACCTCACATCAGCCTACTGTGCCCCCATCAGACCTCAGATCAGCGTATTGTGCCCCCATCAGACCTCAGATCAGCCCACTGTGCCCCCATCAGACCTCAGATCAGCGTACTGTGCCCCCATCAGACCTCAGATCAGCGTACTGTGCCCCCATCAGACCTCACATCAGCCTACTGTGCCCCCATCAGACCTCAGATCAGCGTATTGTGCCCCCATCAGACCTCAGATCAGCGTATTGTGCCCCCATCAGACCTCAGATCAGCGTATTGTGCCCCATCAAACCTCAGATCATGGTATTGTGCCCCCATCAGACCTCAGATCAGCTTAATGTGCCCTCATCAGACCTCAGATCAGCGTATTGTGCCCCATCAAACCTCAGATCTGCATATTGTGCCCCCATCAGACCTCAGATCAGCGTATTGTGCCCCCATCAGACCTCAGATCAGCCCACCCAGCCACATAAGATAAAAATAAAAAACCTCTCTTACCTGTTCTGCGCTGCGGCTGCCCTCCGGTCCACGCTCCGCTCTCTTCCCTGGCCCGCGCACACTATGACCTGACGCTGCGTGCAGCGTCAGGTCATAGTGCGCGCCGCCAGGGAAGAGAGCAGAGCGCGGACCGGAGGGCAGCCGCAGCGCAGAACAGGTAAGTAAGATTTTTTTATTTTTATGGGCCCCCTTGAGTCTCTGGGCCCGGAGCCGTCGCCCCCCCCCTGCCCCCCCGGTAGCTACGCCACTGATAGAAGATGATTGTGCAGTGGACCCAGTGGTTCACTGGTAAATAGTCAGTTGGTTGAAAACTGCTGGAGAGTGTGTAGTCAGAACCACAGCATGCAGACCACAGATTGTGATGTGGAAATTGCAAGAGAGAGCAGCAGAGTGAGATACAGCAGTTTTATCAGACTTGAACAAATGTCAGCTTCTGAGAGAGAGAAGACGTAAAGAGGTATTCCCATCTCACAAATGTAGTTTGTATAGTTAGATATTGCCATACATGTATTATTACTAATAGAATGTATGTATATAAAATGTACCGTTTAGAAGATTTGCCTATTTGTATATCCATTGTCCCACATAGATCAGTCAGGCCATTGCCCCTAGTTATGGCCACCGCGCCCATGTAGTAGTGGTGGCCGGCTTGCTCCTTTTTAAACCCGGTCTGAGGTAACTGCTGTATTGTGAACACACATTGCATGAGCATGCGGAGACACATCTTAGGGTACGTTCACATCTGCGTTTTGGACGCTACCAGTCCAAAACTACGACTTTATAAACGGATCCTGCTCCATAGAGATGAATTGATCTTGGAACATGATCCATTTCTGTGTTTTGGAGGCAGAGACAAAAATGCTACAACCTAAGATGTGTCTCTGCATGCTCATATAATGTGTGTTCACAATACAGCAGTTACCTCACAGCTGATTTGAAAAGGAGCAAGGCGGCCACATGGTCACGGTGGCCGTAACTAGGGGCAACGGCCTGACTGATCTGTGTGGGACAATGGATATACAAACAGGCAAATCTTCTAAACGGTACATTTTATATAAATACATTCTATTAGTAATAATATTGGTATGGCTATATCTAACTATACAAACTACATTTGTGAGATGGCAATACCCCTATTATTTATTATTATACATATAATTAGCGGCCATTTCAAGGAAGAGTGCATGGACAAAGAGTCAGTGAAGATAACGCATGTGTGTTGGTTGTGAATATCACTGCATTTAGTTGGGGACCGAAGTTTCATTCTCCCTACCATACCTAAGAGACAGACCAGCCATCTGTCAAAGTCCTACACCCTGCAGTTAGGAATTGTAGAAATTCTGACTGAACCAGAGAACATATATATATATATATATATATATATATATATATATAGAGAGAGAGAGAGAGAGAGAGAGAGAGAGAGAAATTACACCCTTGGCCAAATTGGGGAGATTGTTTGGAACCACCGTGTTGCCCACTTTTCCATGTACACAACCTTTTGTCTATGTAACCTTTAAAGGCTGTGTCTACTGCAAGTGTCTGTGTACACCATCTGCTGAGTTGTTCCAGTAAAATACAGTTGACTTTTTTCACCTAGCACTGGCCTAATCCTTGCAGTGCATTCCCACCTGCATTGCCACGGCACAGCATTGTGTCACTCCAAGGGACCTCTGCACTGGAGAAGGATTGCCCCATGCATGCTACTACCACCATCTTCACTGTAGCCACCACTCCACCTCACGCTTCCCCTACGTGATGGTGCATTGCAATTGCTGCAGGAAGCTAACAAGCTGATGAGCAGGCAGTTATCAGGAATGAACAGTTCATTCCTAGGAATTGCCTGCTGAGCCGGCCTATGAAAAGGGGTTTCTGTGACTCCAACAGCAGTATTGTGAATGTGGCTCTGGAGCGTAAGGGAGGGTTCATATGCAAACAGTGACCCCCACCAGTGGAATAATGGGTGCAGCTCTGGAGTATAATACAGGCTGTTATTTGGGATCAGTACAGGGTCTGTCTACTGTGACTCCAACAGCAGAATTGTGAGTACAGCTCTGGAGTATAATACAGAATGTAACCCAGGATTGGTACAGGATGGGCAATGTAAGGCATGCAAACAGTGACCCACACCAATAGAATAGTGAGTGCAGTTTTTTAGGATAATACAGGTTGTAATGTAATATATTTACACAGTGACTCCACCAACAGAATAATGAGTGCAGCTCTGAAGTATAATACAGGATGTGACACAGGATCAGTATAAGTATAATTTAATGCATGTAACTTATATAAAGAATAAACCTCCATCCTGGTGTGTACATTTAACTTCTTTGAATGTCATGAATGGTAGATGGTAAACCTTTTGATGGAAGTGTTCATTCAGTTATATGGCAGTTTTTGTTACAGTGCCTTGCGAAAGTATTCGGCCCCCTGGAACTTTTCAACCTTTTGCCACATTTCAGGCTTCAAACAAAAAGATATAACATTTTTGGTGAAGAATCAACAAGTGGGTCACAATTGTGAAGTGGAACGAAATTTATTGGATCATTTAAACTTTTTTGGAATAATAAAACTGAAAAGTGGGGCGTGCAAAATTATTCGGCCTATTTACTTTCAGTTCAGAAAACTCACTCCAGAAGTTCATTGAGGATCTCTGAATGATCCAATGTTGTCCTAAATGACTGATGAAGAGAAATAGAATCCACCTGTGTGTAATCAAGTCTCCGTATAAATGCACCTGCTCTGTGATAGTCTCAGGGTTCTGCATTATGAAGACCAAGGAACACACCAGGCAAGTCCGTGATACTGTTGTGGAGAAGTTTAAAGGTGGATTTGGATACCAAAAGATTTCCCAAGCTTTAAACATCCCAAGGAGCACTGTGCTAGTGATCATATTGAAATGGAAGGAGTATCAAACTACTGCAAATCTCCCAAGACCCGGCCGTCCCTCTAAACTTTCATCTCAAACAAGGAGAAGGCTGATCAGAGATGCAGCCAAGAGGCCCATGATCACTCTGGATGAACTGCAGAGATCTACAGCTGAGGTGGGAGAGTCTGTCCATAGGACAACAATCAGTCGAACACTTCACAAATCTGGCCTTTATGGAAGAGTGGCAAGAAGAACATGTGGAAGAAGGTGCTCTGGTCAGATGAAACCAAAATCCAACTTTTTGGAAACAATGCAAAACGGCGTAAAAGCAACACAGCTCATCACCCTGAACACACCATCCCGACTGTCAAACATGGTGGTGGCAGCATCGTGGTTTGGGCCTGCTTTTCATCAGCAGAGACAGGGAAGATGGTTAAAATTGATGGGAAGATGGATGGAGCCAAATACAGGACCATTCTGGATGAAAACCTGTTGGAGTCTGCAAAAGACCTGAGACTAGGACGGAGATTTATCTTCCAACAAGACAATGATCCCAAACATAAAGCAAAATCTACAATGGAATGGTTCAAAAATAAATGTATCCAGGTCTTAGAATGGCCAAGTCAAAGTCCAGACCTGAATCCAATTGAGAATATGTGGAAAGAGCTGAAAACTGCTGTTCACAAACGCTCTCCATCCAACCTCAAAGAGCTCGAGCTGTTTTGCAAGGAAGAATGGGCAAGAATTTCAATCTCTAGATGTGCAAAACTGATAGAGACATACACCAGCGACTTGCAGCTGTAATCGCAGCAAAAGGTGGCGCAACAAAGTATTAATGCAAGGGGGCCGAATAATTTTGCACGCCCACTTTTCAGTTTTATTATTACAAAAAAAGTTTAAATGATCCAATAAATTTCATTCCACTTCACAATTGTGACCCACTTGTTGTTGATTCTTCACCAAAAATTTTAAATGTTATATCTTTTTGTTTAAAGCCTGAAATGTGGCAAAAGGTTGAAAAGTTCCAGGGGGCCAAATACTTTTCGCAAGGCACTGTAGGTATTGCTGCTTCTCCAAGACAAGGGGGCACCCCTTTACTTGCGGGGGCAGTCTTGGATTTATTGTGAGATCTGGAAGTGGAGGCAAATGCTTTTATTTCTCAGTCTGACTGTACAAAGATGTTTATAGCGCAGAAGTTTGATGTTATCTCGCTGCCCCCTCCTTGTGGGTGTGTAGGTGCTGTGGTCTCTATCTTTCTTGCTTCTCAGTTAAGCCGTTTCTTCCAACTGTTGGAGGTTTACATGTTTTTTTTTCAGTACCTAGAAAGTTGTATGTTAAATATGTGACACAATGTGGCAGCATTACATGTTATAGGAAGTAATATAAATCTATACATAGCATCAGTGCCATATCCTCAGACATGGGGGCTTATACGGAGCATCTCAGAAAGCAATGGCATAAGCCTCTATAAACCTCTATAGAAAGGAAGAGGCCTGCTAATTGAGATTATGTAACTCACGAGTAATCATTGTTTCAATGTCTACTGGTTTTAAGATCTCAGAATATTTTATTACAGTGTAGGGAAAATGTATGAGTCTGGACTAAAGTTTTTTTTTATCCTTAGGTATTGATGACCTATCCTCTGTATAGGTCATCAATATCAGACCGATTGAGGTCCGAAACTGGACACACTCTCCCATCTGTTGTTTTCATCCGCCACCAGCACTGCAAACAACACAGTGCACGAAGCTAGAAGCAGGAAGCTCAGTCCATGGTGTAGTGGTCATTCCGGTATACTGCAGATAGGCTCCCTTCCAAAATGAGACCCAAGGATAGATCATCAGTATCCACAAACCAGAAAACCCCTTTAAAGCTCCCAGAAAATTGTCTATACAATTATAACAAATCATCAACTGTGCTTCAGTATAAAAGTAGAAGCCCCCGCACACTTACAGTCATAGTCATAGACATGGAGAGGATGGAGGTGGAAGGTCACAAGGAGGCAGAAAAGTTATTTAATAAATGGAGATTTATTTTTTTTTTTTATAGAACTTTGGAAAAGCCCAGAAATAAATCATTTTCAGTAAAAAGATGGTTTGGAACAGAAAATCTCAGGAAGAATTTGATAGCATTGAAAATTGATACTGGATGTAGGTCTTCTTTGTGGCGAAGGAAGATGAGAAGAATTGGGATATGATCTCCAGTGGGATGGCCTTGCTCATGGGGCTCCATAAGGTGAGGTGAATTCTGTAGATATAACGGTCATAATCTAGTACATTTGTATGCATGTAGGAAATGCTTCCTAGGAACATGCACTTTTCAAACACAATACAAGAATGTGATTTTATCATACAGGTATCATGCAAAAAGACCCACAAAATTTGGTTATGGCCTTTTTACAAAAGGTCTTCAACCTTTGGATGTAAACACTGAGTGTTCTCATTCAATGTCAGCAAGCTGGTAAAGAGGTTAGTAAAGACCTTTAAAGGGTTCTCCGGACTTTTAATGTTGATGACTTATCCTCAGGATAGGTCATCGATATCCGATCGGCAGGAGTCCGACAGCCGGCACTCCTGAAGATTAGCTGTATGAAGGGAAGGCGCGTGCAGTGTGCATGTGCCATCTCTCTTCTTTCTTCCTGCTTGCTCCTGCTATGCCTATGGCAAAGCAGCAGGAAGAAAGACGGGAGATGGCACGTGCACACTGTGTGCGCCTTCCCTTCATACAGCTGATTTTCGGGAGTGCCAGGTGTCTGATATTGATGACCGATTCTGAGGATAGGTCATCAATATTAAAAGCCCGGAGAACCCTTTTAGATGTGGTCCCCATCTCTTCACAGACCCATAGCATTAGCAGGGACTGGCTTATTTCTATGTAACCCTGTATATGACATATCCCAAGGCTCAGGCCCTACTGTAGGGCTTCTGCTGGGTAACTTATTTCCTTCACTTTAGGCCACTATGATTCCTACCCCCTGGCAGAGACTACATAAAAGGGGTTGCCCCATCTGGACCTTGATGTCCAATAGGTCCAGGTCCCATCATTCACCATTCACAGCTATGGAACTTCTGACGATAGCCATTCATGGCCTCTTCTCCATTTCCAGCAGTGCACGATGAGGTCCTGTTCTTGAGACAGCAGAGCTCCCCATAGATGGTACCCACACTTGTCAGACATTCATGGCATATCGTGTGAATAAGCCATAAATATCCTGATGGGTATAACCCTTTAAAGGGAACCTGTCGGCTCTGAAACACCCTCCAAACTACAGTAAGCGGTGTATAGTGTAAGTGACATCGAGTCTGGTTATGTAAGTTTTATCTTCATACTCACTTCCATTCCATCGCTGTGCTCTGACAAACCTGCAGTAAAATGCACTCACTGGACTCCAGTGCTCACTCACATAATGGAGAGGACTCAAAGAAGAGTCCAGTGAGTGCATTTTACTGCTGGTTTGTGGGAGCACAGCGTCGGAATGGAAGTGAGTATGAAGATAAAACTTACATATTCGGATTCAGCATCACTTACACTATACACCACTTACTCTAGTTCAGGGGGTGTTTTGGAGATGACAGGTTCCCTTTAAATGAAAACTGTCACCATGAAAATGCAGTGCAATCTGCAGGCAGCATGTTATAGAGCAGAAGACGCTGAGCAGACTGATATATCTTGTCATTTTAGGGGGAAAATCCTGTAAAACTCGTAATCTATACATATAGACCTTCGCTACTGTTATGGGACGTTCCTTCTTAGTCATGTAGAGAGTTAGCTGTCAATTACTGAGAGTGAGCAGATTAATGGCCATACTATGGTTTTCCATGCAACTATATATCATTTTGCTCCGCTCCTCCTGCTCTATAACATGCAGACTGCACTTCATTTTCATGATTATAGATTCCCCTTAAAATGAATCCCCCTGTGATGCAACAGTCTTTGTCTTGAAGGAACAGGTCATTCAGAATGTAGAAATGATTCTGCTGGAAGTGACTCTGCCCTGCACCTGTTCCCTCATTTACATAAATTGCAGAAGTGAAATCGTCATTTGTGTTAGATGACAGCAGGAGTTTGCATTCAAATCATCACCTGCATCATATCCAGCACTATCCAGCCCTGTGTCTCTGCTGTCACTATCCAGCACATGGTTTCTTGTTGGAAACAATGGAAGTGTAATCCAAGCATAGCACTGGGCAGCATTTGCCTAAAATTCTAATCAGATACAAAATTATGTTCTGATTATTTCCATTACATATCATTATAGAGGTTGCTCTAAATACCCTGCCTCCCTTCACGCAGCCATGAAGTAATATCATTTTTACTGCTTGTAGATGCCACTAGGGGGAGAATATTGAAGACCGATTTATTCATTGACCTCAGTAATAATAGTGTCTGCAGTGAGCCCCCTCTAGTGGTGGCTGCAGGCAGTCAGAATTTACATTTTATGGCAATGTGAAGGAATGCAGGGAATAAATGCACTATAAAGATATATTATGAAATTAATCAGCACAAAATGTTGAACCTAAAAATATGGCTATACGTACAGTCCCTTCTTCTACATCATTGCATAATTAGGCAGATTTGCTTTAAGATGCTAGGAAAGCAGAGTGGCACCACCGCGAGAGACTTAATGGCAACCATATTGGTTATCAAAGAAAGGGCTAACTAGAATTTGTAACAACGTGACAAATGTCTTTGACTATTTCCTAAGGATGATGATACTGCTGATTTATTATTTCTGGGTAACTTAGTGTCACCTCCCCTATTTCGTGTGCAGCTTGCGTGCTGTATGTGGAGAGCAGTGTGCAGTGCATGGTGTCAGCCTCACCCCCGTCCTCACTTGCCCTACTTACTCCTCTATTGTTCTGCAGCCTCCAGCCTTGACCTGTTTCCGCCAAGTTATTGTGAGTCCTAAAGAAGTAGCTCGCTGCCTATTTCCTGCTGGAAGAGGGATGATCAGGCTTGGCTCGCTTCCCCCTGACTCCTGGTTTCCTCCATTTCCTGTTGATGGTATATGAGGAGTGAGGGACCAGACTCCATGGACAATTCTCTATCATGATGTGATTGTCACAGAATGTTCTATTGATGACTCATAACCAGGAATCAGTCTACGTAGAACTTCGCATTAGAGACTTAAAGTAAATTGAGGGGACTTTTATAGTTCCAAGTATTAAGGTTTGTGCATAATTGACTAAGATGTGAACATTTGTAATGATCAGACTCCAAAATCTGATGGGACATGTCTCCTTGTTGCTGAAAAAACTACAACTCCCAGTATGCCATCACAGCTGAAGAGCCACAGTTGACCCCACCAGCAGACTAGTGAGTACAGCTGTAGAGAATAACACAGGATATAACAGGATAAGTAATGTAATGAATGCACTCAGTGACTCCACCTGCAGAACAGGGAGTGCAGCTCTGCAGTATAATACAGGATGTAACTCAGGATCAGTACAGGATAAGTAATATAATATATGTACACAATGACTCCACTAGCAGAATAGTGAGTGCAGCTCTGGAGTATAATACAGGATGTAACTCAAGATCACCGCGGTCTCCACCTGTTGTTATTTCGCCAATAGGCGAAACGGCGTCGGGTGGAGGCCGCGGTGGGAGCTGCCTAGGACCCTTTAGGTATTTGGCTGGACTATCAGCATATTTTATTACCTCCTGTTCTACCACCACCTTTATACACTCGTTCTTTCTTAGCTTTTCCTTGCTGATTATTGCATATAGGTGGATGGTATTGTAATGGTTTTTGCTCAGGTCTGGATATATAGCCAATTTGCCTTTAGTCTGTGGCGTCTCCCGCCGCGACCTCTATGTGTTTTGTGCTTTCTTGTCTCATTCATGACACTCCTACCACCACTATATTCTTAATATTTATAAGTCATTACTTTTATGGATTGATGTACCAATAAAGATATATTTGTTTAATACAACTGTGGAGACTATGGCCCTGATTTATCATACCATCACTCCAGAATTCTGGCATCAAAAAGTCGGAAAATAGGACTTTTGCGACTTTTTTGCACTCCCGTGCGCAAAATTTATGCGATAGCGCAAAAAATTTAGCAAATTTTTGTATGTGTACACCACTCACTCCAGTTTTGTAATATGGGTGAAAAAGTGGGTGTGGTTAGCTATGTTAATGAGTTTCACTCCAGATTTATCATTGCGACTTTTTTAAAAAGTCGCAAAATAGTCGCAATCTCACTCCAGGAGGAGAGTGGATTAGGAAAAGTGGAGTAGCTTCTCTAGACAGAAGTGTTAGGTTTAAGGACAAGCCACATTTATCAAACAACCTGTGACATTTGATAAAGCAAAACTGACTTCAAATATTCTCCTAATGATAAATTCCCATCTCTCTTTTTTGGTGAATGTACAGTGCCTTCACCAGCAGAATAGTGAGTACAGTTCTGGAGTATAATACAGGATATAACTCATGATCAGTAATGTATGTTCACAGTGAATCTGCTTATGGAGATACATTGCATATGTGGCCTGAATACATAGGCAGTGGCTTCTTTGGTCAGCTATCTGTTTCCAAGATAACTGAGTGACAGCAAATTTGGCTACTTTCACTGATTCGATATGAGTTCTTGGCAATTTTCCTACATTCCTCAGCAGCAAATCAGTTATGTGATGATGCTGTGTGATGTATTGCTAATTAGTAACTCCATTGGTGGGCCCAGTGCAAAGGTTTCATAAGTGGGGCCCCCCTCTGTCAGGCTTATATGGAATAGTATAGTAGACTATGCTATTCCATACAACAGTGTCTAGCACACCTAAATAAATACAGACACAGACCAGAGAGCCTTGACTACTTTCCAATATATGGCATATATATACAGTATATCACATATCACACGGGAGTGTATGGAGATGGCTCAGGAGCTGAACGTGATTCATACATGGCAGGTGTCAAATGTTTAATAAAATATTTAATAAAAAAATGTAATTATTAAACAATAATCAATATTAACAGTTAAAAAAGGCATTTCCCTTATCCCCTCACAATAAATAAATAAACATAATTGTCATCGCCATATTAAAAAAGTCCAAAGTATTAAACTTTTGTGTTAATTATTCCATATGTTGAACACAGTTAAGAAAAAGATGCAATGCTTGAATTCTTGTTTTTGGGGTCACCTCACTTCCCCCAAAAGACTAAATAAAAAAGTTAAAAAAAAGTCATATGTATCCTAAAATGCTACCACTAAAAACAATCCCCCAAACAATTATATATGTCAGAATATGGCAACATAAAGGGTTAGACCCACAAGTACAGACCACTTGTCCAGACCCTTTTTCATA
The DNA here is from genome assembly GCA_900303285.1 of Rhinella marina. Lineage (NCBI taxonomy): Eukaryota > Metazoa > Chordata > Amphibia > Anura > Bufonidae > Rhinella > Rhinella marina. Next base: position 53,822 of record ONZH01001988.1, read on the forward strand.
GACTCTTTAAATACAAAGCCCTAAAATAATACAAACCCATAAATCACACAGCAGTTCATTCTCTCCTTCAGTTTGTGTTCTCTGGCTTGAGGACCTGTACAGATCTGGTCATCTGATCTAATACGGCAGGTTCTTCAAGAGTAACAAGACCTCCAAAGGGGGACGAAGAGTATTTTTAGGCTGTCTCACTTCAAGTGAGTGGCCTGGTGCAGGGGCACTGTTTGCCCTATGATTAAAGCGACTCTGTCACCAGGATCAACCCTATTAAACCAGACAATCTGACTGGTAGGGCTCATCATGCTGATTAACCACCTAACTGTTTTGCCCGAGTCCAGCTCAGGCAGTGTGAAAAGTAACTAACTGGAGGGGGAGGGCTGCTTTAGATGGTGATATCTCCTCAATGGTAGCAGCTAGAAACATGCAACTGGTCTTGTATGAAAGCTAATAGTCCAAGCAACAAAGGCAATATCACTGTTAGAAATCATGTCGGGAATAATCGTGAGTAAAACCTTTTTTTACTTTTGCTTCAGCTGCGTTTGCACAATCCCAATTTCTATCAGTGACATCTTCATATGTCCTGAATGTATTGCTGTCATTTTGGTATTGTCTGAAAGCTTGGAATGTCTGCTTTCAAACAAGATCAGATGCATGTTTCTAGCTGCTACCATTCAGGAGGTAGCAGCATCTAAACCAGCCCTCCCCCCTCCAGTCAGCTACTTTTCCCACTGCTGGAGCTCCACTCTGGCAAAACAGTTACAGGGTTAAAACAATACCTTTCTTTTCTCTGTATGCTAAACAGCTGCAGAGAAATCTGTGTTTTTTCTTATGCAAATACGAATTTGTAGCACCAGGAGGCGGGGCTGAATCCTTTGAGCACTACTTTGAAACACCTCCTGTGCGCTGCACACTCTGCCCTCCCCTTGATTGACAGGGCTAGACATGCAGAGCTGTGTCCTAGCATCTACATGTCATATACACTATGTACTATAGCTTCACCACATTGAGATCTGCTCAGAAAGCTAATCTACATATAACTGCTGTATTCACAAGCACAATGTATGAATATAAAGACCCCAGTAATATGTGTTAGCTTATAAGCATATAACAAACACACTACTCTATGTGGTAATGCTATAGTTTGGTGATAAGTACATGATTTTGCATATAGAGATCCCAGGTTTGAATGCTGGGACCGACTTCCAGGTTTTTTCATCAGATATTTTTTTCTTCCACATTTAACACATAATAGTATATCCTTATCATATTGAGAATAAAGTTTTTAGGCTTAAAAGCTAATAAATATTACTGTTTTTTTTTATTGTGCCTGTGAATAAACCAGTAATAGTTTTCAGGTTTCTAAATAAAGAAAACACTATTCTAAATATAGTAAGGCCTTTTATTGTTATTATATGATTATATATTATTTATTGTAGTATAGCCTTTTATTATGGGTTATATTAGAGAGAACAAAATAACAGAAAATAAGTTATGTAAGTCTCTCCCAGGATTCAAACCTGGGATCTCTGCATGCAAAACCATATACCAAGCTATAGCATTACCACATTGAGTAGTGTGTTTTTCTATGCTTATAAGCTAACACATATTACAGCGGTCTTTATAATCATATATTGTGCTTGTGAATAAAGCAGTTATATGTATATTAGCTTTCTGAGCAGATCTCAGTGTGGCGAAGCTATAGGAGATAGTGTATTTGATATGTAGATGCTAGGACACGACTCTGCCCTCAGTAAGTCTAGCCCTGTCAATCAAGGGGAAGGGGGTAGTGTGCACAGGGGGTGTTCCAAAGCAGTGCTCAAAAGATTCAGCTTTGCCTCCTGGTCCTTGAAATCCTCATTTGCATATGAGTAAAACACAGTTTCTCTGCAGCTATTTTTTTTAATCAGCATGACAAGCCCTACTAAGCAGTATGTCTGATCCTGGTAACAGAACCGCTTTAAGGCAGCTCTGCCTATAAGAGCTGTATTGATCTCTTTAATAGTTGTCCAGCTCTGTGCTGAGCAACTGGAGGGCATATACTATTTCCCTTCTGCCTGTGTTCACCCGATGTGCGTAAAGGTGGTGTCCTGACACCACAGTGAGGTTATATACTTGACTATGCGCCTGCTCCCATTTGCTTAGTTACAATGTTGTGATTGATTTATCTGAATGAGGAAGGAGGATTTCCTACTCATTGTTTTAGCTAAGGGGCTCAACCATGCAGATGTATTTTGGTTCCATACAATCTTGCAAAAAATGTGTAGTACCTCAGGTGAATATAAAATTAATAGTAATAAGTTGCGCTTACCCTCCTGCTTGTGAAAGAAAGTCACAACCACTTGTAATAGCTTAGCTGGTTTTACCCGACCAGGTTCGGGTGCTGCTGCCGGTGCTCCTTCTCCGTGCCTGTATTCAGCAGGCTTTAGAAGTTCAATCAGGGTGTTGGAATAAAAATTCTCTGAGCACTTCAATTGGCGCTGTCACTGGGAAGTAGAGATTTCGCTGGATGCAGTGGATGACATACAGCGTTCTTTATTAATACATAAAACAGGCAGTCTACGCGTTTCAAGGGCGAATTGCCCCCTTCCTCAGGACTGTTACAAATTTATGGGTGATCGCAGAAGACATTTAAAGGCATTTTGGCGCGTACCCCACCTCTTGGGAGGAGAGTGGGTGTTGCGCTCATTTGCATTAGCAGTCTCATTTACATATTAAAATAACACTTAAAAATTAGCAATACATGTACAAGGAGACAAATAAATGAAATGATATAATGTAAGAACCAGGCTATTTTCTCCATCATAAATTGCAGTAATGTGTTTTTTGTGCATGTCCAGCTATTGTACTCGCATCAGTGCGAGGCTGCGCTACCCCATATGACCATCGATCACGTACCTCCCAATCCATACACCAATGTGCAATCACTCCACAGATCCGTACGCAAATGCGTACAAACCATAGGGTGCGCACGCACCAGTGCACAGACCAGGAGACACACATGCAACTGGAGCCTTGGGCGAGATGACTTATTATTGGAACAAACCACGGCACACACAGACATAAACATAAATAAGAATATATAGAAATATTGATGTAAATTTCTAGAGCAGTGGTCATTTGTTATTCAACATAGCAATATCTGTATGGGAACTCAGTTTTTTCCCCTTTTGGCAGGTGTCTAGCATATAGATCATTAGTGGTTACAAATATTACTCTCCTAACAGTCCAGAATCTAGACCTCAACTTTATGATATGGATTCTCTGGGATGTAATCGATGGGAGTAATAGTTATTGGATGTTTTTCTTTCTCATACATCTGACTACAGTGTCTAGAGATACTATGCTTCTGGTATTTCCTTTGAATATTATATCTGTGCTGATTTAGTCGACAGTGGAGTGATTGTGTTGTACGCCCCACATACTGGAGCCCGCAGCTACATTCTATAAGGTAGATAACATAGCTAGATTGGCATGTCATACGGTGTTTTATAGGAAATGTGGAGCCGTTCTTGTTAGAAGAAAAATGTGTACGATTGTGTGTAATGGTCTGGCAGCACAAACAACTTTTGTTCCACATTTAAAGCTACCAGCTTGTTTTAATGGACTCTCTATCTTACTATTACGTATTGCTCTAGTATGTTGTTGGGGTCTACTAGGCACTAAAATATTTCTGATGGTTGGGGCCCGTCTGTATATCATTTTTGGTGTTTTTGATAAATGTTTTTCTAGATACGGATCCTGGAGAAGGATATGCCAATGTTTCCTCAAAGTTGTGCATATAGTTTGATTGGCTGTGTTATACTGGGTAATAAATGCTACGCCCATGTTGATGCTAGGTTGTTTATTCTTTTCTGTAGGTAGTAAACAATCTTTTTGTGTAGCTCTTACGCATCTCTTAAAAGCATTGTTGATAAGTTTCTTTGGGTACCCCTTTTCTAGAACCCTCCCTTTTAGTATCTCTGCTTGTTGCCTAAAATCGCTCTGTTTTGTACAATTTCGTCTTATGTGTTTATACTGACTAAATGGTACATTTTCAAGCCACTTGCGGTGGTGGAAACTAGTAAAATTGATATAGCTATTAGTATCTACTGTTTTGAAGTAGGTCTTAGTGATGAGTTCATTGTTATCTCCAACATTGATCAGAATATCCAGAAAACATTGATCAGAATATCCAGAAAGGCCATTTCTGTTTTACTATAACTGGGGGTAAAAGATATTCCCCAATCGGTATTATTCAGTTCCTCACAAAAGTCTAGGGCCGATTTCTCATCACCCTCCCAAATGAAGAACAGGTCATCAATGTACCGTTTATAATATACAATTTGATTTTTGGTTGAGGTATGGTTTTGGATAAATTCCTTCTCAAATCTCCCCATAAATAAATTGGCGAAGGCCGGTGCCACTTTTGTTCCCATCGCGGTCCCGCAGCATTGATGGTATGTTTTATTATTATGGGGGTCTGTTCTGTTCCTCTGTATGTCGCTGATTTGTTTTTGAGTCATGTATCTAGTGTTATAGCTATAATGAGTGCAGGAGTTCAGTCTCAACATTTCCAGTCCTGATTTTTATTCTGCAGCTGTAACCCCCAGTCTGACTGTATCATGTCCATCATGGACAGATCCCCGGAATACGTCATATGCCTCTGATTCCAAAACAGGCCGCCTGGCAGGAGTACGCCGCACCTCTGCTGGGTCACCAAAGTCAATGAATGACAGAAACGATCTCTTCCTCTCCAGCCATGCCCTCGCTAAGCTAGGGATCAGACATGTAGAAAGCCATTTTCCATCCTATCCCAGCTTCCTGTTATTGTGAGCAATCCAGTGTCATACTGTGCAGCTGAGCAATCTCTGAGGTCACGGCTGTCTGCTGAGCTATGGCCCTGACAAAGTGATGGCACAATGCCCTTCACCTGTCATTACCTTACAATGAGTGGCAGATACAGTGACTCTGTCCTCAGCTAAGAGCTGCCTGACCAAGAGTTTCCAGCTCTGTTGCCTCCAAGAGTGTATATCCTGTGAGGTGCAGCAGTGACAACATTTAATATACTGCATGATACAAAACAAGGGAGCAATAATCAGAATTTATATACACTATTCACAAAAAGTTAGGGATATTTGGCTTTCAGGTGAAATTTATGGATAATGTAAAAAGTTCACGTTACAGTGATATTACATCATGAAAGTAGGGCATTTAAGTAGAAGCATGCAATGGTTATTTCCTCCTCTCAAACAATTTATTGATAAACAAAAGCCAACAACAGTGGTGTGTATACCCCCACAAAAATGTCAATGTCTTAATAACTTTTCATGTGGCCTTGAGCATCAATTACAGCTTGACAACGACATCTCATGCTGTTCACAAGTCAACTTATTGTCTGCTGAGGCATGGCATCCCACTCTTCTTGATGGGCGGCCTTCAGGTCATTGATGTTCTGGGTACAGAGTTACAAGCCTCCACACAGCAACTCAGCTGAACCCATAGGTTTTCATTGGCATACAGGTCTGAAGAAAGTGCAGGCCTCTCCATTTGAGGCAACCCAGTCTTCAGCAGCCATTTATGGCGCATTGTCCTCTATGAAGATGAAGATGAAATTAGGCCTGTGTTGTTCATACAGATACATAATGACTGGACTAATGATGTTATTTAAGTAGTATGGGCTTGTCACTGTACCATTCACAAAGTGTAGGGCAGTTCTGTATTGACTAGACACACCTGCCCACACTGTAATACCACCACCACCAAAGGCTGATGTATCTCCATCTCCAACATCGTTGGCAGCCATAATTTCTGCTCAGCGTGAATCAACTTTCATCAGTAAACAGCACTGAGGCCCACTGGTCCCTTGTCCAGCGTAGATGCTCCCTGGCCCATGCAATACGATGACGCCTGTGCCTGGTGGTGTGGTCAGGTACCCTTGCAGGACGTCTAACACGCAGACCATGCTGATGTAAACAGTTTAAAATGGTCTGACATGACACTTGGGTGCCTCTCCGCTCCCTTAAATGTGCCTGGAGTGTGGCATTCATCATCCGGTTCTGCAGGGCATTGTTCACAATGAAGCGGTCATCAGTGTCGGGCCAAAGGACGTTCACTTCTATGCCTTTCTGTGATTCTCCCAGTCTCTCTTTATCTGCTGATGATCACCATCTGTGACACTCTTCCACTTCCGTCTCAGAACATTCTGCTTAAAGCTTCGAAATGGCAAGGTACTGTTGATCAAATGTTAGGTGTCATTCTTGGTCTCATGATGTCAAAATGTGAACAGCATGATAAGGAGGACTGTTTAAATATCAATTCTAATTGAACCAGGAAATTTATTGGGCCATTCATGGATCAAGCACCTGCTGTGAATTTTGCCTTTAAGCTCCTTGTTAGAGAACAGCAAGTTCTGAAACATTGAACAGTTGGACATGTGCATTCAAAAGTTTAGATGAGAATGCATCCGTGTTATATCCGCGTTGCATTCGTGAATACCCAGGCATCCTGAATAAAGGTTACTGATAATGGGGTATTATACAAACTTTCATTCCCTGGAAGTGATGGTCTCTATTCACTGACAGCAAGCAGAGATCTTGAAAAGAAAGAGGGAAAAAATCTCTTGACTTAAAGGGGTTCTCCGGAAATTAAGAAAATGAAAATACTTAAACATTACTTTAGTATAAATATATTCTCAAATACCTTTCATTAGATATAATGGTTCATTTTGTCTTGGGAGCCGTCCTATTAGTACACACAAAGCCTGTCCTAATCACACAGAAGGACAAGTTACTTCACAACACTGAGCTAAAGATCTGCCTCATCCTCCTCTCTGCTCAACCAGGATTATAATTCTCAATACAGATGATAAGATCTTTAGCTGAATCTTTGTCGGAATAGAGTTCATGAGGAGAAGTACAGAGAGGATGGACAGGACAGACTGTGGTAATGGAGACTGCATACAAGTGCTACTGCTCATCCCCACCTCCTCTCTGTACTTCATGTCTCATGAACTCCATTACTTCAGAGATTCATCTGAAGATCATATTAAATTGTATTCAGGATCATAATCCCTGACAAGTAAGAGAGGAAGATGGGCACAGCTCTTTAACTTGTCCTCCTATGTAATTAGGACAGGTTTTGTGTGTACTAGTAGGACGGCGGCCATTTTATTTTTCCTAATGATTGCTCCCTGGACAAAATAAGCCATTATAACTAATGAAAGGTATTTGGTAATATATTTATAATGAAGTAATATAGAAGTATTTTTATTTTGATATTTGATATTGGAGACCTACCCTAAGGGCTCTTGCACATGAACGTATTTTTTTCCTGCATCCTGCATTTTTTTGTGATTCGGATGCTGATCTATCACTTCAATGGGGCTGCAAAAGATGTGGACAGCACACTGTGTGCTGTCTGCATCCATATGTCCGTTCCGTGGCATCCGCAAAAATATAGAACATGTCCTATACTTGTTGGCATTACGGACAAGGATAGGACTGTTCTATTATGGCCCAGACATTCCATTCCTGCACATTGTTGAACGTACACGGACGGTATCCGTGTTTTGCGGATCCACAATTTGCATATCAATACTTTAATCTCAGAAAACCCCCCACCAATCGTGAGATTGGGGGTCTTGTTCCCATGATCTTATGGAGCAGCAGGTCGAGCATGCGTCCTGCCGCTCTATTCATCCTCTATGAAACCAACGGAATTAGCTGAGCGCTGCACTGTATTCTGCATACATACCAATGTTTCAGTTAGTAAAATCGGGAGATCTACGTCCTGCTCCTGGGAAAGCCCTGGACCGACTCGGGAACACCCACGTATGGACAGGGTTTGTGCTAGCTTCTCCAATTTTTGGCTCGGGACACCACGAGTTTGTCAGGAGTGTCTCTGAAAATAATGTACAGTCCCGCGAAATTCGGGAAGGTTTGCAACTATTATTCTGTGGATAAGGTATAACTTTAATACTCGGTACAACCCCTTTAAACCCTTTTTCATTTACTGAGAATGATCATTTGATTTTTAGCACTATAGGGGTTGATTTATCAAAACTGGCTTAGTTGCCCATACCAACCAATCAGGTTCCACCTTTTATTTTGCAAAGCTCCGCTGAGGTACAGTGCATATCCAGTTAGTAGAGGGGCCTGGTATATATTTTACATGGGTCCCAGGACCAGTACTGTATGGATATGGAGGCAGCAGCACTATCTGGGTCATTAGACCTTCCCCACCACGACACGTCATCTGGCACGCGTCAGCCTCGTCTCCAGTCATGCTTCGTTTTTGCCGTCTGCTTTATGCCGGATTGCCATTTGGAGCTGGATCAGAAGCTTTGCAGATGTTTCCTCCTCATGTGGTGGAGACAGTCAGCAGTAACGTTACATAACTTTCTTTACATCCTGACATCTCCAGCAATCGACACTGAGCCGTGGCCTCACTCACGAATCGTCCAGCTAAATAAACATTCTGCACAGATAACACGGCCACAGGTGCTCCCTCGCTTCATCTGCACTGTGATCTCATCTGAACTGTCAGCAAATGGAGCAGCAAATATTTCACTTCCATTCATTCTTTTACCATGTTTCATTTTTATTGACATTTAAAGGCTAAAAAAGATGAAACCCGTAGATGAAATCATCTATATTGATGGCAAAAATATTTACAATCTAAAATGAAAAGGTTTGCACTTTGCAATTTTCTATTAGACTTTGGGGAGGTTTCTCGTAAAGTCACTAAAGTCAGTTTTGCTTGAGTCTGATTTGTTGTAATGTGATAAATTAGCAGCATTTCTTAAAATAAGAGGGAGATTTATCAAGAGCAGGGCACCAGTCTTGATATCCCCTGCACTGTCGGAGGTTGCTGTAGATTTCTGGCTTCATTTGCACCAGAAAACTGGCGTAAATGAAGTAAAAATTTGTCTCTGCTGTTGGTCACGTCCCTTTCCCACCCTTGCCATGCCCCCATTTTTTTCCAGCACAAGCAAACTGGGGGCCACTAAGAGGGGCTCTGTTCCTTCAGGAGAGCACAAATTGGGCTGTTAATCATACTGCGGGCACTAATGGAGGCATTAATCATACCGGGGGTCATTATGGGGGGGGACATTTGATGTCCAGGGGACACTATGAGGGGCATTATGTATACTGTGAGGGCACTGCAGGGGTTGGGATGTTAAAAAAATGAAATTCATCAACTTTTGTAGATAGACAGCCAGCGAATAGATGCAAAATGGCTATGAAAAACTGACAGTGTATCCGTTTTTAATGACTTTTTTTTTTTTTTTACTGTCATGAGAATGTAACCATACCAGTGAAATAAAATGGCCATTAAAACAGATAAACTGGCAGCTTTTCATGGCCATTTTGCACCAGTGTGTGCATCCATTTTCTGGCCGTTTATCCATTTTAAGTTGCCGTTTTTTATCCGTTTTGCAACAGGTTTTAATGGGCATTAAAATAGGCATAGGCTTTTTTTTTTTCTTTTTTTTTTTAAATCCCCACCCCTGCAGTACAATCATTATACAAAATGCCTCCCTATAGTGCACCCTGTCACCCAGAGTGCTCCATAGTATAAAGAATGCCCCCAATGGTGCATCCACCATAAAAAATGGCCCCCATCGTGCCCCCCAGTATAAGTAATGGCCCACTTTGTGCTCCCAGTATAACTAAGGCCCCCCAGAACATTTTACCATAATTACCTCTATTGTCGCCCGTCTCCTTCTTCAGGGTGAAGTTTGCTTCCTTTATATAGATTATAACTCTGCAGCCGCAGTGAAAGGAGAAGTGAGAGTTTCACATAAGGTAGAAATGAGAAGCGGTCACATCCCATAGGCAAATTGTCATTTTCTGGAAGTGGGTGTGGAGAGGCGTGTGTGGTTTTATCCACACTGGAACCATTCCAGCTCCACCGCAAACACCAAACACTTCAAATACGATCTCCCTCCCTATGTCAGTGGTTTGTACATTATATAATGTCTAGGGATTGATAATATAAAAATACAGGACGCAAGAGCAGCAATAGCCATAGTCAGGGACATAGCAGTAGAGGGTACAGAGGTAGCAGTCCCATCCTTACCCAGTTGCTTAAGGGAGCTCAACAGCCCTTTGCCACATAAGAAGACACCAGTATTATGAAGGGTGCATGGTAGGTGGGGTCCCTGTTACACATTTTTGAATAGAGGCCCAGAAGCTTCAAGTAATAGGTCTGGTTTGAATGCTTCCAGAAAAATATGCATTATTTTTCTGAAAGGGGTTTTCCACCTTTTTACTATACAGTGTATATATATATATATATATATATATATATATATATATATATATTATATATGCTAAACCACACCCTCTAAGACCAAAAAGTGTCTAAAGCACAAGAAATGTACAGGTTGTTTTTTTTTTTGGCGCAAACTGAGATAGATTTAATTTGCTTTTAGCTTAATAAACCTCCCTGTCTTTAGGTTAATAATATATATACAGCTGTATACAAAAGTTTGGGCACCCCTGGTCAAAATTACTATTGTTGTGAACAGTTAAGCAAGTAGAAGAAATGATCTCCAAAAGGCATAAAGTTAATATGAAACCCACTTTTCAACATTTTAAGCAATGTCAGAGTATTATTTTGGTTTTAGAGCGAAAAAAGGAAAGGAGTACCTTGCAAAGGTATGGGAACCCAAGGAGATCTGAAAGCTTAGACAACTTTCACTGAGGTCTCAGACCTTAAAAAGCCTGTTAGGCCCCCTGCAGACGAGCGTGTGTCACGCAGCGAGTCCGCATCGCAGCTCCCGTCCTGAACTCCCAGCACTGACGGGGGTCACATAGCATTATATTGATTTATGATGCTATGGAACCCATACAGTTCTGGAATGTATTAGATAACACTAACAGCATTATGTGGGTGTCTTCTAATACATTCCAGAACTGTAAGGGTTAATTAGCATCATAAATCAATATAATGCTATGTGCCCCTCCCTCAGTGCTGGGAGGTCAGGCTGTGGGCTGCGTTGCGGACTCGCTGCATGACACACGCTCGTCTGCAAGGGGCCTTAGGGTTATGGCTTGCTCACAATCATCGGTAGGAAAGGACAGGTGATACAGATTTCAAAGCTTTATATATACACAGACTCCTCTTACCTTCTCCCAAAAACAGCACCCATGGGTTCTTCTAAGCAGCTGCCTAACACTATGAAAATGAAAATGGTTCAGGCTCATAAAGCAGAAGAAGGCATTAAAAAGATAGCAAAGCGTTTTCAGGTTGCCATTTCCTCAGTTGGAAATTAAGAAATGGCAGTTTATAGGAACAGTGAAGGCCAAGAAAAATTTCAGAGACAGCTACTGGTAGGAAATCAGAGCCCCCGCTTCAGAAACATTTTGCCAGAGTTCTGGTACATTGTTCCACTGTTCAGCGACACCTGCACAATATATGGCCTGCATGGAATAGTCATCAGAAGAAAACCTTTCCTGCATCCTTATCACAAAATTCAGCGTCAGAAGTTTGCAAAAGAACATCTAAACAAGCCTGATGCATTTTGGAAACAAGTCCTGTGGACCAGTCACATACCTCCCAAGTGTCCCTATTTTGGAGGGACAGTCCCTCTTTTTGACCCATGTCCCTCTGTCCCTCTTTGATCCTTAAATGTCCCTCTTTTTGACCTGGAGAATTAATGCATACATGTGCATTAATACATTTACTATATTTGCTCCTTACTAAAGTGTCTGTATGGTTTCTACCTGTATATTAGACTAGAACTTCATTATTTGGTGCAATTTGTACCTTAAAATATCTATAATCTGATGATTTATGTGGTAATGTTTATATGGACATAGAAACGCAACAAAAAAATTGCCTCAGGGGCTCCAGTACTTATGCTTTGGGTCGACTTAGAGATGCGGCCTAGTATGAAAAAAAACTGCCATGATGTGCACCGCACACATTGTCCCTCTTTGCAATTTTCAAAAGTTGGGAGGTATGCAGTCAGGTTAAAATAGAACTCTTTAGCCACAATGAGCAAGGGTATTTTTGGAGAAAAAAGGGCACAGAACTGGAAGACTTTTACAAGGAAGAATGGATACAAATACCTCAAACAAGAATTGAAAGACTCTGGCTGGCTATAAAAAGTGTTTACAAGTTGTGATACTTGCTAAGGGGGGTGCTACTAGGTATTAACCATGCAGGGTGCCCAAAGTTTTGCTTCGGGCCCCTTTCCTTTTTTGTTATTTTGAAAATGAAAAAGTAATCAAATAGTTTTTGATTCAAATAGAAAAGGAATTTGTTCACAGTAAGAGTAATTTTGACCAAACTTTTACATCTTCCACATGTTTAGGTTAATTATATATACATGAAGATGGGGAAGATTTACAAAGGTAAAGGTGACTTAAATATGACTCAGTTTGTGCCAAAAAAAACACTGTATATTTCTTGCTCCAAATTTTTTGCTTTTTAGACACTTTTTGCTCTTCCCTAATCAAACGGGGTGGTTGAGAGGGAAAGGGCTTTGGCTTAGCAGCAAGGGAGTCTGGCTTAAAATGTGATATTAGCAAGTTTTGGTACAAAGTAAGCCATCCAATAGGTGGTAGAAAGTTAGATGAAGTGTCTAACTTTTAGCAAGATAAGAAAATTATCATTCAGCATAAGGAATTGTGATCAATTTAACCAACTTAGACTGCCTGGTGTAAGTTTATGCTGTCAAAATATAAGAAGGGATGAGTATTTGTGCTCCATTGTGTACATACGTCACTCCAGAGCTGTACTCCCTATTCTGCTGGTGTAGCCACTAGAAGCTGATTGTTACTAGAAGCAGCAATCCTGTGGACAGACAGCCCCTTGCAGCATAGTCGAGCTTCTATGATCCGGGGGCAGGGAGCTTCTCTTACATCAGATGACTGTACAGTATTTGGTGTACGATGCTTCCCAGAATGCATACAAATCTCTGTGCAGATGTAGCAGTACTTATCGCATGTTGCCCTTTCTAAGCCATGTCATGTTCATAGGTCACATGGCCTAGGGGCAGCACATTTCCATTCAAGGGAAGAGCCACCATACCCTGTGCTTGGTATACTGTGAGGAGGCCCCAGCGCCGGTCTGCTCAAATAGTTGATCAGCTGCATTGTCAGACCCCACAAACAGATATTGATGACCTCTCCTGAGAAGAGGCATCTCAGTGCCTTTCCTCTGTTTATACAGATACTGTAGATCAGCAATGGGCATCATAATTCACACTCGGATTAACAAGTACAGAGTTCTGGGAGATTTCAGCTCTCAAGCTGTAGAATTCTTAGTGAAGCTCAGAAAGATGAAACAAGCTGTATACTGCTGTTCAGTGAAAGTTAAGGAGACTTTTACTAATTTAGTTGCTGCAGAAATGCAGTAAATAGACTCCTCAGCAGTATAAGATATTCACGCCTTATCTGTTTATAGATACCCTGCCAAGTAAAAGAGTAGCATGTATACATAGTGTAGATGTATTCAGTCACTATAACCTCTGCATGCCATATATGTCATTGACTTCATTGGGAAAAACTGTAGAATTAAAAACTGCATGTGACCACAGAGGGAAAACACTGGGCAAAAATGATCACAATTGTCCTAGGGAATGTTCCTGTAGCTGCTTCTTTCATGACCTCAGGTTCTAGTTCTGTGGTTTGTTCCTCCCACTGACGTCGATGACTGCAGATAAGTCATGCAAGAAACCCTAAAAATAATACAATTTTCAAATTCTAGATTTTAAGGAGATTTTTTTTCTGAACATTGCAGTTTGTATACTGATAAAAACAGCAGCAACAGCTATAAATGTTTCAGCAGAGGCAATGGACTTTCTGCAGCTTTCTATAGACATTAGACAGTGGTTGAACATTTATACCAACCATGGATTTTTCCAGGATGGTGCATGTTTTTTTATTTATTTTATGCACTTATATAGAGCTGACATATTCCACAGCACTTTATAGACATTATCATCATCCAGTGGAGCTCACAATCTAAGTTCCTTAACCCCCTTACTGTTTTGCCAATCCAGCTCCAGCAGTGAGAAAAGTAGGTAACTGGAGGGGGGAGGGCTGCTTTAGATGCTTCTGCCTCCTGAATGGTAGCAGCTACAAACATGCAACTGATCTTGTTTGAAAGCAGACATTCTAAGCTTTCAGACAATACCAGAATGACAGTCCAAGCAACAGAGGAGAAATCACTGTTAGAAATCAAGTCGGGAATAATCGCTAGTAAAACCTGTTTATACTTTCACTTTCAGCTGCATTCACAGCATCCCGATTTCTAACAGTGATTTCTCCTCTGTTGCTTGGACTGTAGCTGTCATTCTGGTAGCAGCCCTCCCCTCTCCAGTTAGCTACTTTTCTCACTGCCCGAGCTGGACTCGGGCAAAACAGTTAGGTGGTTAAAGGGGTTGTCTCATCACAGACAATGGGTGGTGGATGAAGGACGCCGATACGGCCACCACCAAGCACACTCCCCATAGAAGTGAATGGGTGCGCACCGCACATGACCAGCCACCGTTTCCATTCACTTCTATGAGCCTGATGGAAATAGCTGAGCATGTGCAGTGAGCCCTCCAACACTTTTGGGGCAACGTTCTCGATACAGGTTCGGGTCCCAACAAGCTCTGCCTCTGATGCCACCAGATGTAAGATCTATACTATACGTTAAAGGGTTATTCCCATCTTGGACAATGGGGGCATATCGCTAGGATATGCCCCCATTGTCTTATAGGTGCGGGTCCCACCACTGGGACCCGCACCTATATCGAGAACAGAGCACCCAAAGTGAAGGAGCCGCCACCAGGCGCACCTCGCATGCGCAGCCGCTCTCCATTCATTTCTATGGGGCTGCCGAAAATAGCCGAGCCAGCCCTCGGCTATTTCCATCGGCTACATAGAAATGAATGGGAGCGGTGGCCGCACATGCGCGGTGCGATCCCATTCATTTCTATGGGAGCAGCGGGGAGCTGCGCCTGGTGGTGGCCGGACCCCGGGGTCCTCCAGGCACAGCGATGCCCGCTCCGTTCTCAATATACGTGCGGGTCCCAGCACCTATCAGACAATGGGGACATATCCTAGCAATATGCCCCCATTGTCTAAGATGGGAATACCCCTTTAATGTTCGACCCTTTAAATAGGCCTAAGTCAGAATTTGGGGGGGTACTATCTCTCCTTGGGGAGAGAACGCCTTAATCGGTGTGAGGAGACTTATAGGCCATACATGCTCCTCTAAAATTCTGGGAAGAATGGGTTGCAAATGAGCTCTCAACTAGCTCTTCCTCTAATGTCACCAGATGTAAGGTAGCTATCCTATGAGTCAATGTTTGACCCTTTAAATAGTCCTTGTGACATGACTCGGGTATAAAATAATCCAGGACCTAAGGGGCAATCACCCTGGAAGTCATGCTCAAGGCCTATTTAAAGGGTCAAACATTGACTTATAGGAGAGCTGCCTCACATCTTGTGGCATTAGAGGCAGAGCTCGTTAAGAGATCATCTGCATCCCTTTCTTCCCAGAATTCCAGAGGAGCATATATGGCCTATAAGTCTCCTCACGCGATTAAGGCGCTCTCTCTCCCCAAGGAGAAATAGTACTCCCCCCAAAACATACAAACACCATGGAGATGTTGTTTTTGGTCGGATTTGAACCTAGGACCCCAGTGCTATAAGGCACCAGTGCTAACCACTTACCCACCCCAGCTCTTCTACAGTCAAAACCACGGTGTCTTGGTTGGAACCATAGAGTTTGGCTGAACATAACTGATTCTGCTCTAGAGTGCCCTCATCCCCCCCCCCCTATTTTGTCATGGACTCATAGATGTAAAGACTTTGTCCTGATTCTCATTTACCAGAAAGCTGTGAATGAGGCGGCAGACCAAAGTTCAGGGAGGATGATTTTATCTATATATAGCTGAATGCAGCCAAATGTGACAAACCCCAGCTGTGAGACATCTCATTGCTTGCTGCATTGTGTTCAGATATTCATAAGTTCTCACAAGTTGTAATCTCTGATTTATAGCAAAGTATTAAGAAGAAGAGGATGGGAGCGCAGGGATCCTCCTAATTACAGCCTAGAACACTTTTTTCAATGTCCCCAAGCCAACTGCTCCCTACTTACACAATATTCACCAAGGCTGTGACCATAACCCCAGAGACATGGCACACTGGTACCATAGGTTGAGAACCTAGGGCCTACAGTTAGAATACACTGCCATACAGAATGGCAGGGTCCCAGACTATAAGGAGGGAGCCACATGGGATAATGGTCATCCCATGTTGTCTCCTTGGTCAGTTTTTGGCGGGAATTTTTCCCGCCAGAAATGTGGTGGCCGTCACTGGGCAGATGTGGCTGGTCAGCAACAGCTGGCCCATTGGTTGCCACAGCTTGGGTGATGTGTGACCCAGCTTGGTGACAGATCTGTAATTGGTCTAGAGTTTGGTCCAATCCCTAGTTGTTGTCAAGGGTAGTTTTTCTTGACCCTTAGTGATAGTTTATTATTGGTGGACAGTGGGTGTTTCAGGTGTATATATAGGTAGGTTTGATGCTGGGGTGAGCTGTTCATCTTACCTGAGCGGTGGAGCGTCTGACCCGCCCACCCTCCCTACTTTTTCTTGAGGCACGGCTTTGATATTTCTTTATTTAGCCTGGGGTATTATGTAGTTGATTTTATAAGCTAGCTCAAGCTTATGGCTGAGCTGGGTTTACGATCTATCCTTGGTTTTGATTATGAATGATGTTGGTTTTAATGTTTTAATTGTTATTGCACAGGTTAATTGAATAAAGGCCGTGGCCAAAAGTTATTTTAATACGTTAATTTTAATAAAATTTTTCCAAATGATTTTCTGTGTGTTTGTCCTTTTGTGTATTCAATGTATATTTTATGGGGTATGACGTATTATCCCATGATGTAAGAGCCAGCCCTGGACTCAGATCACTAGATCCTCCACATTGTATATCATGGTTGCCTCCTACAATCTTCTGCTTGGTCACAGTTTATAGATATTATATTATGCTCCTATGTTAGTAACTTGTATCTAAATTACAGAATTATGCAGAATTACTTTTCATTACAATCAGTGGCATAACTAGAACTCAGTAGGCCCCACAGCAAATTTTTGAACAGCCCCCCCCCCCACATGCAACCCCCACTCCTGTGGCTAGTCAAGATTGGTTCTTTGTCATTGTATAATACTGTTGAGAGGGCCCTGAGAATAAAATCTTAGTCCTCCTCCTGAGGGGGCCCATTACGAGTTTGGGCCCCAAAACAGCCACTTCCCCTGCTTGCCCTATTGCTATATCCCTGATTACAATGCTGATGTATGCACTGTACAGGGTCTCACCATCCCCGTACGCTCTGGAATGGTGGCTAATAATGGTTTTCACTTAACATCTGTTCCCCATTTAGAAGATCAAGGGAGGGCTGATGTCAAGGACTTTTCTCAAGAAGCAAACTCTACAGGCCACTATATACATTAGACTATTGTTGGCCAAAGCTGCTTTTTTCTGCTGGACCTGCTGACTCATGTGTAGAGGAGGCTTGTGATATTTGTTGTGGGCGAGAAAGATTGGACATGTTGAATTTTTATTCAAATCCTCTTGTTCTCCCAGGAGATAAGCTGTCACCAGAGTTGTCTGACAGTGGCTTTGTCCTCTCCCCCCACAAAAAACATGTAGATGCTCAGTTCGGGAGAGATAGCTATCCACAGTTCTTAAAGGTGTATTCGCACATAGTCATATCTACACTATCAATGGAGCTAAAAATGTATCAACCCTCGCCTGTGAGAAGTATTAAGGTCCTATACACAAGCCGAACCTGCCATTTTCATCAGCACTGACCAACAACCTAATATGGGGAGCTCCAGACTGTCCCACAACAGATGACATTGGGGGGGAAAGGTTCAGGTTTGAATTTTCACAACCAATCCTTTTGTTCTCCCAGGAGGTAAAAGGTGTTTGGAAGCTGTATTCCCCTCTCTCCTCATTGACAAAGGTATGGCCACCCTTAGGACCAGAAGAGTTTCCAGCCTGTGAATAAATAATAAGAATGTTCCCATGCACTGACACCAAGAAGAGAACTTGAAAATTGTGAGGAATTTAACACAAAAACTATGCCCCTGGCTTCAGGTAGTGCTGATTCTGCTTTGTGCAGTATTTTAGATCGTACAGAGGTTAGTGACCGCATATACTCATTATCTGGGGGGATGGCCAACAATCCAATTTTGTACTTGCAGCTAGATGGCGTCCTTCCTACTCTTCCTGGAGGCTCCAGAGAGAACTCTGCTCCATACATGTATCACCAGCAATCCGGTGGGAATTGTTCTCAGAAAGTTCTCTTTAGATTGTATCATGTACAGCTGCAGTATCAGCCTCCGCCGTGCGGATGTCTTGTCCAACAACAGCCATGTTAATGTTCTCTGTTAACACTTACTTTACCTGGCACTTTAGCCAGCCAAGCTCTGAGGCCTGGAGGCTGATGTTGATAAATGACACTGATGATTAGTGTGCTCAGGGCCTTTGATTTTGCTCTCTGTTCCCCATGTGTTCTGTTTCTGCTTATAGATGGCTGAGAAGTTCTTGTCAGTCTGCGGAGAGCTAGCATTTCATCATTGGGTGCAGTCCTGCAGCTCTGAAGCTGAACACAGCAAACACCCTGCTGCAGCAGCGTACTCTGTTAGGTATTCTGTAACTAAAGCTTAAAGGGGTTGTCCTCTGACAACAAGTATAAATGGGGTCCGACCTGTCATTGAACAATTGTAAAGACAAGTGATGCAGGTTTGGGTTCTTCTGACGCAGCACTCTCCTGACTCACCTGATACAAATCGATTTGCTGATTTTTGCGCTTTGGTGAAGCATAAAGGTAATTATATGTATCACAGGACGAAAGTGGATCACAGAAAGTCACGTGAACCTTCATCATCTCAGTGGTCCATGTGCAGCCTGACAGACCACGTGTTTTATGCGACCTCTGGGTTGTATGTGCTTCAGATTTTCTGTTGAGTGTTCCCCAGGGATTCCGTTTGTGCCACTGTGGCCTCAGACTTCTGTGTCACATCTGCTTTTACTTGTTGCTTTGTCTTCTGGGTCAGATCTACAGCAAACACTAGCCTTTTACCTCTCCTCCTTACTGGCAGGTCATGGCTGCCTCCTCCTCAGCTCTGTCCTCCTGTAAAGATAAAGGAATCAGCTTCTCTGCATATGTCTGTTTAGGTTCTCATTCATCCAGGTCATGATTTATCATTAGTAATAAGTAAGACAAACTGGACTTGTATTTTCTCTTGAAAACATTTTGCTGGCTTTCTCTTTTTTGGATACTCAGCAACTCCCCCACCTCACCATTTCAGGAAGTGTAGCACCCTCTGATCCTTTCCCATCTTGACTATTATAACCTTACTGTGGGCTCCCAGCAAGTCCTCCTGGACCCACAATGGAGCTGTATGTACATAGCTTGCTGTAGTAATTTGTCCTTTTTACATTAAGCTCAGTACAATGTATGTACATAGTGGCCCACAGTTACGAAGACTGGCATATCTCAAGGGCCTTTTACACAGGCCGAGAATCAGTCAGATGATGATAAAGAGCGTTTATAGGAATGATCATTAGGAATTATCTGACGGTGTAAAAGTGCCAACGATTACACAATGAACGAGCAAAACGCTGGTTCCTCGGTTAATGGATCACTTGTGTGGACACACAAATTGTTGTTTCCTTCCCGACAATCGCCTTCTGTATTGTCCCGTCTAAAGGGACCTTTATGCTGGTCTAAGAAAGCAGATAGTTGGAGTTATTTATGTCAAATTTATTAAAAGTCATACATCTCTTTGTTCTTCTTAAGCACTCCACATCTTATAAAGGGAATACTAGTGAGCACTTCCATAATGGAAGCCTTCGCTAGTATGCAGGTGGAGGGGGAGTGAAGTGCTGGTAGCGCTGTACAGTACTTACCCCTCCTCCTGCTCGCTCCTCTCAGGGCTTGCGCTTCTGTGTCGTGACTGCCTGCAGCGTCAGGACATACAGAGCACACTCTGACCTGACGCTGCAGGAGGTCAGGTGACTGCAGTGAGGGCCCTGGAAGAGGAGACAGCCAGGACTAGGAGAGGAGCGGCACAGCAGGAGAGGTAAGTTATTTATTTGTTTTATAGTCTGATCTGAGGTCTGATATGGGGGCCTAAAGGGGGATCAGAAGGGGGGGGGTTCTGATATGCGGGCCAGAAGGGGGGTATGATATGGGGCCTAAAGAGGGGTCTGATATGGTGGCCTAAAGGGGAATCTGATATGGGGGCCTAAAGGGGGGTCTGATATGGGGGCTAGAAGAAGGTCTGATATGGGGGCCACAAGGGGGGTCTGATATGGGGACCAGAAGGGGGGGTCTGATATGGGGGCCTAAAGGGGGATCTGATATGGGGGCCTAAAGGGGGGTCTGTTATGGGGGCCTAAAGGGGGGTCTGATATGGGGGCTAGAAGAGGGTCTGATATGGGGGCCACAAGGGGGGTCTGATATGGAGGCCAGAAGGGGGTCTGATTAGGGGCCTGAAGAGTCTGAAGGGGGGTCTGATTAGGGGCCTGAAGGGGGTCTGACTGGGGATCTGAAGGGTCTGACTGGGGGTCTACAGATGTTTTAATGGGGGTCTGGAGGTCTAATGGGGGTCTGGAGGTCTAATGAGGGTCTGATTGGGGTCTGGAGGTCTAATGGGGGTCTGATATGGGGGTTTGAAGGTCTAATGGGGGTCTAAAGGTCTAATAGGCATTTTATATGGGGGGTCTGGAAATGGGGGGGGTCTCATCTGGGGTTTGATATGGGGAAAGGTAAGGGGGTATTGTTTTCTGTGTGGTACCAGTATTTTCAGGGGGGCTGTTTCTGCAGTATAGTATTGCGGGTGGCAGGATGGGGTGTTGAGAAGGTAAGAGGATGATGGAAAAGTAGGAAAGTAAGATGTCTGTTTGTTGCAGAGACGAGACACGGGTGAAAGAAGTCACCATGGCGGTCTGGTCTGACAGGAGGAAAAGAGGAAAGAGAATGTCTACATCAGAGAAGAGAAGTCACTGGATGTAAGAGGTACATAAAATGTTCTGTAGGGCTGTATGTAATGTTTTCCAAGTATGTCTTTAAAGGGGTTGTCCTTTAATTTTTTTTTTTTGTACGAGCGCTGCCTTCTCTGCTCTGTTTACTGCTCATCACTGCAAATGCTGCAGCAAGCAGGTGAACAGAGCAGCGCTCTCTTCAAACAGCTGATCGCCGGGGGTGCCGGAGGACCCCGGCCGATCTGATATTGATGACCTACCCTGAGGATAGGTCATCAGTAGTAAAAAGAGGACAACCCCTTTAACAGTAGAACTGGAAGGAAGGGGTTAGGTTGAGAATTTGGCATGGGGGGACAGCGTTTCAGTATTTGCCTCGGGCAGCAGAAAAGCTAGGTGCACCAGCGCTGAGTGGGGGTGGCCAAGCTGAACTGTTGCACCAGGGCCCATGAGCCTTTAGCTACGCCCCTGACTGCTACTAATGAGCGCTTCCATGTGTTAATTAGAAAAATATATTAAAAAAGCACTCACCTCCTCCATTTGCTCGCGCTGCTGACTAGAAGCTCAGGACAGGACCTGCGAGACGTCATCACGCTGTAGTACAGGTCCTGTCCTGAGCTTCCAGTCAGCAGTAAGTGTTCACCGCGTCGCAAGCAAATGGAGGAGGTGAGCTGTTTTGGGGTTTTTTTGGCAGAAGCAGAGAAGAGGGCGCTAATGGGGGGCATTTTTCTTCCTGGGGGCACTAATGGGGGCATTATTCTTACCGGGGCGCACTAATGGGGGCATTATTCTTACTGGGAGTACTAATGGGGGCATTATTTTTACAGAAGAGCACTAATGGAAGCATTATTCTTACTGGGGGGTACTAATGGGTGCATTATTCTTGCTGTGGGGGCATTTTTCTTACTGGGGGGGTACTGATGGGGGCATTATTCTTACAGGAGAGCACTAATGGGGGTATTGTTCTTATTGGGAGGCACTAATGGGGGCATTATTCTTATTGGGAGGCACTAATGGGGGCAGTATTCTTACTGGGGGTACTAATAGGGGCTTTATTCTTGCAGCAGAGCATTAATGGGGGCATTATTCTTACTGTGGGGGCATTATTCTTACTGGGGGGTACTAATGGGGGCATTATTCTTACAGGAGAGCACTAAGAGGGGAATTATTTTTACATGGGGGGCACTAATGGGGCCATTACTCTTACTGGGGGGTACTAATTGGGGGCATTAATATTACTTGGGGCACTAATGGGGGCAGTATTAATTCTGGGGGCGGCACTAATGGGGGCATTAATATTACTGGGGGGGCATTAATATTATTGGGAGCCACATTATGACAGGGACTTAGCCCCCCATGTTAAACCACTCCCCTACACTACCACACCCCCATTTGGGGTGTGGCTTAACTTGGCCTGTAGTCGAGTTCCAATGATGGAAGGCAGGGCCAGCAATACCATATTGTGGCACATTATACCACCCCAACAGAGCCAAATACCACAGTCCATCACAAAATACTGCCAGCAGCAGTGGGCATCGGCCCACCAGGAAATTTCCCTGTAAGGTCTATGGCCAATCCAGGGCCACTTCTAGCTTTTCTGCTGCCTGAGGCGAAAAATGAAATGGCGCCCCCTTCCCTTGCACCCATCAGACCTCAGATCAGCGTCTTGTGCCCCCATCAGACCTCAGATCAGCGTCTTGTGCCCCCATCAGACCTCAGATCAACACATTGTGCCCCAATCAGACCTCAGATCAGCGTCTTGTGCCCCCATCAGACCTCAGATCAGCGTCTTGTGCCCCCATCAGACCTCAGATCAGCGTCTTGTGCCCCCATCAGACCTCAGATCAGCGTCTTGTGCCCCCATCAGACCTCAGATCAGCGTCTTGTGCCCCCATCAGACCTCAGAATCAGCGTCTTGTGCCCCCATCAGACCCCAGATCAGCATCTTGTGCCCCCATCAGACCTCGGATCAACACATTGTGCCCCCATCAGACCTCAGATCAGCGTTTTGTGCCCCCATCAGACCTCAGATCAACACATTGTGCCCCCATCAGACCTCAGATCAGCATCTTGTGCCCCATCAGACCTCAGATCAGCGTTTTGTGCCCCCATCAGACCTCAGATCAGTGTCTTGTGCCCCCATCAGACCTCAGATCAGCGTCTTGTGCCCCCATCAGACCTCAGATCACCAGAATGTGCCCCCATCAGACCTCAGATCAGCGTCTTGTGCCCCCATCAGGCCTCAGATCAGCGTCTTGTGCCCCCATCAGACCTCAGATCAGCGTCTTGTGCCCCCATCAGACCTCAGATCAACACATTGTGCCCCCATCAGACCTCAGATCAGCGTCTTGTGCCCCCATCAGGTCTCAGATCCGCGTCTTGTGCCCCCATCAGACCTCAGATCACCAGAATGTGCCCCCATCAGACCTCAGATCAGCGTCTTGTGCCCCCATCAGGCCTCAGATCAGCGTCTTGTGCCCCCATCAGGCCTCAGATCAGCGTCTTGTGCCCCCATCAGCCCTCAGGTCAGCGTCTTGTGCCCCCATCAGGCCTCAGATCAGCGTCTTGTGCCCCCATCAGACCTCAGATCAGCGTCTTGTGCCCCCATCAGACCTCAGATCAGCCTCTTGTGCCCCCATCAGACCTCAGATCAGCCTCTTGTGCCCCCATCAGACCTCAGATCAGCCTCTTGTGCCCCCATCAGACCTCAGATCAGCGTCTTGTGCCCCCATCAGACCTCAGATCAGCGTCTTGTGCCCCCATCAGACCTCAGATCAGCGTCTTGTGCCCCCATCAGACCTCAGATCACCAGAATGTGCCCCCATCAGACCTCAGATCAGCGTCTTGTGCCCCCATCAGGCCTCAGATCAGCGTCTTCTGCCCCCATCAGACCTCAGATCAGAGTCTTGTGCCCCCATCAGACCTCAGATCAGCGTCTTGTGCCCCCATCAGACCTCAGATCAGCCTCTTGTGCCCCCATCAGACCTCAGATCAGCATCTTGTGCCCCCATCAGACCTCAGATCAGCGTCTTGTGCCCCCATCAGACCTCAGATCAGCCTCTTGTGCCCCCATCAGACCTCAGATCAGCGTCTTGTACCCCCATCAGACCTCAGATCAGCGTCTTGTGCCTTCCTTGTGCCCCCCTCAGACCTCAGATCAGCGTCTTGTGCCTTGTGCCCCCCTCAGACCTGGGCTGGGCTGATCTGAGGTCTGAGGGGGGCACAAGAAGCTGATGGGGAGCGCAGCGCATCCACCAGCAGTGTTTAACTGCTGTGTGGATGCCGCCCCTCAGAATTACATAAAACTGCCGCCTGAGGCGAGATCCTCATCTCGCCTCATGGAAGAAGCGGCCCTGGGCCAATGCGCCCTTGTACTTCTCTCTATCCTACCTGGATCCCTTGCATCTGTTAAGCCATCATGCGTCCTTTTCTCACAGATACACATGCTGTTATACCCAGACTATAGAAATCCTCTCACGCTCCTTCATCTATGTAGAGGGGTTCCTTGTCAGTACAGAGAGGAGGGAGGAACTGGTCCTGACTATATGGAAATCCTGGATTTCTTACCAAACATCCCCTTACTTTCAGTTATTCTTTACCTGATGCAAATAAGATAAAATATGGGTCATTTTCAGGCTTTCGTTTTAATAAATTTGACTAAAACTTGGACCAGTCTTACTCCAAAGTGTGCGGAATAACATGCCTCTTAATAAATTTGTGATATCTTTGCCATGGCCATGCACCAGAAAACGAAACCTACAGCAGCTATGAGGTGGCGTGGCATTCCACTATAATTTTTACCATTTTCTGAATTATATTAAATCTTTCAGGATTTGGGAGGCCACGTCTCTCTACTTAGTAATGCCATTTCCAAGATATTCTTGGTGGAAAGTGGCCAAAAGTGTTGTGCAAGTAAGCTATACATCAAATTTTTGCATACCAGTTTTCTGGTATATAGTCATTAATAAATTCCCCCGGTAACTGCACCAGCAGAATAGTGAGTGCAGCTCTGGAGTATAATACAGGATGTAACTTAGGATCAGTATAGGATGAATGATTCAATGTACGTATGCAGTGACTCCATCAGTAGAATGGCGAGTGGAGCTCTGGAGTAAAATACAGGCTGTAACTCAGGATCAGTAGAGGACGAGTAATGTATGTACACAGTGATCACACCAGTGGAATAGTGAATACAGCTTTGGAGTATAGTATAGACTAGAACTCAGGATCAGTACAGTATAAGTAATATATGTGCATAGTGACTCCACCAGCAGAAGAGTGAGTGCAGCTCTGGAGTATACTATAATACAGGATGTAACTCAGGATCAGTAAATGAAAAGGAATGTACAGTATGTACACAGTAACTCCACCAGAATAGTGAGTGCAGCTCTGCAGTATAATACAAGACGTAACTCTGGATCACTACAGGATAAGTAAAGTAATGTATGTACACAGTGACTCCACTATCAGCTGAATAGTGAGTGAAGCTCTGGAGTATAACACAGGATATGGACTCATGCACACAACCGTTGCCTGTTTTGTGGTCTGCAAATTGTGGATCCACAAAACACGGATACTTGCCAGGTGCGTTCTGCATTTTATGGAACAGAACGGCCGGCCCCTAATAGAACAGTCCTATCCTTGTCCATAATGCGGACAAGAATAGAACATGTTCTATAAGTTTGCAAACGGCATGGACCCATTGAAGTGAATGCGTCCGCATCCGACCTGCAAAAAATGCGGATTGGATGCGGCCGAAAAATACATTCATTTGCATGAGCCCTGTATCTCAGGATCAATACAGGATAGGCAGTGTAATATATATACTAGTTTCTGGATGCATTGGGTGCTACCACAAATCATTTTGCACAGACCAAAATCTTAGTATGATGAATAGGAATAATGTAGGATTCATATATGAGGTGTGTATTTAGGCTTTGGTTGCATTTCTGATTTCTTGATGACAACCGTGACAACACAGTCAGTGTTTCACCAGAGAAGATGTCTGGAAAGAGCCTGTTGCTGGTCTGTGTGACCGTTTTTGGCCCTCTATGTGTCTTCATTATTCCATGTGCGCTGCCAGGGGCTGGCTGGCAAATTTTAGCTTGGGGGGCAAGTACATAGCACTGGCCCACATGCAGCAGCCCACCCTTAACCTCAACTCCGCCTACCATATAAAGGCGGTATAGGTAAATGGGCTTTAAATCATTAAAAGGCAGCAGCTTGTTGTGTTTTCATGTTGAGATTGTACACACATGTGCAATCCCAGATGCAGTACATGATTGAGTTCGATGGAGCGGGGCTTAGGTTTGAGACATTTTAAAAGCCATTGTGCCTAAATCTAGGTGCAAGTGGTGTTTCTACACCACCCTTGTCACTTTCCGAAAAGGGGACGTGGTGAGGCAATAAGCCCCTATACATTTATTATAATTTACAGAATTTTCTGGCATAAATTTTGGTCTAGGCGCATGGACTGCCAGAGGATGTGCTTAAGTTATGACAAGACATGCACATCATATAAATTAGGTGCATACTCTGGCGGTACTTGGGATGAAGGCCACCTTAGTATCTTTCTTGGGGATCATCTATTCATCATTTATTTTCTGTTATAAAGTAATTGGGAATATTTCCCTCTAATCCAGAAATTCCCTTTCCATTTTTTGTGTAATATTTAACTGGAAATGAGTGCAGGATTCGACTATTTTGGGTTTCATTTTCTCAGTTTTCAGTCCTCCTTTGCAACGTCTCTTCTTCCCTCGTCACTGGCTTTGCCCATTCATGACTTTTCTCCGCCACATTGCTGAACTTGGCCTTTACTCAATGAAATCCTGGTGTGAAATGCAAAAAAAGGAATTCTCATGGAAAAAATGTAAACTCCCCTAATTTAACCAGTTCAGGACTGGGCAATGATTGGATTATTTCCCAGTGTTTACTGCTGATCCACATATGGATCTCATTATCCTAAGTCATTGTGAGGCTCATTAACATCAAGCTGAGGTTATGAATCCTGATCATGGAGAGAACAATTTCTGTACAGTCTCCTGTCTTGTACCAGGGACTTACAGAACACTCCCATGATAAATATATTAGGGGATAGAGTTATAGTTCATGTACACATGGTGCAAACTGAATGGGTTATGGGTTCACATGGTGCATATTGGTAAGTTACAGGTCGAATTCTGCACGCTGGTGAGTTATGGGTACAGAGAGTCTATTCTAGTGAGTTATAGGTACAAATGATGTTGCATACTGGACAGTTACGGTACATTTGGCGTATACTGATGAGTTATGGGTACATGTGGTGCATTCTGGTGAGTTACGGATACACTTGTTAAATACTAGTGAGCTATGGGTCATGTGGGGCATACAGTTGGGTTTCGGGTACATGTGTTGCATACTGGTGAGTCATGTGTTCACATGGGGCATGCAGGTGGGTTATGGGTACACGTAATGAATATCTAGGGGTACATTTCTTGCATACTTATGAGTATACATGGTGCATACCAGTGAGCCGTGGATGCATGTGATGCATACTGGTGAGTTACTGGTAAAAGTGCCATACACTGGTGAATTATAGGTATGCATTGTGCATACTGGTGAGTTACGGATACATGTTTTGCATACTGGTGAATTATGGGTACACGTGGTGTATACTGGTGAATTGCAGGTACAGTGGTATTCACTGGTGACTAAGGGGTGCACATATAATTTATGGGTACAGTAGATGTTGAATTCTGGTGAGTTACTGATACATATGGTCAATACTTATGAGTTACGGGCGCACATGTTGCATGCTGGTGAGTAAGGGTACAACCACACAGAGCGGCCATGCTGCAGTCGGGTTGTGGCCATGCTGTTTCAAACAGCAGAAACTCATGGCTAATGACCGTGACTGTCAATAATGCTGATCACTGTTTTGAAGCCCCCCCCCGCATCCTCTGTGGCCAATGAGGATGCCAGTAATTTCAATACGCTGGGTCTCTCTGAAGAGACTCAGGATATTGAAGCTGCAATAATCCTTATTTTGGCCAGCAGGTGGCTGGCCAACATAAGAAATGAGCAATTCTCCTCAAATCATGGGTCTAAAAGACCCATGAGGGTTCAGAATTAAAGGGTTTTGTAGACTCAAATACGAGCTTCAAAACCATAAAAAAAATAAAAAAATTAAGCAATATATAAAAAATGTAAAAAGATCTAAAAGTTTAAATCACCCCCCTTTACGTAGAAGAAAACAATAAATACATCAATAACAAAAAATATAAACGCCATGGGCATCAGTTGTGTCCAAAAACGCCCTTACTATTAAAATATAAAAATATTTTTCCAACATGGCGAATGGCGTAATGTCAAAAGGACTTCAAAGCCAGAATGAGCTGAAATTTAAATGAATAAATGACACTACATTACATTACGTTATACTGAATCTTTTCCTATATAACTATATATGAATCCGCTCAGCTTTATCTGCACTATAATATGCTACGTGACAGGTTTCCTTTATGTAGTGCATTTGGAAAGTCTTTAGACTATTTCACTTTTTTATGTTGCACCTTGCGCCCCTAAAATAAAAAAAAATTAAAAATCAAGTTTTCCCCATCAATCTGCATTCAGTACCCCATAATGAGAAAGTGAAAACAGAATTTTAGCAATGTTTACAATTTTATTAAAAACAAAAAACTAAAATTTCGCCTGGACATAAGTATTCAGAACCTTTATTATCTCACAGCTGAACTGCTCCCCTTGCGTTATGATGAGCGAAGCATCTTATCTTATTTCATGCCTTGTGAAGAAGTTCTGGACTTCTGTGTACTGAGTTGCTGGTCTTGGTCCTTAATTTATTGTAAAGATGGTTCTGCATGATGGATGTTCAGAGTTCTGCATGATGGATGTTCTGGACCTCGGTGTTCTACAGGAATGGTTCTGGACTTCATGGTTCTGTAGGGATGGTTCTGGTTCTCTGTATTCTGCAGGGATGGTTCTCTGTTTTGCAGGGATAGTTCTGGAATTCATTGTTCTGCAGTGATGATTCTGGATTTCAGTGTTCTGCATGGGTGGTTCTTGTTCTGTGTGTCTGGTAGGGATGGTTGTGGCCCTCAGTCTGCTGAAGAGATGGTTCTGGACTAATGTTCTGGACTAATGTCCTGGATCTCCTGTGTTTTACAAAGGTTGGTTCTAAACTTCTGTGTTTTGCAGATATGATTTTGGACCTCTGTTTCTTGCAGGGATGTTCATGGACTTTATTGTTCTGTGGGGATGGTTCTGAAACTCTGTTTTCTGTAGGTACGTTTCTGGATCTCCGTATTCTGCATTGCTGATCGTGATACAGTTCTGGAGCTCAGTGTTGAAAACATTGTGTTATTAATTATGTAGCAGTTGGACTTGCATTTTATTATTTTTGACTGATTCTCTAGCAGATAAAGACCCCCCAGAATCCAGACTTGTGCAATTCCTTTCTTTTTTATTATATTCTTGGGAAAATTCTGTCAGCATTTTCCTGGCAGAAAAAAATAGAAAAAAAAACACAGAGGTAGACAAGCAATGGACCCGGGAGCCAAGTGTAAATAATTGTGTTGTTTGTAGTGGGCAGTGGAAGAGATGGGCACACTGGTCAGGACCTGAAATCACTGGCACTCAGGGAAAGTTCTTGGCTGCAGTTATAATTAGAGGGTTTGGCAGAAGCGAGTGCTGGGGGAGGCTGGAACAGGAACAATTAGTGATAGAGATTCCCTCACAGTACAAGCTTTATTTATACAGGGAGGGTTTGGTTGGGGACAGTGGCTGCAGTGATGTCTGACTAACATATGGTTTCTTCCAGAGACTTTAGTGTTCATAGCTTCGGTGTGTGGAACATCATATTCTTGACATTACAGCTGTACTATGAGACGTCAGGTTTTGAACTATGAAGCTGCTGCAGCCTTGTCTATGGGGCTAATATCTCCCAGCCTCTCGAAACTAAGGCTACTTTCACACTAGCGTTTTTAAATTCCGGTATTCAGTTCCGTCATAGGGGCTCAATATCGGAAAAAAACGCTTCCGTTTTGTCCCCATTCATTGTCAATGGGGACAAAACTGAACTGAAGACAATGGAATGCTCCTGAAAGCATTCCGTTCCGTCTTCAGACCGGAGAACAAACCGCAGCATGCTGCGGTTTTCTCTCCGGTCCAGGCATCCGCACCAAGACGGATCCGGAATGACCCCCAATGCAAGTCAATGGGGACGGATCCGTTTGGTGTGACCAACATGGTAAACGGATCCGCCCTTCGTTGACTTTCAATGGAGTTCAGGACGGATCCGCATCACCACATACATACAGACAGACATACATACATACATACATACACACACATACACATACACACAAACACATACATACTTACATACTCCAGGCAGGCCGCACGTCTTCACGCCCAGGAGGCGCGCCGCTATGACAATTCCCTACAGCGCCCAGCAGAGGGCGCTGTGGCGAATCGTCATAGCTGCGCGCCTCCTGGGCGTGAAGATGTGCGGCCTGCCTGGAGTATGTAAGTATGTATGTGTTTGTGTGTTGTGTGTATGTATGTATGTCTGTATATGGTACTGTGTGACATGTGTGGGGCCGGAACGCGGTTCCGGCCCCACACATATCCCTGCAGCAGTCCGGATCCGGCGGCACCCTTCACCTGCCGGATCCAGACTGCCGCTATTGTGAAAGTAGCCTAAGCAGAGATATCTATTTGGTAGAGGAAACAGAGTTAAGGCCCCTTTACAAGGAGACCAGGCAAATATAGGGAACAAACTGTTCATTCCTGATAACTGTCTACTTGTCAGAGGAAGTGAGAGCTGCATTTACATGTAGCAGTCATTTCCGCTGCATGGGAAGTAGCGATTGCACGTCCCCATATAGATTCATTGTTTCTGGGCGGCAGAGCTCTCTTTACAGAGGACAATCTGCTGCGCAGAAATTATGATTTTGGGTGCTGCTTCAGTTACGCTTTTGGTGGCACATTTACATGGTCCAATTATTGGGAGCAAGCATTCATACAGTATAAACATTCGTTCCCGATAATTGGCCCAGTAGTTGGTCTTTGTAAAAGGGCCTTTACATAGCAACAAGGGTTGCAGATGGCACTTGGTAGTCATACCTAGATATGGAGGAGGAAGTCGGAGACTCTCAGCAAACATGATGCTATAAACACAGATCTGCAATGACAGCATTGTGCTACCTTCGTAATGCCGGTAAGGAACCATAGGGTGGAAGGGGTGTGTGGTCCTAGTAACAGGAAGGGAGAAAAATGTTGTTTTTACAGTTATGGTTATGTCATGTAAAACCCCACTGCGGTATTTCTCATCTGTGGGAGGGACTTGGGATGCACAGCAGATCCTTGGTTTTGGATGGACTTATGCAACCACAAAGATTGGTCAGGATTGACAAGCAGTTGCATGGGGAGCCGGAGGAGGTGCATGGGCATCGCTGGTTTCTAGTCTGTGGGAGGGACAGGGGCAGGTTTGCCCCAGTGAGGTGCCACAATCAGGCGGATTCATCCAAATGTGCTTGAGTTGTATAAAAGTGTTTGAGAGCCACAAAATCTTTGCTGAAAGTTGGTTGTCATTTGTTTGCTTCGGTCATTTAGGAGGGGTTTAACATGAACTCCTTATATACCTGCTGTACTACCCTTATGGAGTAGCTGTACATGGTTACCTCCGTGTTTCCCTGGAAATTGAAGTTTGGTGTTTTGCTAGAGGAATGGAATAAAATAATATTTTTAAAAAGATGGGGCCTCAAGAGGATAGGCCTCCATAAAATCTTTGAGATGTTTATAATGTATGTGCATGGTGTGGTGGTAGTTTGGGGTATCATACAGTTAAGTAGTTGTTGCAGATAGCATATCATTAACGCTGAATGGACATTGATGCCACTGTGGCTATTGGGGATCGTATAGATGTACAGTATGTGGAGAACCCAGGGGCGGATTGGCCATAGACCTTACAGGGAAATTTCCCTGTGGGCCACTGCCCAGGGGGCCGCCCAAGCCTTTCTCATGGTCACCCAGTGGAAGTTTTTGGGGATGTATTTTGTGCTGCTGGCAGTATTTTATGATGGACTGTGGTATTTGGCTCTGTTGGGGTGGTATAATATGCCACAATATGGTATTAATTTGGACCCAGCTACAAAATGGGGCCACTTTTAGTATTTTTTCCAGGGCCACTTTAAGTTCCCAGTCCGCCCCTGGGAGAACCAATGCTCTGAGTCTTGTATGTAGCTGTGAAGTGCGGCACTGGGGGTGCTGTGCTCACCTCTATGACACATTGTGTATGCTGACAAGGTGCTTTGTCAGGCTCCAGCTCTGCTGATTTCAACAGTTTTACTGCATCTATCAAACCATATTCTGGTTTGCAGTTAAGCAGTGAGGGTCAGTGACTCATAGCAGCTACATTTTTAGGCCCTGAGTGAAGCACAATGAACACAAGAGAACTTAACACAAAGAGATACAGTGCATGAAGAAATGAGCAGCTCAGGACATGAGAGGAACATCTAACGGAGGGATGGCAGGGAGTTAACTCCGCTATTGAAACCACATACTTCAATATTTGGTCTGGAGCTGCCTTGGCACAATCATAGGAGGCATCAAAACCCAGACACTCATATTCAGAAGTGAGGTCAGGCAACGTAAGCACCAGTTACCATCCACTGCCCTACCTACATCTATAAGTCCTACTACACAGTAGGCAGTAGAGAGACCGCTTTACTTCCACCTTAGAACCTCCATGTCTTGTACGTGTGTGATGTACGTGTAGGTCTGAGCTTCATTGACAACTTCAGGTAAAGAAGCACACAGGGATATACCAGCAGGAAAGACTTATTATTGAGGAAATATAGGCATTATAAGATAAGATAATAATTTAATAGCCCCACAGTGGGGAAATTCAAAGAGAGTACAAAACTTACAAAATAATGGCATTACAGTGACAGCAGATTAC
Source organism: Rhinella marina (assembly GCA_900303285.1). NCBI lineage: Eukaryota > Metazoa > Chordata > Amphibia > Anura > Bufonidae > Rhinella > Rhinella marina. The sequence goes on from ONZH01001988.1 coordinate 86,760, forward strand.
ACATAAAAATGTAAAAAAATAAGCGATGTATATCACAGCTTATAGTATTCTGTCTCTGGATGGAATGATATCCTCGGGAACCGGTAGGCGATGAGTGCAGTCTGTCTCTGCTTGGGTCGGTGTTGGTTGTACAGCCTAACAGCAGCAGGAAGTAATGACTTCCGATAGTGCGCCTTCTCATACTTGGGGTGAAGCAGTCGGTCACTGATGGTACTGTCCAATGCTATCACCGTCTCATGCATGGGATGGGAGTTATTCTCCAGCACACAGATTAGCTTTAGTAGTATCCTTCTCTCACCTACCACCTGTGGTGGTTCCAGCGGGCCCCCCAGGACAAAGCAGGACTTTCTAATCAGTTTGTCAAGTCTCTTTGTCTCCCTGGTTGAGATGCTGCTATCATAGAGGGATCCCCATTATTAGCCATGGTACAGTTATTAGAGGGAGTGGCTCTTGCCATTACATGACCACCACAGCCGCCAAATAATATAACATTGTATATACCGACAGCTTCCCGTGGTGATAACAACTGATCTCTGGGGATCTGTCGCACTATAAGGCTACAAATGGAACGGCTACAAACGGAATTTCCTAGTGGATTTTTGTATGGATTTCTCTGCGTTTCCACACCAAAATCTGCCTGCATTACTTGTGGGTTTTGTTGCAGATTCTGTTGTGAATTTGCCCCGTTCTCACTCTTTGCACTAAAAAATTCTCAGAAACAATTGACATGCTGCAGATTTCACAATAAGCACAGCAGGTTAATTTCTGCACAGAAAATATACTCAAAGTGCACATGACATTTGTCAAATCTCAGTCACTTGGCTGGTACCGTTCTGTTCTGCACTAAAATCCGTGGCAAAAACCTTGCGTAATCCGCAACATGTGCAGGTACCCTACGGGTTGTCATGGTTGGGCAACTCCATTAAGTTGCACTTCACGTGTATCTCAGTCAATCTGTGACTTTACAACAATCCCACTCCAATACATGTGAATGGCGATCAAAGCAGTGCAACTTCCCATTTGCTTCTGTTACAGGGAATAGTTTTCTCAATCCCGATTGCACAGTTTCATCTTATGTGTGTTTATTGCACACTTTTCTGGTTGTGAAGGAAATGTCTCTCTGTCTGGGGAGATAAACCGATATTTCCCTACTGTTGCTTTACTCAACTAATTTTGCATGGCAAGGCAATTGAGCAACTGCAATGAATTGCAAGACAACGATTCGCTTATATGTGTTCTGCCACCATTAAATGCTATTTTAATTTAATACAAACTACTTTTGTAATCTGTTACAGAAATAATGAGATCCATGTGAGATCTTCCCTTTACCTCATTATAATGGTGCCCCCTGGTGTTTAATCTGTAGAGTAATGTGTACATCCACCTACCGAGGTGGTCGCACATACTCACTTCTATTGTTTAAATGCCGCAGCAGAAAGGACATACGCCCTGAAAGGACATACACCTCCATATAAAGGACAGAGCCCTTGAGAATGGGCACAACTCCTGAGCTGAATATATTTATCACTTTTTGAATTGAATTACCAAAATAAATTAACTTTTCAATGATATTCTAATTTATTGAGATGCACCTGTATACCGTATGTACCATGCTTCGTTTTGGTGCTGTAATAATGTAATAAGCTCGGTTCTGGTTCTATATAAATGTAATGAGCTTAGTATGGCATCACTACTACTCTTCATTTACTACTGTAGGACTTCAAAAAAGAGCTGAGCCAGCACGCAACTATTTTCAGAAATCACATAGCAGTGAATGGGGGCTGGCTGCACATGTGTGGCTTGTTCTCCTTTCATTCATTCCTGGAGATAGGAGATGGTCAGAGGGTCCCCGAAAGGTGTCAGACATTTATGGGAATACCCCTTTAAGCATTAGTCATGAATTCTTTTCTCCAAATATTTGTTATATTATAAATGTGATGCTACTAATTTAGTGTATTTAATTTCTTACATTGATTGCAAAGTTGTGTGTGGGTGGGGGAGGGGTAGGGCAAAAATACTTCTCGCACAGGGCGCCGTGTAACCTAAGGCCAGCCCTGCGACCAGCAATACACTAAAGTGTATGGCTGCCTTAAAGGAGTTTTCTCATCTTGTACAATGGGGGCATATCGCTAGGATATGCCCCCATTGTCTTGGGACCCGCACCTATATCGAGATCGCATGGGGGAGCACTGCGCCTGGAGGACCCCAGGTTTCCCGGGGTCCGGCCACCACTAGGCGTAGCTCCCCCTCTGCACTCATAGAAATGAATGGGAGCGCACCGCGCAAGCCCGGCCACCGCTCCCATTCATTTCTATGGAGCCGATGGTAATAGCCGAGCCAGCGCTTGGCTATTTTCAGCAACCCCATAGAAATGAATGGAGGGCGGCTGCGCATGCGCAGTGCCGTGTCCCCCCCCCCCCCCTGTACTTTGGAGGCTCCATTCTCGATATAGGTTCGGGTCCCAGCGGTAGTACCCGCACCTATAAGACAATGGGGGCATAGCCTAGCGATATGCCCCCATTGTATAAGGTGAGAATACCCCTTTAACTCAACTTCATCGTATTATTGTGGGACAATATGTATCGTGTTTGGCATCTCTAATGTTATGTGACCTCCACCAACCTCACCCCAATTTCCTTATCAATGCATTGTTCATTGTCTGAACTTCCTCCAAGATTCTGCTGGAGGAACTCAAAGGACTTATCTCCTGAGTGCATCCATCTTGTAAACACTGAGCAAGCAAATCCTCCTGATTCCTGATCTCCGCTCCTTTGTCTTGAACATTTTCCATGTTTACACTATTGCTATAAACAAACTAACCATCGCTTTTCTGTGAGAAAATTGGAAGACACCATTTTGGGTTTGGAGGGATGCACCAGATTGTGTGGTCAATGCTACTGTTCTTTATTATCTGTCAAATCTTTATATAATGAGACACAGTACTTGACTTTTAGAAGTACCAAGAATAATAAACTTAACAATAAAGGGGGTCATTTACTATCCAGAACTATGCATATATTAAAGGCTATTTGCGCCACTCATGCAAGGTTTTAAAAAGTGGGCGTGGCGTGGGCAGCGATGGGGACGGACTGGTAGGCCTGTCTCATTCATCATTTTCTACATCTTTTAGGCGTAGTAAATGGTCTAAATGTAAGGGCTCATGCACACGACCATATGTGTTTTGCGGTTCGCAAAAAATGGATCCGCAAAAAATATGGATGACGTCCATGTGCATTCTGTATTTTGCGGATCGGAACAGCTGGCCCCTTATAGAACAGTTCTATCCTTGTCCGTAATGCTGACAATAATAGGACATGTTCTATTTTTTTGCGGAACGGAAATTCGGACATATGGAAACGGAATGCACACGGAGTAACTTCTTTTTTTTATGGACCCATTTGAAATGAATAGTTCAGCATACGGTCTGCAAAAGAACATATAGACACGGAAAGAAAATACGTTCGTGTGCATGAGCCCTAAGATGGCAAGGAAGCTGGCTTACATAACGTAGGCGGATCCACCGCCAGCTATAGGAGTTATTAATATTCCAGTCTTAATAAATGACCCCCAAAGTCTTTAGTATTCATTAAAAATATTATTTCTTTGCTCCAGTGCCCACATGACAACACTTCCAGTTCTAGCTGTCACAAAACACTGTCACTGTGCAGGTAGGAGGAGGACTGTGAATTCGAGGCACTAAAATATCTCTACGGGAAGCGTAAGCCCCAGAGTCCCGATAGTCCACTTTTATGGGCAGATTTATCAAGCCAAATGCACAGGAACATTGGCATAGTGTGCATTGAAAAAGGCTTCTAGTGGAGTCTTCCATAATTATGGAAGATGTACACCATCCCATTTTACCACAAATCACTTGGCTGGGGCTAAACAACTTGCAATGTTTGTTAAAAATGTGTTATGGAGCATTTGCCATTTCTGTTTGACCCCTTACATTTATGGATAAAAAGTTGGTTGTATTCTGCCTTGGTCATGTGATGTCTATAATGTGATCTTTATGATCTTCTGGTATCAGCTGACAACCACAACGCAATGTCCACAATCAATAAACAAGTTCTGTATTCATAGGAAGAAGACGTCATGGTTTAGTGTAAAAGGTTTTCATGTATGAATGATTAGAACCATAACTGCTTTGAGTATGTAGCCTCTGCGTTAACTGTTCTGTCACTGTAAGCATATATTACATTAAGTATCCTGTACTGATCCTGACTTACATCATGTATTATACTCCAGAGCTGTACTCACTATTCTGCTGGTGGAGTCACTCTGTACATACATTACATTACTTATCCTGTACTGATCCTGACTTACATCCTGTATTATACTCCAGAGCTGCACTTACAATTCTGCTGGTGGAGTCACTGTACATACGTTACATGTCTTATCCTGTACTGATCCAGAGTTATATCCTGCATTATATTCCAGAGCTGCAGTCCCTATTCTGCTGGTGGAGTCACTGTGTACATACACTACTTATCCTGTACTGATCCTGAGTTACATCCTGTATTATACACCAGAGCTGTACTCACTATTCTGCTGGTAGAGTCACTGTGTACATACATTACATTACTTATCCTGTACTGATACTGAGTTACATCCTGTATTATACTCCAGAGCTGCACTTACAATTCTGCTGGTGGAGTCACTGCGTACATACATTACATTACTTATCCTGTACTGATCCTGAGTTACATCCTGTATTATACTCCAGAGCTGCACTCATTATTCTGCTGGTGGAGTCTGTACTGATCCTGAGCTACATCCTGTATTATACTCCAGAGTTGAACTCACTATTTTGCTGGTGGAGTCACTGTGTACATACATTACTTATCTTGTACTGATCCTGAGTTAAATCCTGTATTATACTCCAGAAATGCACTCACTATTCTGCTGGTGGAGTCACTGTATACATACATTACTTATCCTGTACTGATACTGAGTGACATCCTGTATTATAAAGTTTTATATGGTTATAAAAATGCAATTTTTGCAGTAAAATGTCTTTCAACTACACAGTATGATGCAGTAATGCGTTCACTAAACGGATATAAGAATGTACCGTATTTTTCGCTTCATAAGACGCACTTTCCCCCCCCCCCAAAAGTAGGGGGAAAATTGCTGTGCGTCTTATAAAGCGAATACAAGTGAGCGCTTCCCATATGGAAGTGCTCACTAGAATGTATTCGGTGCCGGGGCCCCCATCAGACCTCAGATCAGCCCACCCAGCCCCATAAGGATAAAATAAAAAATTCTCTCACCTCTCCTGCGCTGCGGCTACGCTCCAGGTCCGGCGCTCCTCCGGGCTGGCTCTGCACTGTCCTGACCGCGTACAGCGTCAGGACGTAGTGCGCGCACTATGACCTGACTTTGCACGCAGTCAGGTGACAGTGCAGGGCCAGAGAAGATAGAGGAGCGCCGGAGCGGATCCACGGCGCAGGAGAGGTGAGAGAGTTTTTTATTTTATCCTTATGAGGCTGAGTGGGCTGATCTGAGGTCTGATGGGGGCACAGTCGGCTAATATGGGGGCACAGTGGGCTGATATGGGGGCTGATCTGAGGTCTGATAGGGCAGAGTGGGCTGATATTGGGGGCACAGTGAGCTGATCTGAGGTCTGATGGGGGCACAGTGGGCAGATTTGGGGTGCATAGTGGGCTGATCTGAGGTCTGATGGGGGCACAGTGGGCTGATATGGGGGCTGATCTGAGGTCTGATAGGGGTAGAGTGGGCTGATATGGGGGCTGATCTGAGGCCTGATAGGGCAGAGTGGGCTGATATTGGGGCACAGTGGGCTGATCTGAGGTCTGATGGGGGCACAGTGGGCTGATATGGGGGCACAGTGGGCTGATCTGAGGTCTGATGGGGGCACAGTGGGCTGATATGGGGCTGATCTGAGGTCTGATGGGGGCACAGTGGGCTGATGTGAGGTCTGATGGGGCAAAGTGGGCTGATATGGGGGCTGATAGGCTGATATGAGGTCTGATGGGGGCACAGTGGGCTGATATAGGGGCACAGTGGGGTGATATGTGGGCTGATCTGAGGTCTGATGGGGGCACAGTGGGCTGATCTGAGGTCTGATGGGGGCACAGAGAATTGATGTGGGGGCACAGTGGGTTGATGTGAGGTCTGATGGGGGCACAGTGGGCTGATATGGGGGCTGATAGGCTGATCTGAGGTCTGATGGGGGCACAGTGGGCTGATATAGGGGCACAGTGGGGTGATATGGGGGCTGATCTGAGGTCTGATGGGGCACAGTGGGCTGATCTGAGGTCTGATGGGGGCACAGTGGGCTGATATGGGGGCTGATAAGCTGATCTGAGGTCTGATGGGGTTCTGACATGGAGGGTTGATATGGGGGTCTGATGTGATATCCTGAAATTTATGGGGGGTCTGATATGAGGTGTGATGAAAAATATTTTTTTCTTATTTTCCTACTCTAAAATCTGGGGTGCGTCTTATCATCAGGTGCATCTTATAAAGCGAAAAATACAGTAATTTTTGCAGAAAATGGCTTTGAACTACATTCTATTTTGCAGTAATAAAACACATTTTATTTCCAGGAAAAATAAAATGCTTCAATAACACAGGTATATAAATGGCGTTATTGCAGCATTGCTTTTGCTGTAAGTACCCATTTTCTTGTAGTAACATGTAACCAGTTTAATAAAACGGGTATAAAAATGGCATTATTGCAATATTTCTTTAACCACCCATTATCTTACAGTAATATGCAAATAATTCAGTAATGTGTATAATGCACTGATATGCCCAATTACAAACAGTAAATTTAAACAGGTTTTTAGAATAAAAAAATGTGCAATTGCTCAGTGTTTTGAGCAGAATGTATGCTATTGGGGTGTTGGCAATAAACCTATGAACTGTAGAAAAACTTCAGGTTTTTTGTTTTTGCTGTCTTTTGATATACAGAAAAAATGAGTGACTGGTCCCTCACTCCCTCTATATGCTTTCCCTGATCAAATTCCCTAAAATATATGCAATTATATATTCTTATACCCTCCCTGTACTCTGCTTATATTGTTCCTATCACACTACAGTCATGGCCAAAAGTTTTGAGAATGATACAAATATTAATTTTTACAAAGTCTACTGCTTCAGTTTTTATAATAGCAATTTGCATATACTCCAGAATGTTATAAAGAGTGATCAGCTTAACAGCAATTACTTGCAAAGTCAATATTTGCCTAGAAAATGAACTTTATCCCCCAAAACACATTTCAACATCATTGCAGCCCTGCCTTAAAAGGACCAGCTAACATCGTTTCAGTGATTGCTCCATTAACACAGGTGTGGGTGTTGATGAGGACAGGGCTGGAGATCAATCTGTCATGATTAAGTAAGAATGACACCACTGGACACTTTTAAAGGAGGCTGGTGCTTGGCATCATTGTTTCTCTTCTGTTAACCATGGTTATCTCTAAAGAAACACGTGCAGTCATCATTGCACTGCACAAAAATGGCCTAACAGGGAAGAGTATCGCAGCTAGAAAGATTGCACCTCAGTCAACAATCTATCGGATCATCAAGAACTTCAAGGAGAGAGGTTCCATTGTTGCCAAAAAGGCTCCAGGGCGCCCAAGAAAGACCAGCAAGCGCCAGGACCGTCTCTTAAAAGTGTTTCAGCTGCGGGATTGGGCTACCAGCAGTGCAGAGCTTGCTCAGGAATGGCAGCAGGCAGGTGTGAGTGCATCTGCACGCACTGTGAGGCGGAGACTCTTGGAGCAAGGCCTGGTCTCAAGGAGGGCAGCAAAGAAGCCACTTCTCTCCAGAAAAAACATCAGGGACAGACTGATATTCTGCAAAAGGTACAGGGAGTGGACTGCTGAGGACTGGGGTAAAGTCATTTTCTCTGATGAATCCCCTTTTCGATTGTTTGGGACATCTGGAAAACAGCTTATTCAGAGAAGACGAGGTGAGCGCTACCACCAGTCTTGTCTCATGCCAACTGTAAAGCATCCTGAAACCATTTATGTGTGGGGTTGCTTCTCAGCCAAGGGAATCGGCTCTCTCACAGTCTTGCCTAAAAACACAGCCATGAATAAAGAATGGTACCAGAATGTCCTCCGAGAGCAACTTCTCCCAACCGTCCAAGAGCAGTTTGGCGATCAACAATGCCTTTTCCAGCATGATGGAGCACCTGCCATAAAGCAAAGGTGATAACTAAATGGCTCAGGGAACAAAACATAGAGATTTTGGGTCCATGGCCTGGAAACTCCCCAGATCTTAATCCCATTGAGAACTTGTGGTCAATCATCAAGAGACGGGTGGACAAACAAAAACCTACAAATTCTGACAAAATGCAAGCATTGATTGTGCAAGAATGGACTGCTATCAGTCAGGATTTGGTCCAGAAGTTGATTGAGAGCATGCCAGGGAGAATTGCAGAGGTCCTGAAGAAGAAGGGTCAACACTGCAAATATTGACTTGCTGCATTAACTCATTCTGTCAATATAAGCTTTTGTTACTCATAATATGATTGCAATTATATTTCTGTATGTGATAAAAACATCTGACAAACACACATAAAACCAGAGGGCAGCAGATCATGTGAAAATATAATATTTGTGTCATTCTCAAAACTTTTGGCCATGACTGTACACTAGTGGCTTGTGTCTGTTATAGCTTTTTGTCAGACACAGCCACTCCCTTCCAGGTCACAAGCTGAAGGCAGAATGGCAATTCTTCTGTCTCATTATGAGGACCTGCCTGCCTACTGCCTCCTGAATGGCTGATCTGGCTGTCTTTCAGCCTCTGAGCCAATCAGGACAAGCTCTCCACCCACTTCCTCCCAGTGTCATGTGATTTACTGTATTAAAGCAATATCTCACACTGTAGCCCATGTTCAGTAGATGTCATATCAGTAATTTTTTTCTTGATATGCTCCTCCATTGTGCCTCTGCACTACCCCCTTCGGTTGGTATGCTTATTAATAGAATTGGTACAAGGAGGAGGAGACATCAGCTTTTCTCAGTTTGCGTCTAATCACAGCGGACCGCGCCACAGCCAGGGAGGAGACGCCCACTGAGAAAAGCTGAAGTCTACTCCCTGTACTGATGCTATTAATTAGCATACCAGGCAACAAAACCAAACCGGGGGGGGGGGGTTGCACAACGACATAAACATGGGTTACAGACAGGCAGATTATGCAGGCGATTGTCGGGCAGGAAGTGTTCCTTCCTGGCAATCGCCTGCTCATCAGCAAAGGAGAGTGATGTATGGGGAGGAGCGATCGCTAATCGCTAATGCCATCGCTCATTCCCATGGTGAATCATAGTTTGCCGTCAGCAGATGGTGATTAGACACAGCGATCTGCTTCTGGCAAATAATTTTTAAACCTGTTGAATTGGGATTGCCCGATCTGCTTGTTCATCAGGTAATCGGCAGTATTACACAGGCAGATCATCACTAACGAGCGTTCCTACGAACACTCGTTAGCAATGACCTGGCAGACTATCTGCCAGTCTAATAGGGTCTTTAGTGGAAAAAAAACTGGTTTATTATTCACAGACATACTCTTGGATCTTTGTTACTAGAAGGGTACCAGAGGGGTTTATCCTACTCACCCTAACATATTCATTAATGACCTTGTAGAGAGTTTGCTCTGTAGTGTAAAATAGTTAACACAGAAGAGGACAGTACACTGCTACAGATGGATCTGAATAGATTGGAGGCTTGGGCAAATGTAAGGTTATGTACATGGGAAGGGAAAACACGTGCCCCAGTACATACTAGATGGTAAATCACTGGGTAAAACTGATAGTGACTTAAAGGGAGTCTGTCACCAAGTTTTCATGTTTTGGACTGCTTATATAATGTTCTTATACACACCAACATTGCCATTAGTTTGCTATAAAGCTCTGGATCTTACCAACTGGAAGTGTGTCCCTGCACAGTTTGACACTGGCAGCACTGATTGGATAGTGACAGGCTATACAGACTATACCCCCAACTGATAACACCCAAATAATAGGTGGTATAAACATACTGGAAATTCAAAAAATGCACCAAATTTCTCCTCCATCATCAGCCACTGAGATAAGGAAACTGTCTAGTCTAAAGGCGTTTTTACATAGGCCAAGAATTGGTGCAACTATTGCAAGGAGCATTCCCAGCAACACTCATTCCCCACAACTGCAGTGTGTAAATGTGCTGCCAAACGCTTGCTCTTTGGGTAATCACATCTTAAATATGGCGCCAAAAATGGTTTGCTGGCAGCCAACTGCCCTGTATAAAGGGATATGTTGGTAGCAAATCTCTATGGGGGCAGGTGATTGCAATATCAATTCTTTGTTCCCATAAAGAGGACATGATTGCTGCATAAATCTGCATAACAATAGGCAATTCTTGGGAATTAACCATTCACTCCTGATAATTGCCTTGTCAACTGCCCCATGTAAAAGGGCATTAGAGTTAACACAGTTCAAATCTTAGTCAATCTGCTCCACTGTGTACAGGTTTTGGCACCAGTTCAAAGGTGGGTGTGATAAAAATGGAATTGACGGACTAGTGTCCAGATAGTGTCCAGATGGAGAAGTCATCTGATAACCATGTATAAAAATATGAAAGGTCAATACAGAGATCTCCCCCATCATCTATACCCAGGACTGTAGCTATAAGATAGGGACTCCCTCTACCTGTAGAAGAAAGAAGGTTTCTACACCTGTTCTGAAACTACAACTCCCATCATGCAGATTTGCTGGGCTGTTCTCAAAACTCCCATAGAAGTGAATGCAGCATGCTGGGAGTTGTAGTTTAACAACAGCTGGAGTGGCAGAGGTTGCAGACCCCCTGCTGTAAAGCTAATTTCACCCAAGTAATACAGAATGTGTCAGTCTGTTCAATGAAAATGGATGATTTTGCATGTGACCTGAATCAGATTTGTCTTTGTTCTGTTTCTACTTCTACCCCCGCCAATCAGCTGTTTGAAGAGGTAGTTCTCCCCCTTCCCCCAAGCGAACACTAATTCCTCTTCATTACACTACCTGCCTCACCACAAATGCCATATTTTGTTGATCGCGGACCCATTCAAGTCAATGGGTCCGCACCACAATACAGGATTCAAACAACTGGTGCTTGTGCATTGCAGACTGCAATTTGTGGCCCGCAACACAGGCACTGTGACCATATGGTCGTGTGAATGAGCCCTAGCGAAGAGGAACTAGCATGCACCTCCAGTGCCACCTCCATATAATATATAACTTGGCTGCACAACCCTTTTAAGAGTTAAAGGGGTTCTCCGAGTTATATATATTGATGACCTATCCTCAGGATAGGTCATCAATATCAGATCGGCGGGGGTCCGACACCCAGCACCCCCGCCGATCAGCTGTTTGAAGAGGAGGCGCACGCGTATCAGCGCTGCCTCCTCTTCACTGTTTACATGCTGGCCGTAACAGGGGTAGTGGTGAGTAGGTGTAATTACACCTAACTGCCCCATTCATTTCAATTGGAAGAATCGCTTCCATAGACCTGAGGATAGGTCATCAATATATATAACTCGGAGAACCCCTTTAAGCTTCATTCACACGTCAGTGTTTGGTCAGTGATTTCCATCAGTGATTGTGAGCCAAAACCAGGAGTGGAGCCTCCACAGACGTAAGGTATAAGGGAAAGATCTGCTCATGTTCTGTGTTTAGAGCCGTACCTGGTTTTGGCTCAAAATCACTGATGGAAATCATTGATGTCTGAATGAGGCATTACACACAAAGAGTAACAGTGAGAGTAACAAGATTTCAATTTATAAATTTCAAATAGTTCAAGTTGTCCCTCAGCACTACCAGTCTGCCCATCTGTGGCTCCTGGCTCCATCATTACCAGGCATCTGTAGCAGCCCAAGGTCCAGATAAATATCAAAAGTTTCTTCCACATACAGCAGATACACATACAGCGTAGGCAGCATTTCAGGTCATTAAAGGGAACCTGTCACCAAAAAATACCTCCCAAGCCGCCAGCATTACCTTAAAGTAGCCAGTAGTAGGTTTCTAAAGCTCCTTTTCTTCCTCCGGTCAGCTGTGCCAAAATCTTGAAAAATAAACTTTAATCCTCTGAATTCACTATGTCACAGCAGAGTTTGAAGTCAAGGGGGCAGCGGCCTCCTCGCTTCAAGTCAGGATAACCGCGCCCCCTTTCCCTGCCCGTAAGCCTCTGATTGACAGCAAAGCTGCCTGAAGACTAGTACATCGCGATCTCTATTCCCGCGCATCAGCTCAATGCTCAGCGCACATCGAGGGAATAGAGACGTCGGCGCATGCGCCAGACTTCAGACGGCTTTAGTGAACAACTGCCTGTCAATCAGAGGCTTAGGGGCAGGGAAAGGGGGCGCGGTTATCCTGACTTGAAGCGAGGAGGCCGCTGCCCCCTTGACTTCAAACTCTGCTGTGACATAGCGAATTCAGAGGATTAAAGTTTATTTTTCAAGATTTTGGCACAGCTGACCGGAGGAAGAAAAGGAGCTTTAGAAACCTACTACTGGCTACTTTAAGGTAATGCTGGCGGCTTGGAAGGTATTTTTTAGGTGACAGGTTCCCTTTAAAAGCCCTTTTTGAAGCCCTTAGGGCTTGAAATCGGTCATTTCAATGGCCATCTGCTAGATATGGAATAAAGTTAAATTTTAATCTATTTAACATTACAGTTTATGGTTAATAGATTTCTAGAGAAGGTTCATTTCCTCCAGGAGTTACTCTGATCTAGAGGTGGCAAGGATTTTTTTCCAAAGATGAAGAAAAATTGGCTTCCACCCTAAGGGGGTTTTTGCTGTCCGCTGGTTTAATGTTGCAAGATAATAGAACTGAACCTCCAAAACATAAAGGCAATCAGAGTGCTACTTGAAAATACACTATAGGGGTAGTAGTGTACGGTGTATATAGTACAACACAATTTATTATGGTCGGGTTATGTTGGGGGTTCTAGTACATTGTGGTCCATAGTTTTGGTCAGCTATGTATGGCTATGTACAGCAGTGCCGGCCATTTCCATGTTTTGCTGTTAGCTTTAGATACCTTGTTGCATGTTCCTCAGTAACTTTGATGTTTATCAGTTTCCATAGTGACAACAAAACAGTTTACTGTGAATGTAGCACTTTGCAGGTTGATTGTCAGCGTACGGCATAACATGACCATACATGGGGCTGCTGATAAATGGAACGTATTTACTGGAAACAACCCTCATGGTGATATATACAGTACATAAATACGATATATACGATACTGTTTATTCTACACGGATTCTTCTCATTACGTCCACACATTCGGAATGACATCTCTATGCTCAGAATCCATTCCATATGACATTGGGAGTAATGTATGGAAGGCTTTGTGCCAGAAAACTGGAGTGTTTTTAACTGTTTGCAAAAAAATGTAAGAACTTTTTAATGTGGTTTGTGCCATTCCTGACATTTTGTATTTACTAATAGGTGTACAGATGTTTTGTGTAATGTTTTAGTCAGGTTTATCATTTGCAACATTTTGAAATGTCACAAAAAAGTAGCTCCATAATAAATTACACAGGCAAAAAGCAGCTGTTTGAAGAGACAGCAGGGCTCGTATAAGCACTACCTTCGCTTTGTTGTTTACAAGCTTCATTCGGTTTTGATGCTTCACTGCTACAGAGCGATCAGTCGCTGTGTAACCTCACATGTGCGCATAAAAATCCGTTCATATTCCGGATGATATACCATCTGTACCGTCATTTACAGCTGTAAATATAATATGCATTTGCAAATATGAAGGAGCCAGACTTTTATATAAATGCTTCATTTAATTAAAACACTTTTAACAGTAAGAAATGAAATTGCTGAATATAGATTCACATATATAGAAAAATATTTATCAGCATTGATGTTCCTGCATCAGTAAAAACTACAGGGAAATAATAAAAAAAATTAAAAAAAAAACAAAAAAAAAAAAAACAGCTCTATTCTAGACTCTGGGCCTGGACCCCACATTGTGCTGCAGCACCAGGACCTGGACCCAATATAACATTGTTATTCCAGAACATATAACAGTACATGAAATGCTACATTGTCGATACAGAGACCCCACAGACGTCTCATAAATTAAAAAAGGGAGAATAACCGGCTCAACCGATGCGTCGATTGTACAGAGGCAGCGAGATACAATATAGAAATGTGTATAGACAGAAGGGCAGCTCTGTGTAATTACTGTAAGAGCCAATCATTGACACCCAGAAATGTTTCAATCCCTACGGCTTGCGTAGGGATCTGTGTATTATCCAAACACGGGATATTGTACTGCCTGAGGGCCTCACCTACCGTAAGTCACTGCAGAAATGTATTCTTAGTTGCTTAGAAGGTGTCTGTGAAGGTTCTTCATCTAGGTCACGGTACATCAGTAGTAATAAGTCAGAGCAACTGGACTTGAATTTTCTCTTGAAAACTTTTCGCTAGTCATTCTAATTGAGAAAACCAAAGACTAGCGAAACGTCTTCAAGAGAAAATACAAGTCCTGTTGCTCTGACTTATTACTACCGATATAGCTTAGTTGGTGAACGCTCCTCCTCAGAGTTTATTTGCCACAATATACTACCATCATTAAGTACCCGTAGTGGAAGTGGGGAAGCACTGCATCCCCTCCATGCTCACCTTATGGACACCTCGAGTCTGTCTGCTGTGGTCAGAGACCTTACTACTTACTTGTACTGACTATGGGATCTTGAAGAGAACATTTATGACCTGTCACAATATTAATAAGGTAATTGAAGCAGAGACCTCCAATAATACCAAAAATGAACCAGTCCTGATGCCAATAAGATGTCCCAGTACATTTACCCTGCCCCAATCTGTTCAGTAAGATGTATGAACTATTATAATGGCCAGTTGTTTAAGGCACCTGCAGTTTGTTCCCCCCCACCCCTCACGTGAGGCTTGATTGTCCTTTATGGAGACACATTGTATGCTCCGCAGATTCATCTCTATATACTGGGATTTGGGTTTGAATAACATTCATTTGTTGCATAGTAGAAAACACTAGATCTTGTCTGATTGTCACGATTCAAATTACTCCATGACCTGTAACACTTGGCTTGAATCCCTCGCTGCCAGATTGTCCTGGTAATAATCCCTGCTGCTCCTTCATACAACCCTAGAGCTGGTGTCCTCATGCTCCCTGTGATTTATAAGCAGATCTTCTCTTTAAAGAACAGGACCAGTCCCTTTGCCCTCACTGATGCTTCTCAATCTCCTTTAAAGCACCAGTTTACTCTCCCGATACTGAAGCACTGGCCAAACTGACCTTACAGTTATACATAGAAAAAGAAGGCAGGTTTATGGACACAAACATTCAGATGTCTGAACATGGAAAGTGTTCATTATCCGCTGACGTCATAAGAGGAACTGGTGCTTTAAATAATCATCTTTATTTCTCATAGATAAAAAAAATATATATACAAAAATTACAAACTCAAGTATGCCCAATGCCTGTCAGTTTGCAAAGGGTTACTGCAGAGGACGCATGGAATGTATAGGGTAGAGCTGCCCTGCATTTCTGGATCATTTTTCCGTAGATGGTGAGGACAATGACATTGCAGCAGCATCTCCACAATGGTGCAGCAGCACGTTCATCACAAATGGCCACCTCCTTTGAAGTTATCCCTAGACTTTTCAGCTTAAAGGGGACAACACCCTGGTCCTCTCATAGACCTGGTTGCCCAGACAGTGAACTAGTTACAGGTGGAACCCTTAAGAAATGACAGCGTCCTATAGTGTGCATACATCAAGGGCCACACACAAGATTGTCATAGCGGAGCATTATAGAACATATTAACCCTCTTTGGCACATTGGAAAAACCAGAGCAATTTAAATCTGTACAATTATCTTTTACAGTTTTTTTTTTTTTATAAAATATATACATATATTTTCCTTTTCTATAAAAATACAATCTGGGAATACGCAAGATGGCAAACAGGATGTGGATGCAACCATTGTCTCAGAGGCTCAGCAGAAGACATAAATTAGTGAGACCGAGGAGCGAGACTTGTGCAAGGAAGGGCTGCGTTTGGTTGCTACAGTTATGAATTGTGTCCTGAGAAAGATTTCTGTAAGTTGAAACACTCAGCTTCATGAAAACAAATACAAAAACCATGAAAAACAACATGAAATATAAAATCTACCCCTTACTCCTCTGTGGATAAAAGCCTCCTCCACCTACAGATGACCTGATGGAAGCTGGAGTTCACTGTCTCTCCACTGCTTGGAGCCGACAATAAGGAAAAGGTCTCATTAGCAAAACATGAGAAATACTGGCACAACGTCTGGAATGAATATGCTCGCTCAAAGAAGCCATCACGTCGCTCTTCTTCCATTTCAGCCTTAAGGTGAGCAACATCCGACTGAGATCTTCAGTAACCAAGACGCACAGTCAATTTCCACCTCGCAAATGATGGCAGATCTCCTCCCAGAATCCTCCGCATCCAATGCCTATAAACAGTTGTGGGCGTGGAGGGTGCAGTTTGGGTCCCTAGGGTTTTGTCTTTAGCCATCGCCATCGCCCCCCCCCCAGTCTGTGTCCTTATTCATCAGTGTCTGGTTTCACGTCTAGCATTGCATGAAGCTCTTCCGGAACATACCCAAGGAGGCTTTGCAAATCACATACAAAGCGGTAAACGTATCTCTTCCCAGCTGTCTTGTGAATGATGTTCTTATCATAGTAATATCGCAGACCGCGACTCAGCTTCTCGTAGTTCATTTTAGGCTTGTTTTTCCTTTTGCCCCAACGTCTGGCAACCTATATAAAAAAAAAAAAAGGAAACAAATGTGAACCATGTGGTACAATATACTGCAGGTAATAAATAATTGCTGCTTAAGGCCTCATGTACACAACCCAAGATTTTGTCTGCATTTTGCAGATTGGATTCATATGACCGTGCCGTAGTCCCACAAAAAATAAAAAAATAGAACAAGTCCTATACTAGTCTGTTTTGCGAACAAGAATTGGATATTTCTATTGAAGGGAAAAAGAAAAGGCGGCATGCGCACAGCCTGTCGTATGCATAAGAGAATCTGTCACCAGCGACCTCCCTATCTATAGACACATAGCTGTAGTTCGCCAGATTATAACACCGTTTTTCTTTTGTTGGTCTGAGGCTCCATTTAGAGTTGTGGTACTTTTTCTTTAATATGCAAATTAGGCCTTTGGTGCAAAGAGGGTGTCACTCTTGCTCGTTTTACATAAAAGCTCCGCCTCTTTGCGTAGTCAGGCTCTCTGGCTCATTTGATTGACAGAGCTAAGCAGTGCCAAAGCAGCAAGGGAGAGGCTGACCACAGAAAGGAGCAGAGCTTAGGTGCAACAAGCTTTTTCCCCTCAACTTAAAGGAATTGTGTGGCTTAGGAGCCGACAACCCCAATTGTGCCAACCTATGGCAAATTAAAAAAAAAAAAAAAAACACACAACAACTTACCCGTCTGCAGTCCCATCATCCCCACACGACTACCCCTGCTTAAAGTGTAACTGTCATTAATTATTTTTTGTGTAACGTATAGGGGCAGTGATTAGAGATGAGCGAGCATGCTCGAGTGCCATTTTCACGTATCTTTGTACGCATTTTAAAATTGGTACGCTAATACATACACATATTTTAATCTGTACACTAATGCGTACGCATTTTAACAATTTGTACGTTATGCGTACGCATTTGAGTACAGATTAAAATATGCGCATGTATTAGCGTATGCAAATACGCGAAAATGGCACTCGAGCATGCTCGCTCATCTCTAGCAGTGATACTGACCATTTTTGTAATATACTTTAATTACTGAAATTGCACATTTCTATTAGAAAAATAGCTCTAGTGGCCCATTTTGATCCTTAGTAACGCTCCTCTGTCTTCTGTTTACATAACACAGTCAGTGTTGAGCAAGTCTCCACTGTAATGTAAACAGAAGACAGAGGAGCATTGCTAAGGATCATAATGTGCCACTTTAGAGCTATTTTTCTAATAGAAATGTATGATTTCAATAATAAGTATATTACAATAATGGTCAGTATCACTGCCCCTACACATAACAGAAATTAAAAAAAAAAAAGACAGTTACACTTTAAGCAGTGCTTATATGGGATGTATGTGCATAGTGCCGGCGTGGGACAGATGCTTACTTACTAAATACTAACTCAATATTAATGTGACTGTTGGAGGTTAAACATCTTTACTTGTACCATGTCATTACTGTCTAGCGGGAAACTGGCACTATCAAATGGTAACTGGCCACTTAGAGGTTGGAACATTGTAGTGAAATTTTGGCAACTTACCTCATCTGGGTCGGAGAGTTTGAACTCCCAGCCATCCCCCGTCCAGCTGATGAAGGACTGACATGACTTGTCTGTTAGTAATTCTAAGAGGAACTGCCAGAGCTGGATGGGTCCACTGCCTGGAGGAAAAGAACAAACAGTCAGACCTGAGATACAGGCAGGAGTATGGAGAAACAAAATCTGAACTTCAAATGTTTCTGAAAGGGACAGCAGGAAGTGAAGGACATGGCACTTCCTCCTAGGGATATGGGGCCAATGAAGTATCAACCAGGCATGTATCCAAAAATAGTGGACAACCTCTGGAGGATCTGCAATGCCCACCGCTTCCTGCTGTCATTTTTTGAAGATTATTATCACACGGCTGGTTAAAATGGGGACTTTTAAATAAATAACCCCCAATTTTTTTTCTTCTAATTAAAGGGGTTGTCTCACATCAGGAATTTGGGGGCATATCACTAGGATATGCCTCCAATGTCTCATAGGTGCAAGTATCTTTAGAACAGAGCCTGCAAAGTGAAGGAGGGAGCACCGCACACCTACGTCCCACCCACACCTGCGTGGCCACCCTCCATTCACTCATAAGGGAGAGCTGAAAATAGCCATGCACTTGCTTGGCCGTTTCCATCAGCCCCATAGAAGTGAATGGAGCGGTGACCACGCTTGCGCGGTGCTCTTTCCATTCATATCAATGGGACTGTCGAAAATAGACAAGCATGCTGCGGCAATAGCAATAGGCTCTCAATGTCTGAGGTGACAACCCCTTTGTAGGAAATGTGTCACCAAAAATGTTATTGCCAGTTAAAACCAGATAGTGAAACATATCCTTTTTCTAATGTTTTTATTTCCTGAATGCAGACTTCTTTATTCTGTTTCCTGAACATGATTATGGGGGCGGCCATCTTGCCTGAGATGTTCTTAACATAATTTAGAAAACATTAAGAAAATTGATTTATAGCAGCCACATGGTCCATAGACACAATGGTCTGGAGCTGACCCTATTGACTTCTATGGTAGTCTTCTAGGCATGCTCTGTGACCTGTGCGGAGGTCATTATACAAGGAAAGAATAGATAAGATTTGACAATCACCTATTGTGAATGATGGATCCTGTCTTATCTATACACAGAGGTGATATCATTACAGGCAGGATTAGAATGATAGATAAGCAGATAACTGCACATCACAGTACAGACCAGAAGTGGAGTCTATTATCAGGCTTAGTGGCTAGTGCGAAAACTGCAGGATTTTATGGTTTTTATTTAAATATAGATATTGACATGGAAAATAAAAAAACGCCAGCAAAAATTCTTTAAAAATTTGTTAAATATAAAAACACAATTTAAACAAAAGGTAATTTTCTGATGACACATTTCCTTTAAAGAACTGCTAGAGAGGAAACCACAAATGAGTCTGAGAGTCAATGCCGACAGCTGCACCTTTTCCATGACTGCTCCAGAATAGATGCAGCTGAGCTCACACAGTTAACGGTTCTATATCTACAGGAGAGGTAGAAATACATGGACACTCTGCACAGCAGAGCCTGGTGTTCTTGCAGCGCAGCAGGATGTAGTGAGGTTAACACTCGCATCAGGCCAAGAAATCTCACACAGGTTAGTATATGTACATCTTTAGATGCATCAGATGAAATCACATGTCACCTCTGCAATATCTCACACAAGAGCTACACCGCACCCATGACAACAATCTCGAGATCTAAAACACAAGAACTAAACCCACTATTACAGAATAACCTGGGTCCCTCGGCAGCTGTGATATATTTGCAATCCATTCCTTCTTATGATTACATCTACAAAAGTTAAGCCACCAATAGGTTCATCCTAGCAAACTGGGCATCTAACTGTTCCCATGGGCAAAAAGACAGCTACTACTCTGGGGTGAATGCTACATATAACCCCTAATTGTGAGTGTCTGTAAATAGATGGCATCCCAGTCACAGCCCCTGAAGGCATCTTGCCTATTCCAGTTGCACAGAACAATGTGTCTACTGAAAACGACGGCCATACGAGTCTCTCCACTTCATTACTTAAACATGTGACTGCTTCATGGACGAGACTGGATTCTTGGGCCCTGGTGGTGGTAACAGGCTGGAAAGTCCCCGAGCGACCACAGACTGGTTGATAACAGCACATTTGTGTCCCCCGCTGTAACCCGATGACCCCTAACCTGAACAGGGTTCAAAGACTACATGCAGTCAATGGGACTCACATGCTATCCCTGCACACAATGCAGTCTCTGTTACAGACCACAGCCAGGCATGGCGGCCTGATCTAGTCAGTCACATGATAGGAATGCGCTAGCCTCATCGGGAAAAAATGTTCCCCATTCTGTAATTGGGGGGGGGATGGGGGAACCCTGATTCTAAAAATAAAGTGATATAAACAGACCCCTTCTGTCCCCTTCATGGGGCACTGTCTGGTCTGCAGCTACATAATGGTCGCCTTATCATGGACCCAAACACAGCGAGCATTAATGGAGAGGCTGGAGATGGGGAACAGATTTAACAGTCTCCGTCTAGGGTGAAGAGTCTT
This sequence comes from Rhinella marina, assembly GCA_900303285.1. Lineage (NCBI taxonomy): Eukaryota > Metazoa > Chordata > Amphibia > Anura > Bufonidae > Rhinella > Rhinella marina. The sequence goes on from ONZH01001988.1 coordinate 107,599, forward strand.
TATTAAGATGTACAAAGCAGAAACGAATCCGGCTGTGTTGCATGTATAATACGCAATATGGAGGCCGCTGCGCTATGAAGGCCTGAAATGAATTGTGACCTGTGCACACTTTTGGCTCTGGCCTTCAGGCCACAGCTGTGAGCGCAGCGACCGCAAGTCCCAGGGGTGCTCGGAGGAAGGGAACGTTCCCAGGCTCACAAGAGCATTTTCTGTTTAAGTAAGAAAATATTTCTTCAGATATCGAGAGGCTGACATGCGGTCTTATCCGTCCGCTCCCCCTGGCGCCTCTTATCCCGGACTCCATGTTGCGTTGTCTTTGTTTTAACAGTAATTTGTAGATTTAATAGAGAAAATACAACCTTCCGTGATCTACACAAGATCGTGCATCCATTGTAGCGATCATGACACAGAAATAACTCCAAAGACATGGCCCATCAGCAATGATGTACCTGAGGACCAAGCATGTCAGCAGCTTCTGATACAAGACACCTATCTGCAGCCCACATTGTCTGCGTCAGGATCTATGTAAACACAATGTCCAAATGTTCTCCTCCATCTGGCGAGAGGACTCGCAGAGCCAGCGCCTGGGAACGATAACTACACCCCCATTGTGTACATATTTGTGGCCTGGGAGAGTATATGGATGTATAGTTTGTGTATCTCTGTTGGAATTGTTTAGGAAAAGATTGGTAAGTTGGGGTGGGGGGGGGGGGAGGAGACACTCGACATTTACTGCCGAAGAGTCAAATAAATCTGTCTCATAAAATGGTGGATGGGGGTCACGCATGTTATACTGTTCTATCTCAGAAAAGGAATTAAGATGCAAGAAAAGCCTGGGAGATACAGTAAAAAGAGGACTATGGTCACACGAGAGGCCATGGCGATACGGCCATGAGGGACTATGGACAGAACAATCCTTTACACACCCCACAGACAGGAGACACGTGGGGGGCCATAGATGTGTAGGTGTGTGAATATTTGCAACCTGATGATACAGTTGTAGGTCCCCGTTTCTTACCCCATTGATGAGTGCCACTGACCAGAAGACAATGCTTACAATGTATCCACTAAAATACTACAACTAATAATGGACATTAGGAAATTATGAGGAGTAATGAAAGATAAACTACCATTAGTAGGATCGCTGAGAATGGTTGACATTGTGGTGATATTTGCGGTATGGAAACTTCACAGCAGCCAGCTGGTCCTCACTGTGGACGCTATCTGCTATGAGAGCCCCGTCTCTGCATTAGGTTCCATATATGAACACCTATAGCACAGGCCTATAAGGTCATGAGTTGTGATTCTAGTTTGTAACTGTCTTCAAGCATCTTCTAACACCTCTTAACTGTGCTTGGTGAGATCCACTTGGGTCTCTGCGCCTTAGATGCTATCACGTCAGTCACACAGAAGGTGTGAAAGTGACTTGTAACTGAAAAAAACCCTAAAGCTGCTTTTCATGTTGTCCAAGGCGCAGCTTCAGGTTTCCTTATCACAGACAGGAATCATGACCCAATTTAAGAACCTGCCGCGTCGAGTGAGATGTGCTCCTCACCACCCACTCACTACTAGGCAGTTTGCAGTCTCTAGTCTTTGCCTTCCATACCAGCTGCAGCTGGAATCTCAGGCATTTAAACATCAAGCAGATGAGGCGGGGTGCTGTGTAGCTCAGCTCTGTATCAGCCCCACGCTCTGGCAACTCACTAAATTTCCCCAATGCAGAGCACCCCATCACAATGTAAGAGCTGTACCTGTGTATCCAGCCAGGGCAGCGGCAGGGATGACCGGCTTGTCCTTTATTCAGCTCGGCTCGGTCTCTCACATAGTCCTTGAATGTTCCTTTGGGTTTGTGATTGGGCAGTGCAGGTTGGTAGTCCTCAGAGTCAAAGCTGTCGTATGAAGGAACGCGCTGGAGGCCGTTATAGGAAGACTGACTGCTCCAGGACTGGGTGAGACGGTCACAACTGTCATGACTCTCAATGCTTTCAAATGACTCCTGTCCTCCGAGCTTACCTGTCCGGAAGATTGGCCAAGGTTAATAGAGCCGAATTGAAGGATGACATGACAAGTGTAGGCATCAGTCTAAGGGTACATCTACATGGGACGTATTTTGCAACAGAAATTTTGCAATGGATTGCAGCAAAGTGTGCATGAGTTACACAGATTTCACCTCGTGCACTGCAGAGAGTGAAATCCGCAGCATAAACGGATGCGTTGCAATATAAAATCTGCACAGCAGATTCTGTTGTGGACAGCTTCTGCAGATTTTTCAGTCACTTTGCTGCTACTATAATATGCTGTGGATTTTCCACATGCAATTCCGCTGCCGAAAATTTACAGTGTATTCGTCCCGTGTGGACATACCAGAAAGGGATTAGGTGGCAGTACATATGGGATAAACTTTAAGCATGACGAAAATCTGTCACTGCAGAAGACAGCTGGAGCGGCATACTTAAAACCAAGGATATTTACCAAGTCACCACCTTCCAAGTCTACACTCATTTTAAACTCACATCTGCAAAGATTTCTTACCCGTATTAACTATACGCTAAGGTTACAGTCACATATGCGGCACGTAGTCTGTTCGGACAGAGGAAATGGCTACCAGAGTTTACCATACCTTATATGTGGCAGCGGATACTGCTGCTTATCGCCGGATCTCCATTGACTATAATGTGATCCAAGGGGGATCTAGCCCTAGGCTTTCAACCAGACAAATACCGCCGCATGCAGTATTTCTTGCCTGACAGAAAGCCTGCATTTATGCCAGAAACCAGGCCGCTCCTCATCAGATCACATTATAGTCAATGGGGGACATCTGGCTATACTGGATATGGTAAACTCTGGTAGTCTGTTCCTCTGCTGGAAGAGACTATGTGCAACATATGTGACCGTGACCTAAGAGGAATTCACATTGTTCCTATTCATTACACGTTTCTACATAAAATCAGCCATAAGGACAACTTCTATCAGCCACCAATGCACAAGAAGATTCTTTCAAATTGTTTTCAAATCTTAAGAATGTGTAAATCACTCGATATCTTTATTCCATCATGTTCAGTGATCGCCTGCATTCTCCCCTTCCCCCTCATGTGTTTTGGCAGAAGCTCTTACCTCGGCTGATCCGTCCCACACACATGTTATCTGGAGAAACAACCTCCTGTTTGATATTATAATAGTCTCCCTGGAGCGAGTCAGGTGGTAGGGGGTCTCGTAGGAGTGGAGAGGGGTATTCAGTCTCATATTTTAGAGACAAGAGTTCTTCTGAGCTGATAGGATGCAGGGTCTGGTAGGATTCGGTGATGAAGCTGGGCTCTGAGAATTCGGAAGGTGGGACACATTGAGGGTGTTCGATGCCGTAACCTGCAATACATGACATTACTTACATCAGTCTCATCCCATCATATTAGTGAGACTTGTGCCTCAGTGTTGTGAGTGACTTGTATGGAGGATACATGCACACACTGACCCATACCAAAATGCAAAAACTGCATATGTATGATTAAAACATGGTTTATAAAAACCTCTTTGGACAGGGCATGCTGCTTAATTTTTAAAAAACTAACTCACAAAACTCCCAATGTAATGGCCTGTGTGACGGGCTCCAGCAATACTCACCGATGAAGTAGTCGGAGCTGTATCTGGACTCTGGGTATGCTGGGGCCAGCTCATTAGTTTGGTACAGTTTTGAGTCTTCTGAGCCAAAAGGTGGAGAAGAAGATAAAAAGAAAGAAACTTGGTTACTGATAGATCCCACAGTGAAGAGCAACCTCTCTTCAACGAAAATACTCCATAATTATATCTGACCGCACCACTATGTCATAGGACTGTGGCCCTGGTCAGACAATGTTCGAGCTTCTACATGATCAAATAAAAAGATTCTAAGTCTGATAACAGCTCAAGAACGGAGGCCACAGTGGAAAAGACGCAGCACACAACAGAGGGAAACCGAGACATAATACGTTACCTTTCTGTAAGATTTCTAGGTGCTCCCATAAGATGTCTCCTACAAAATCTGGTGCCAGTTCCAGGAAACACTCCTTCCCAAGGGCGCACAGCGCTGCCCCACTCATGCGAAACTTCTGGAAGTCTACACCCTTCAAGGAAAACTCGTTCACTGCCCACGACACCCAGTCCCTGACGTGAGCGTCCGTCCATTCTCGAGGGTCTGGTGGAGAGACAGAAGTGACAGTGTTCCTATCAGGCTTGGTACTATGAGTGAACCTACATTGTACGCCAAAGCTGAAAGTAATGGCACATTTAGACAATGGGCAGACAATTATCAGGAAGGGATAATTCCTGCCCATTAGTGGAGGTGTACATGCAGTGATCATCTTCACTGTATGAAGACAAGGGATTGCTGCTGCCATCACTGGTCCTCATACAGAGTAATTGTTCCTAGGCAGCAGATGGCTGTTCACACTGCACAATCTGCTGCATGAAAGATCACTGCACCCAATGAATGAATGAGAGGTTTGCTGTTCACTGGGTGATCGGCAGCACATTCACACCGGCAGATTATCGGGAACATGCGTTCATAGTAACGTTCATTCCTGATAATCTGCCCGACAACTGTGCCGTGTAAATCCCCCTAAGACACCACAAAATCTCTTCACTTGTTAATTAGAAGTGACTGGGGAGAAATAGACTCCTGAACTCATGTATAATATATGATCAGTCATGAGTCTTACCAATGGGGATGCCAAGACGTTGCTGCTCCTTGGTGAAGCCACTGAAGGTTGCCCGAAGAGCCTGAGACATCATCTCCTTACTGCTGGGTGTCAGCAGGGGAACATCAGCGCACTCTATATCTGCAAGAGAGACACAGGTTAGCAAAATCACATTGGGGATATCTGACACTTCATCCCATCCTACATTAAAGAGGAGCTGTCACCGTTGCTGACAATCCTGTTTTAATATCTTCATGCATTCCCCATGTAATAACAATCCTGGAGCTTCTATTCTTATGTCTGTATATTGTGCCATTCCTTTATTATTTCTCCTAGAAGTTATGAATGAATTGCTAGCAGTCTGCAGTAAGGGTACAGAGGGGCGGTAACAAGTTGGGGGTGTGACCCTGCACAGTCTGACTCTATCCAATCAGTGTTGCCATTTTCAGATTGTGTAGGTACACACCCCCAACTTGTTACTTCCCCTCTGTATCCTTACTGCAGACTGCTAGTAATTCACTCATAACTTCTAGTAGAAATAATAAAGGAATGGCACAGCATAGAGTCATAAGAATAGATGCTCCAGAAGTTATTACATGGGGAATGCATGAAGCTATTAAAAAAGGCATGTCAGGAGAGGTGAGAGGTCGTCTTTAAAGGGATTGTGCCAAGTATGAAAGTTATCCCCTATCCACAGGAGATATTGGGATCAGTGGAGGTCTCAGCGGTCGGATCTTCACCAATCAGTTAGTTATTCCCTATCCTGTTTTCAGGGTATAACAATAATAATTGGCATAATCCCTTTAATCACTAGCCCTTTACACTGGTTATAGAGAATAGATCATTATGGGCTAAAATAATCTCTGCTTGCTGTCAGTGACAAACTTTGCAGACCTAACATTTCTCACAGATGAGGGTTTGCTACAGTTGCATCTAGTCTTCATAATTCTCTGTGAGCTAAACACAGCAGCAACACAAATCTCTATCTCTATTCTGATACCTGAAACGCACTAGTTCAGGTAAAACGTATTAGTCCATCTCACAGAATACAACTGTAACAAACCCTCAACTGTGTGCAGGTTTTCAGACTTTGCATATAGATGAGATGGTTTCTATTCACTGACAGCGAGCAGAGGTCAAGGAGATGGTGATGAATTGAAGACCAAAGTACAATATAACGTTGGTAAATGTTATTGATTACGCTTTACTTGGACTGGCCCTTTAATAACAAGGATAGTATAGTATGGATCCACAGAGTAAGCACTAAGCACTACACGGGCTCACAGATCACACAGTCCTGGGCAACACGTGAGAACGTTTTATTGGGAGATCGTCTCGAGGCCTCTAATAATAGAGACTCCTTCCAGGAACAGTCTGCTGTGTCATACACAGCTCCTGGCTGCCAAATGTTCAGCAGCTTCTACACAGAACTTGACAAACCCATATTTATCTCTAGGAACAAATGATTTGCCAGATCTCAGAGCCAAATCCGGAGCTGAGCATCCTGACACACCGCGCTGTGAGGTGCCAAGTACACAGCAGTGTGGCGCTGCACATCCATTGTGATTACAAAAACTGCAGAGTTAATCCATTTTTTTTTTTTGGGGGGGGGGGGGGTTGTATTAATCTGCACTGACTCACAACATGGTGTCACGACATGGGAAATTCCATAAAATGTAAGGAGTCCTATGTAAAGACGTCAAACGAGTAATCCGACCATAATCAGTAATTACCTGTAACTAACATGATGGATCTGACAACCAGAAATCCGTTTCATCAGTGGTGACCTTCAAATGGAAAGTCCTCCCCATCCTGGCAGACGTCCATGTGTATTCCGTATTTTGCGGAACGGAACAGCTGCCCCCTAATAGAACAGTCTAATCCTTGTCCGTAATGCAGTCAATAATACGACATGTTCTATTTTTTTTTTTGCAGAACGGACATATGGAAATAGAATGCACGCGGAATAACTTCCATTTTTTTTGCGGACCCATTGAAATGAATGGTTCCGCATACAGTCCACAAAAAACACAGAATGAACACGGAAAGAGAATACATTCATGTGCATGAACCCTAACTGATAGAAATCAGTGACCAAACACTGACCAAATCACTGAGGCCTCATCCACACTTCCATGTCAGTGTCAAGTCCGTGAAAAAAAAAAAAGATTCAGTGAAGGACCAGTGTCCGTTTTTTCCCTCCGGATTTCACGGACGTTGCTCAGCTGAAAATTAATTTCAAGAGCATTTTCTATCTGCCTTCCATGAAAAACGGACGCACCATGGGTGCAATCTGTGTTGGGTCCATGATTTTCACGGACCCATAAACATCAATGGGTGTGCTTGGTCCACATCACAAATCAAAGTATGCACATCTCCGTGATTTTTTTTTTTAATGACCGACGGTCAGTAAAAAAATACTGAAATGTGAACAGACACATTTAAAAAACAGAAGTGTGGACAAGGCCTAAGCCTAACAGTACAAGAGAGTAATAACAGGAGTGGCTAATATCACTCACAAGTATGGATATAAGTATCTGCAGAATCCTAGAACTGGAGATAATGGTGAGCAGATATTCTTCCCAGCCTGAAATGGCTGATAACAGGGAGCAATAGATTGCATTCACTTGTCTTATAGTCAGCTAGCTGTACACTGTCCACACTGTTGTGGTCCCCAAGTGGCTTTACCATACGGACTGTCTAGATGTTACTATCATGTCCATGTACTAGATAAGGGTTATTCATCAAAGGACTTCACCGCCTCGGACAAGCTCAATCCCTGGAACATCTCCAGCATTGTGGATAGTCGACCCCCAGTTTTCACAGAGAGCAGCTCAGGATCTGGGTGACTCAGATCATGTGTGAAGCATCCAGGGGCTGCATTTCATAGTCATGAATGTGGCCCCGCGAGCTGCACCAGGAATGTTCCTTTGTCCTTAATTAGCCCTTAAACCAGTCTGGACGAGGCTCAAGGACACCAACCCTGCATTGTGCAAAGGATGATTAAGATCTGAGAGACCTTGATGGCAGCGGACAGGATTCTGCAGGAATGTTACTGACTACTGCGTCTCCCAAAAAAACAAATGTGGAACCATAGAAGATGCATACAATATTGGGAGTGGGTGCCAACACTATGTCATAGGGCAACAAAAAGTCAGAGCTTCACTTCAGGTGACACTTTCTCTGTAGATACATCATCCATGCCTTCACTTTCTTGTTCTTAATTTGAGTAATTAGGTAGAGTGGTGGGACATGGACTTTCCATTATCCTCTTCAGACAGCAGAAAGGCTAAAATCGTCCCCGATTATGGTGCAAATGAAGAAGGCAGGAGGTGGCTGCTAAACTAGGACAACACCGCGCCTCCTAGTGGCCACTGCAGTGATATGAATTATTATTCATGTAGATTTATTACAGTATTTACTTTATGAAGTTACATTATACATGGAATGATGGAACTACTTCCCTTCTTCATTTTACCACATCAGGAACCTAGACATTTTGTTACGGCTTGGCATCTGGGGTCGGGGATTATTCTTAAGATCTAATGAGCATGGAACACAAAAAAAATGTATGACTCCCCCAGGCCCATGAATAAGGTTTTGTACAGGGTTACTGTAATAAGCTCAGTCTTCTGTGGTATCATAAGTGCTGCACTACAGATATGACTAATGGCTTATACTGTATTGTAAAAGCCCACCAAACCTCCTCTAAGGGGATTTTCCAAGTACTGCATAAGGAAAGGTTCTGCAGCTCTCTAACATACTTTCTGTTTTAGTTCCAAGCCATTTTCCAAGATCTCTGCTTGCTGTTAGTGAATGGAAAGGTCTCCCAAAAGCTGATAATGTGGAATGATATACTAGTCCTCCAATCTACTGCACAGCTGAACTTCTGACACCACTGCTCAGGAGCTGAAATCCTGCAGTATCAGGATTATATCTGATCCACTTCCAGTTCTACCAGTGTATAATATTGGCGCTATTATAAAATGAGAACACCCGAGTACACTGGTTATGGAAGGGTTATGGGATGGGGGAGGTACTGTAGATCATTAATTTCAGCATTCCCCATGTACCTTACACTGTACTGTGACTAACACGAGCCCTCGGCTCATATTCCAGGCCGAGCTCAGCTGGTGGGCTCCTCTGACAAAGCTCACATGGGATTAGAGGACATTACAGGGGATTATCGCAGTAGTTGGGGGCTCACACAAAAAGAGGCCGCCACTTGATGCAGGATAAGAGGAAGCACTCCAGAGAACACACAATGGGTGAGGGCTTTGTTACACCCGATACACGTGGACTCCATGTTAGCAATCTAATCCCCGGTTCAGTGCTCATCAATCACATCTCTCCTCTTGGGGAACAATGTGGCCTTCATCTCACAGAACCAAAAACCAACTGCAGACATCTACATTCATGAGAGTGGGCTGCTACTAGATGTACTGGAGGAGTTTAGAGGCACCAAATTATTTAGAACCAAACGTGCAAATAGGGTGAGGTTTGTCAAAATTGGTGCAAAGGTCTTAGCTGTCCATAGCAACCAACCAGAGTGTTCGTTTCATTTTCCAAAGGAGCTCTGAAAAATTAAAGGTGGAATCTGATTGGTTGCTAAGGGCAACTAAGCCAGTTTCCTTTGCACCAATATTGATAAATTTCCCCCACAGATTCTCCTGTCATTCAGCATAAAACTACCTCAAAGTGAATGTCAATCACAGAAAATCCATGCCTTTGGCCACATTTTATGGAGAAAGGTCTTGGTGCATACATCAAATTTGTCCACAGGTGACCATTCACCCAGAGGAGGTTAAACATCATTGTACTTTTTTTTTCTGTGCTATTCAATGCAGAGGCATTAAGTAAATAAATGTATACCCCTGGTAACATGGGAGATGGCTGCCACTGTATGCCTGACACATACCATATAATAAAATACCAGTAATATAACTGTATAGACCCCCAGGTCTCGCAGTGAGGGCCTCAAGTCTCAGAGTCAAGCCGGCTATGTCACTTGGAGCCATTAAATGGACTGTAAAGCCAAGGTCCTGCACATAAAATGAGTTGTGAGCGCCCTAGTACGCCCAGATGTGTCAGGGTTAACGTCCGCTCTCTCCCCACCTCCTACAATTGAGTCATCTCAGTGTAACGTGAGACCACCAGTTTGTCGTCACAGCGTGCATGGGAGATCAGTCACTGCTCCGTCTTCTGCAGCCAGATTGACTGCACTTCCCAAATATTCCCACACTGCCCGATTAACCTCCTCCCAGCCGCCAGTCCTCACGCACAGCACATATGACATTTACACTCTTGTAATGTGGGAACCAGAATGGAAGGATGGACTCCAGCGCTGGTGCAGCTGAGAATGGGTTAAAGGGTCTTGTTTGCTCCCCCTCTCACATGTGGCTTCAGAAGAGGCAGACTGCAGCACCCACTGATTCTACTCCCAAGGACAAATTTCTCACACCCCCAGCAGTGCCCCCTTTCATATGGAAGTCATTTCAGTTATAAGTGTGGCCTCCTTACAGGAATTCCTTCTCACAGTCTTGTTGTGCTGCTCCCTCAGGGAACCAGGCAAAATCTTCTCACCCCCCCAGTGTCCCACCTGACGCTCAGTATATGTCAGGACGCCATTATCATAACATGCCATCACTGAGACATGTGGGAAAAATTCCAAACAAACTAGGATACACATGCCTCATTTTAGCAGACCTAGCTGCCATTACTGTTCCCCTCAGGTTCTACACAGTATTTAGAATGTATCATGAAGACATCTAAAATACATGCCGAAATGTAAGAATCAGGGTTCTCTCTGCTCCCCTTGTTTTTCACCTCCAGACTACATTTTTCAGCTCACTACTAGTAGACATCCCACATCAAAACTGATGTTCTGGATGCCATGAATGCTCTTACAGAAAACCATGGGATCAGTTCTTCTGCCATCAGTTTCCCTCTGGTAATTCTGTACTGTGTACAGGGATGTACAATGGATGGCAGGATAAATGTGAACTTTGCACCAACCCAAAGTCTTACGATAGGTTGGAGAGAACCTGTGGGCCTCATCGACTTGGTAGGTTTTGTTTGTGGAGTCAACATGTCTCCCATTGTTGTCATTGGGAATTCGCACTACTGTTCATAAGGCTGTGGATGAACTCCAAACTGCAAAAAAGGGGCATGTCTCTTCTTTGAGTGGTTTCTACATAGGAGATGGGTGTAGGATTAGCTCAATTGAATGGTAGACCATGGGCGGATTCACAGTTGCAAAACTACAGGAGAAACCCAAAGATTACTTGGATGCCTTGGATTTCCAACACAGATTCTAAAGCATTTTGCCCCAAAATAGACATGCACGCTGAGCACCTGGCTCCGGTCAATCGCCCATCTCTCTACTAAACACTAGCCACAGCTTGCACAACTCTCAGCATAGCTATAACCAGCCATACACATGAAGCAGCCATCTTGCCTGACCCCCGATTCACAGGCCATTTCTGTTCTGGTCAATGGCTCACAGAGACCAAGGTGGATCTTGCCTACAGTTATCTAGTGTTCCTGACCAGACAGCTTCTCCACTACGGACTACTCACCAGCAATAGACTGAGGGGAGGTAAACAAGGAGTTAAATAAAGCTGAGGATGGACACCCATGTGCTCCACACGTCAATGTATCAGTATCTACTCTACACAGCAGCATGTTTTTTTACACATGAAAGGAATGATTCACTGAAGATACACGTATTGCAATTCAGTGGCCACAGAAGACTAAGGATGAGATACCTGATATGTCAGATGTCATGTGTGTAAAGTGTAACATGTCAGATGTCTCTGACCACAGGGCACATAGGTCCTGCCACTGCCAACATATAGGAGGTGGGTGCAGGCTTGCCCATCTTTGTTACAAAGTAAAAGTGCCCTTTGGAAGAATGTTGACTGAACCTGTCAATTTTAGAGAGGTGGGTTGACCATCTAATGTTTGTGGGGTTGTGTGGTGTTGCCCTGACTCTCTCCCGACAGCAGTTCTTGGGGTATGTTGAATTTCATCCTAGCCAATCCTTGTTCTCACAGCAGATAAGCCCCCACCACAGAGGTCTGGAGGGGGCAGAAGTAGTATTATTTCCTTCATCGCCAATGGAAAATACATGCATGCTCCAGTGTGTGGTGGGTCAAAAGAAATAGCGGTCAGCCAAACAAGTATTTGTGCAACAGCTATTTAAGACTTTGTTCACATCTGGGTTGGAAGCTCTGTTTACTCCATCACAGATTTCGTCAAAAAGACCGGACTAAAAAGTCCTGCATGCCAGACTTTTTTGTCCAGTTAAAAAAAAAAAAAAAAAAAAAAAAAAAAAAGGCTCCATTGTAGGAAATAGGTTCTGTTCAGCTAAGTTTGTCTTAGTTATGTGCCAAATCCGTCAATTCAGTTATTTTGGTTGTTCTGCTCCTGAACAAGGGAAACAAATATAGGTGGTGTGATATCACCTTAATGTGCATTGCCAGCTTAAAGGGTTTTTTTCGGAATTCATATATTGATGACCAGTCATCACGATAGGTCATTAATATCTGATCTGTTAGGGCCCCCTTCCCGGCACTGATGCCAATCAGCTGTTTGAGGAGGCTATGGCTCTCTGGTGAGTGCTGCAGCCTCTAGCTCTGGGGTATAATACATGATGTAAATAAGGATCAGTACAGGATAAGTAATGTATGTTCACAGTGACTCTACCAGCAGAATAGGGAGTACAGCTCCCACTGATTATGGAGATTTAACCTGTAACTTAGTGATCAGAGGTAACCAGGGCATATAACAATAATTATTAAATTTATGATAATCGGTTCATAATAAAGGAAAGCTGCCCCTGCACCCGGAACACAGGTCATTCAGACTTTAATATTATGCTAAAATATTTTCTTATGTTTTTATGTAATGAAAGTGCTTCAACTAGAGACCCCAGATTGTCAGTACCACTGTTGTGATGCCCAACTAGATGGTTATACATATAGAACATACAAAATATCACCACTGGAAGTCCAGACGCGCACCTGGAGCTGACGCGAGTGGATATTTCTGTGGCAGAATAAAGGTAACCCCACTTTTCATCATAGATGATGATGGTGTGGAGAAAACATCTGCCAGGGACATAGAGATGACAGACACGTAGCTACAGCTCTGAAAAGAGGTGTGAAACCACTACAAGAACGGCATGGCTTCTGCTTCCTCACCCTGACCACAGTGCATGCAGAGCTGAGGACTCTTCTGAGTCTCAGCCCAATAACCCTAATTAAACACCCACACAAAGACACTCTGAGACCCTTTCTGTTGGTTGAGTGCACTTTATTGCACTTAGTAAAATAAATGAAACAGGATTCAGGGAAGAGACACAAAGCAGAAGGTTTTAAGACCCCATGCCTCAAGCCTTAGTCATGTCACCTACAAGAGTCACTTAGGGGAATCATGTTAACTCTATTACCATAAGCAAAATGATTACAAGGTGGTGGCTACAAAATGGATTCCTCAATAGCAGGAGGGTGAAAATACATATCTACTTCATGTTAAACTGCCAATCAAACCTCATACAGACTGATGCCCATAGAGGACAACATCTGAGATTGGGGGGGCATAACCTTCAACTTTCCCCTTCTGTTGTATATATTGGTACCCTTTTACATGACACAATAAAATACTAATGAACCAGTACTGAGAAACAATACCAAAAACAGACAATACATATTCCGACATTTCTGTTGTATTTTCGTTTTAGTAATCCTCTTTACCCGTCCACAGGCAGCAGTGACAGCAGTGGCTTATGTACATAGACAGCCCATGTACAGAGACCACAGTCCTAACCCCAGTGAGATGTGCAAAGATAAATTGAGCAATCCCTGTACTGATGAGAAAGATAATGATGACATCATCAGATTCCAAGATTCCGAAGAAGAAAAATCTGGTCAGTGTTTCCCAATCATCATCTGCTCCCGCCCCAATGACAGATATGTACTTCATGGGGGAGGGGGGGCTTCTACCACAGGCCACATAAATACAACTATAATTATCTAAAAACAAGAAACAATAAGGAGTAATAAGACCCCCAAAAATTGTCACAAGCCCTACATCATCCCCACTACTGCCCCAAAATTGAAGAGTCATAAATTCACAATCCCAACATCAATTCAACTACTGTCCCAAGACTGGAGTCAAAATCCCTACATCTCCCAAGTCTAAAAAGTCACCTTCCGTACATCTTACTATTCCCCCAATACTGGACAGTCAAAATCCCTGCATCTTGGCGTCATAATAGGTTTTCACCTGTCCAAAGCTGACTCCAGACATTGATGAAAGGTCATACAGTGAGATGTGAAGTCACATTTCCTGCTTCACCAAGGTACAAGATGAAACAAAAGGTGCATCAGCTGGATAATGTCCAGGGAGAAGGACAACACAAGAATGGGGCAACATCCCTCAAAAAAAGGCAAATTCTACTTTATCTGGTTTGTAATGAGGACAAAGAGAAGCAATGAGCCCTGTCATCACCATCTTATCTGCCCCAGGACCACAGACCGGGCGAGGCCCTGACCAGCTGTAATCTACAGATTGTTTACACCTTCCCAGCCCCCACCACATGGACAAAAGACAAAATTCAAATGACTGGATTATCTGAACCTGGACACTAAGTAACTCCTGTGACAGCAAAAGTCATAGAAACAACTTGAGCAGAAAAAGAAAGCTCCAACTCCCATCATCTAAACCGAGGAGTAATAGAGACCTCTTCCCCATATTGTAGGTGACAGCTCAGGTCCACATCACATGGGGAGGGAATGGCTCACCCCATATATTCAGGATTTATCAATGAACGGAGGATAATATGATCTGCCCCAGTCATAATAGGAAGAAACAAGGAATAATCAGCACATGGAGGCCAACACTGGGGCCAGGGCCCACTCACTGCTGCAAACCAGTCCAGTAAAGAGCTACAGAACCTGGAATACAACTGAGCCTACAGCCCTCAATACATGGAAGTGCAGTCCAAGAAGTGCTCAGCAGCTGCAGTCTCGGCCATTACCCAGTTCTTCCTCAGTGCCTGATGTATCCATGACTTGTAGCATTCAGCTGATGGTACAGAACTAATCAAATTACTGTAATCTCCTTATCTTCTGCCTGAGATTCATGACCCCCACTGCCTTCAAGGCAAACGTGCAGGTCACTCAGCAGCTGGAACCACATTCATTACATCCAATTACTGCAGATCCCTCAGTGAGGGCAAATGACAGAGACTGGAAGGAGGTTGGGGGTCCCTACACTGTACTGACCAGGACACTGCCCATCAATATACAAGTCAGCTTCATATAAGGCTCAAAGCAAAGTAACAAAAATCTCAAGAACTGATAGGTTTCTCTTTCACCAATGCCAAGCGATGGTACCATCAAAGCAGTAATGTGTCAGTGCTGTCTGGTGGTGGCAACATCAGGGCAGTGTTGGGCTAACTATACCCTCCAGGTGGCACAATCAGGGCAGTATGGCGATAATGATGTTTGGTGGTAGCACTAGCAGGGGAGTAATCAGTTGATGGTGCTATCAAGGCAGTAATGGGTGGAGGATGGCCAATGGTGGCACTATCAAGGAAGTAATGTGTTAATGATGCCCAGTGGTTGCAATTTCAAGACATTGATGGGTTAATGATGCTCAGTAGAGATACTGACAGTAATGGGTTAATGATGCCCAGAGCTGGCACTATCAATGCAGTACTGGGTTAGTCATACCTGGTGGTGGCAATAGGGCAGTGTTGGGCTCACAATACCACCCTGGTGGCACAATGAGGGCAGAATTAGGATAATAATGCCTGGTGGTGGCACTAGCAGGGCAGTAATCAGTTAAAGATGCCCAATGGTGGCACTATCAAGACAGTAATGGGTTAATAGAGACTAGTGGAGGTACTATGAGAACAGTAATGGGTTAATGATGCCCAGGCGTGGCTCTATCGGGTCAGTAATGAGTTAATGATGTCCGGAGGTGGCACTCTCAGGGTATTAATGGGTTACTGATGCCCAGTGGTGGCACTATCAGGGCAGTGGGCAGACTCTAGTCCGCCAGTTGTCCTCTGTCAAGGGGATGAGTTCGGGGTGGTAAGAGCGGGGCCCGGGACCCTCCACCCAGCAGTCCGGAGCGCACGGCGCTACTCACCGGCACAGGAGTACGACTCATACTCCGGCTTCTCGGTCTTGATGATGGTCAGGGTGGGCTTGATGTCTAGAGCCGCTTTCATGGCTGCTGATGCGGGTGCTGGGTCCGGAATGTGCCGCCCGCCCGTCTATTGTGATCCGCTCTTCTGAGCTCTGTCCTGCCCGAGAGAGAGGGAGGCAGAGACAGGCGGGGAGAGGGAGGGGCCGAGGACTGACACGGGGCGGGGCTGACATTGTGCGGGCCAATGGGAGAGAACAGAGCAGATATACCCGCCTCCCACAACATTTACCATATAACTGTACACTATCTTGTAACTGTATCTAACCCCCTGTGTGATAATATCTACATATACCTCCAGTCCCCAATAGGAAAAAGGTATATACCTCCATGTGATAATATCTATATATACCTCCATGTGATAATACCTATATATAGCTCCAGTCATTATATATACCTCCATGTGATAATACCTATATATACCTCCAGTCATTATATATACCTCCATGTGATAATACCTATATATAGCTCCAGTCATTATATATACCTCCATGTAATAATACCTATATATACCTCCAGTCATTATATATACCTCCATGTGATAATACCTATATATACCTCCAGTCATTATATATACCTCCATGTGATTATATCTATATATACCTCCAATTATTGTATATACCGCCGTATAATAATATCTATATATACCTCCAAGTGATAATACCTATATATACAGCTCCATGCTATCATATCTATATATACCTTCAGTCATTATATATACCTCCATGTGATATATATATATATATATATATATATATATATATTATATATATCCAGTCATTGCATATACCTCCATGTGATAATATCTATATATATACCTCCAGTCATTAGATATACCTCCATGTGATATCTATATATGCATCCTCTCTCAAAGTCTGTCAACTGGGCAAAATGTCAAGTACATTGTAGAGGCATGTCTATCAGTCAATGATCTCTCACCAAGAGGTACACTAAGCAAAAGTATCCTCTGAGAGCCTTTTTATATGCCAGTTGGGGAAGCACTTTTACACCCTCTTGTAGCAAGACCTAGCATCTAATTAGACCATTTACATATATGCCTGAGACATAACCGCATGCTGAGTTCTGCAGCAATCTGACATTTCTACACAGTCAAGTCACATTATTGTGACAACTTCCTGCTTTTGATGTCAGCAGTGCTTAGCTCAAGAAAGAAGTCCTGTGTGGTGATCTGGCTTGGTGGGTATATAAGGTGTGTGATAGGCTGTCTGCACACATACCCCTCTTTGCTGACATGGGTATAAGGAGCAATTTATCAGAGTTGTAAAAAAGGATGTTTATTTGCTTTTGGGCCAAGGGTAGCGGTATTTCTGAAACTGCGCAGTCTGTGAACTGTTCACTTGCTGCTGTGGAGAAAGTGTATGGTGAGTGGACATATGGCCCCATTGTGAATAAGCGATATGGAAACTGCGGAGAAAGAGCACAAGCAATTGATGTGAGAGGGGAATGCCACCTATGAAAGTGTGCGAGGACGGACCGACATGCTTCATTGGAACAACTTACTGTCAAAATATACCAAGGGACTACCAGAGAACCCTGCTGCGTACGGTGCTCCAAAGTTGATGGATGGTCACCACACTTTTACTAATGAAGTTCCATTGCCAGAAAATACTTCAGTTTTTGGGCAGTATCTGAATTGGACCTCTGCTGATTGGTAAAGGATTGCCTTCTCTGATCAGTCACATTTTCTGCTTCATTGAACGCATGGACGTTGTCATGTCAGGTAAGAACATCAGAGAACAAACACCCTACAACCATTGCTGGAGAAACGCAAACTGGTGGTGGCAGCATTATGGTCTGGAGAATGTTTTTGTGGCATTCTCTGGGCCCACTCATTCATGTGGAAGACACTCTCAGCCAATTTAGGCATATGAATCCATCTTTGCAGATCATGTACACCCGTACATGCCCTAGCAGCTGTGGGTTGCACTGCAGTCAGAATGGCTCCAGATACTTGGGACAACCTACCAGGACCTCACTGAGTCACTGCCAGCCTGTCTAGCTCTTGCTGTCATGCTGCATACGGTCAGGGGTGCACCACCAATGAGGCTAGGTGATGCAATAGCCTCAGGCAGCACCAGGTAGAGGCAAGAGGGGGGCAGCGGAAAGACCATGGGCAATGAGTGCTTTCATTGTGGCAAAGGGGTTAGGTTAAGGAATTGGGGGGGACGGCAGCGTTTCAGTTTTCGCCTCAGGCAGCAGAAAGGCTAGGTGCACCCCTGCATATGGTAATTAGGACTCATTCACACCACTGTAGACCATCCGTGCCTGTATTGTGGACTGCAAACAGAGGGTCCACAATATATTTTGTGAATCCCGTATCACGGATGCAAACCCATTGACTTGAATGGATCAGCAATCTGCAAGATACGGCGCGGAATGGAGACATGGATAGGAAGCACTACAAAGTGCTTCCATGACCCCTTTTGGATCCGTACCGCTGCACCACAAAGATGGATGGGGACCATCGGTGGACAGCCATTTTCAGGTCTCTCCAAAGATGTTCAGTTGGGTTCCAGTCAGGGCTCTGGCTGGGCCACTCAAGGACATTCACAGAGTTGTCCCTAAGACACTTCTGTGTTGTCTTGTCAGAAGGTGAACCTTCAGCCCAGTCTGAGGTCCAGAGCACTCTGGATCAGGTTTTCATTAAAGAACATCTGTCAGCAGATTTGTACCTATGACACTGGCTGACCTGTTACATGTGCACTTGGCAGCTGAAGACATCTGTGTCATTCCCAGGGGCGTAGCTAAAGGCTCATGGGCCCTGGTCCAAGAGTTCAGCTTGGGCCCCCATTCCCTCAGTGCTTTGTGGCCAGGGGCAGGGAAGCACATAGCCTTTGTGCTGCCTGAGGAAAAAATTGAAATGGCACCGCCCCATGACAAATACTTGACCTAACCGCTTCCCTCCAGCCAGAGTGTCTTCTTATGTAGCACAAGGGTCTTTTGACCCCCTTAGGCTCCTGGGCCTGGTAGCGACTGCTACCTCTGCACCCCCTATAGCTATGTTCCTTATCGGTTCCATGTTCATATGTGCCTGAATTGCTGAGAAAAATGAAGTTTTAATATATGCAAATGAGTCTCTGGCAGCACGGTGGCTCAGTGGTTGGCACTGGTGCCTTGCAGCACTGGGGTTCTGGGTTCAAATCCAACCAAGGACATCTGGATGGAGTTTGTATGTTCTCCCCGTGTTTGTGTGGGTTTTCTCCAGGTACTCTGGTTTCCTCCCACACTCCAAAGACATACTGATAGGGACCTTAGATTGTGAGCCCCATTGGGGACAGCTAGATGCTAATGTCTGTAAAGCGCTGCATAATATAGCAGTGATATATAAGTGCCTAAAATAACAGGGGTGTTGCCTTTACACCTAGAGCCTCAGCTCTCTCTCTCTGCAACTGCCGTGCCATCTGCATTTTGATTGACAGGACCAGGCCGTGTGGATGTGGCCCTGACTTCTCCTAAAATACAGAGGGCGCAGCAGTTTCAGAGAGAGCAGAGCCTCTAGGTGTAACAGTAACGCCCCTGTTGCTCCTAAAGGCTCATTTGCATATACCAAAAACATTTTTCTCAGCAATGCGGGCACATATGAACATGGGACCAACACAGATGCCTTCAGGTGCCAAGCGCACATAGTGACAGATGCCCTTTAAATAGCAATGTGTCACCAATTTTTTTTGAGCTAGTTAAAACCAAATAGCAGCACATATCCTTTTTTTCTAATCTGTTTTTATTTTCTGATTGCAGATTTTTTTATTCCAATTCCCTGAATATGATTATGGGGGTGGCCATCTTGCCTGAGCTGTTCTTAACAGCATTTAGAAAGCATTAATAAAAAATTGCTTTACGGCAGCCACATGGTCCATAGACACAATGGACAGGAGGAAACCTCAATGACTTCTAAGGTATGCAAAATTTTATGTTAAACATAAAAACATGATTTAAACAAAAAGTCATTTTCTGATGCTACACTCCCTTTAAGAATCTTGTTTCTCACAGTGTGAGAGTCCTTTATGTGCTTCTTTGCAAACTCCAGACAGGCTTTCATGTGTCTTTTACTGTGAGGAGGCTTCTTTCTGGTCACTCTGTCATAAAGCCCAGATTGGTGGAGTGCTTGAGTGATGGCTGACCTTCTGGAGGATTCTTGGTCACATCTTTTACCAAGGCCCTCCTACCCCAATTACATAGTTTGAGGGGCGGCCAGCTCTAGGAAGATTGCTGGTTGTTCCAAACTTTTTCCATTTAAGAATTTTGGAGGCCACTGTGCTCTTTTAGTGCAGCAGAAATTTTTGTACCCTTCTTCAGATCTGTGCCTCCATACAACCTTGTCTCTGAGCTCTACAGGCAGTTCTTTTCTCCTCAAGGCTCTGATATGCATTGTAAGCTGTGAGACCTTACATAGACAGGGCTGTGTCTCTCCACATCACGTCCAATCAACTGAATTTACCACAGGAGCCCCCAGAGCTAAATTTCAAGTATCATAGGAAAGGGTCTGAATATTTATGACCATGCAAAATTGTAGTTTTTCCTTTTTATTACATTTGTAGAAATTTCTAAAATTATGTTTTCACTATGGGGTACTGAGTGCAGAATGATGGGGAAAACTTTTTTTTTTTAAATTATAGCTCAAGACTTCCCGAATACATTGTACAACCCTCTGCCCTTTCTATAAATATATTGCCTTATATACCTCCAATAATATATCAGTATATGCACCTCCATACCACTATATTATATGCATGCCCCTTTACCCTGTAAGGCCCCTTTTACATGAGCGTCACAGATTCAGTCCGGATGCGTTCAGGTGCGTTCCGGAAAACTCGCATCAATCCGCATGCAATCGCAGTTAGTTTTGACTGCAATTGCGTACGTTCATTAAGTTTTTTCCGCGTGGGTGCGATGCGTATGGATGCATTTCGCACGCGCGTGATAAAAATCTGAATGTTTACAAACAACATCTCTTAGCAACCATCAGTGAAAAACGGATTGTATCCGCACTTGCTTCAGGATGCAATACGTTTTTCACTGAAGCCCCATTCACTTCAATGGGGCCAGGGCTGCGTGAAAAACGCAGAATATAGAACATGCTACGATTTTCACGCAACGGCGAACTGATGCGTGAAAAACATCGCTCATGTGAAAAGACCCATTGAAATGAATGAGTCAGGATTCAGTGTGGGTGCAACGCATTCGCATCACGCATTGCACCCGCGCGGAAATCTCGCCCGTGTGAAAGGGGCCTAGTAATATACCATAGGAATCAAACATCACAGGCTTGGATGCACAGTGGGGTTTCCAAATTGTTTTTCTATTTCTTTTTTTGTAGACAACTTATTTAAAAAAATCTACATTTTAAAGGGGTTGTCCAAGTTTTCTCTTTTTTTTATTAAGGAAAACTGCAGGGAAACTTTTAACCCCTTTAAGGACTGGGACAATTTTTGATTTTGCATTTTCGTTTTATCTTTTTCACCTTTCAAAAGCCACAACTTTAATTTTTTATTCACATAGATATTTGACGGCTTTTGTTTGACAAGTTGTATTTTTAAAATCACACCATTTAGCATATCTTGTAATGGAAAACAGGATGAAATTGAAAAACAAAATTGATGCCAAGGCACCAAAATGACACGATGTCCTTCTGTAGGTCGGTACAATTATGGCGATACTTGGTTGTACTTTAAAAAAAAAAAAAAAAAATTAAAAGGTGAAAAAAGTAAAATTTTCTTCAGAGTTGGTGTCATCATTAATCCTGCTCATTCCCATCATATGTCTGTTGTATTATACAGTTGGCACCTGCCATGTATGGAACAAGCTCAACATGTGAGCCTTACATCCCCTCCGCACTAATGGCATACAAGTACAGCATTTATTAAGAAATATACACCACTTTTTGACCTATTTAAGGTGCAGATTGTCGCAAAGTTTTGTGGCAAAATTTGTAACTTTTACCCGCTCACACCACTTTTCCAAGGCGGCGGAAAAAGGGGCGTGGTATGGGTGCAGAAGAGGGCAGACCAGCTGGCCTGTCTCATTTACCATTTTCTGCGCCAGTTTATGGTGTGGAAAATGGTGTTAAACTACACCAGCAAGGAAGCTGGCCTAGCTTCAACCATGTCGCACAGCCGGCGGAACCGAGCGCCAAAGTTATGTAGGGACCTGCACCTCTACATAACTTTGGCACAACTGCCGCCAGCGCATGGGGATTAAGACCGGCGTATAAATCGCCGGTCTTAATAAATGACCCCTTTAATATACAAATTTTAGCTTAACATCTCAGCCCCCTCCCGTCCAGCGCCACCACTCCATCCACAGAAGCTTCTGCATGAGGAGAAGGACAGAGCAGTGGTGCTGGATCAGAGGGGGACTGGGAAGGCAAGTTGATGTTCATTTAATAAGCTTCTGGCAGTTTCCCTAAATACAAAAAAACTAATTGGACAACCCCTTTAAGGTCAATTGGAAACCAAAATAAATTATAAACATCAGAGCGACATCTGTCTGCCGCTCAGAATAGTAATGTGGATTCACTCTGAACTGGAAAATGAGAATCATAATACCCTGCACTGGTTTAAAAAAAAAAAAATCACAGACGCATCCAGTTCCCTATTTTTACAAACTGGAGGAATTCACAGACACAGCAATACGTGGCTCAGCAGTATCACACATGATGGGATTAGATACAGCAGATCAGCAGATAGTATTACACAGGATTAGATACAACTCAGCAGAAACTATCACACATGATAGGATTAGATACAGCAGCTCAGTAGTCAGTATCACACAGAATTAGATACAACAGCTCAGTAGAAAATATCACACATAATAGGATTAGATACAGCAGCTGAGTAGTCAGTATCACACATGAACACAACTTTTTGCATTCATTACAATTAAGGATTCATGTCTTAAAGGGGTTATCCAATTCTAAAAATGCCCTCCACCCAAAACACCTGGGCCCCTCCTATAGATCATACTTACTACGCAGGGTAAGTATGATCATAGGAGGGGCCTCTGTACTGACATAAAGTTATAATAAAATGGCTGTGTGCATCCTCCACTAGGGGCAGCTCACCACTTACTGGAGCAGATTTATTATTGAAAATACAGCAGAATTTGGTGTAATTTGCGGTAAAAAATAAAGGTGTACCTTTTGCCTTGCACCATGTTTATTAACCATTTTAGACACTATTAAACATTGTCTTGGCTTGTCTGACAAGGGAGTATGGTTTGGCAGAAATGGGGCATGGCTTAAAGTCCTACTTGGCGCCAAAAAAATACACTGAATATTGGGCTCATTTTTGGAGTAAAACTAAACCAATAGGTGGTCTAAAGATAGAATAGACAGTCCACATTTGTCAAGACATTAAAATCAGGCCATAGACCTCACAGGGAAATTTCCCGGTGAGGCGATGCCCGGGGGGGAGGCCAGTGGAAGTTTTTGAGGATGTATTTTGTGCGGCTGGCAGTATTTTTTGATGGACTGTGGTATTTGGCTCTGTTGGGGTGGTATAATGTGCCACTATATGGTATTGCTGGCCCTATCTTCCATCATTTTGGACCCGACTACAAAACGGGGCCACTTTTAGTATTTTTTCCAGGGCTACTTTAAGTTCCCAGTCCATCCCTGGTTAAAATCATTAAAATCAATGAATCATGTGCTGTGATGACTCACTGACATGTGAATAAGCCCTAAGGGTGCACCAAATTTATCATCCTGCATCAACCACTGTGATAAATTTGGCACAGTTTAAAAGTGGTTTTCCAGAACTCAGAAGGACCCATCAACCCACCTTAATGATAACGTGCCTGAAAGTTTCCAATATATTTACTTTCTCAAATTTGTGCGGATTGGCCGTTCAAGAACTGTGTTAAGTGTTTGGCGAAAACTATTGCACAAACTCTTTAATCCACCTATTCTGCACATGCGCCATAAAAGACGTTTAGTTTTAGCTGCATCCATAGAACCTTCCTCGTTCTGGCCTGCAAAAGTAACATACCTATCCATAGACCAGACTGGAAACCTGGCATACTGACT
Organism: Rhinella marina; assembly: GCA_900303285.1. NCBI lineage: Eukaryota > Metazoa > Chordata > Amphibia > Anura > Bufonidae > Rhinella > Rhinella marina. Next base: position 131,530 of record ONZH01001988.1, read on the forward strand.
GATGAACATGAAGTTGATGAAGGTAGGATTTCCGAAGAGAAGTGCGTCCCGTGGCCAGGTTCCAGGGAGGCCGATCCATGCAGCTTCAAGATAGTAAGTGTATTGGAAACTTTTTTCAACATGCATGTTATAATGAATTTATTATTTTACTCGCCATCATATTATACAGCACTTTACGGGCATTATCATCATTTGGGTCTCACAATCCAAATTCCCTATCAGTATGTCATTTTGGAGTGTGGGAGGAAACTGTCGTGCCCACAGAAACCCATGCAGGAGAAAAAATAAACTCCATGTAAATGTTGTCCTTGATCAGATTCAACACAGTGTCGAAAGACATCAGTGTTAACCACTGAGCCAGGTTGACAGGTCCCAGTAAATCCCTTTAGGACTGTATTACTATTGAGATAGTAGTAGTAAATTTATCATTTTGTTTTGTCAGTATGTATACAGTAAGCTCCAAAGCTCCCTCTAGTGGTGACAGCAAGCAGCCCTCATTCTATATATAAAATAAGAGCACTGACTAGTAGCTGTAAGTTCTGCTTCTGTGAACCCTGTTATCAGCTATTATCCACAGGTGAAGGGTGGCTAAACATTTTCCATGCTGCATTGGCTTTTTATACATTAGGGCGCTCTTTCTGTGGCTCATAGAAGAGGTCCCTGACATCCATATCCTCTAACACAGGGATCAGCAACCTTCGACACTCCAGCTGCTGTGAATGATGCATTCTGGGAGTTGTAGTTTCTGAACAGCTGGAGTTCCGGAGAATGCTGATCCCTGCTCTAACAGGTCATATGGACAACAGGTGCACATATACTGGAGCTTCTCATTTACTACTGATTATCAGTCTGAACATAAGACAGACACATCATCGTCATACGGATATTTATCGCAGAATGGCTTGTACCAGGAATAGTGCTAGGAGGAGACTGGATAGGTTGACACCTCAGAGGTGAATTGCTATATTGAAGTGGTACAATCTGTAATGCGCCTCTCAAATTGCCCCTGAGCCACCCCCTCCTATATTCACAGTGAAGGGCCACAGTGCTGGGGAATGGGGTGAAATCTATTATATGTTTTACCCCAGCACAAGGCAGTTCTGCTTCTCTCCTCAGCCTTTCAAGTGAGAAGCAAATGCTGAGCGAGGCAGCACAAGGCTCGGGTCACTGTTTTCCTTCTCTAAAAAATCCACTAAATAAGCAGATGGGGAAAAATGTTCTGTGAAGTTTGGCAATTGGAACAGCACAAGAGAAAACTTTTCATTTAGTGCCAAGTCTTTTAGCCAGATGCTGAGTATGAGGGAAGTCAGGGCAACACTCCGACCATCTTCACTGACTAAAAGAGAACGTAAGGATCACAAGATAGAAGTCGGTGACTGCGTCCTTGCATCTTGTGCCCTGACAGGGGGAGGCGCTGTAGAGCACAGTGGTGGCAGTAACATCAGATGCCTATATATTCAGGTGTATTCAACAGGTGATCTGTCCGCATGTCACCAGCTATGTCATTTGTAAGATGTAGATGACCAGATTCCGTGACATATATTGAGTGAAATCTCTTTCAGATGACCACCCAAAATTGTATTGAAAAGTGGTCTTCTAGATAGGTAGCCTTCTCAAAGAATATAAGCAGTCTGGTTCAGGGGGTAGAACTAGTCTGGATAAGAGGGTAGTCTTCTCAAAGAGGTGGTCTTTTGGACAGATTTCACTGTATATGTATCCCTGGGTTATGGATTCTTTTAAACATATGTTTATTATGATGGTCACCTCTCTGCTATGAATAGGATACTTATCTGTCCTAATGATCTTTAGGTGTCACAGCAGTCAATTCCCCACCAAACAGTTCTAGGCTGTGTCAAATATGCTCTAAAAAAATACTCTAAAAAATCATTTTGAAATGGGGTGGAATGGGGACAAGCTACTAGACAAATCTGGTGCTTATCTCATGGAAACCAAAAGCATCCAACCTAGGTCCCCCTAACACACTGGATCCTGCCATAATCTGAGTGATCCACTGACATTATATAAGGTGTACATCCAGGTTCAGTGCTCCACAAGTCAGTAGAATGCAGACATAATATGACTGTGTGCGCCGGGGATCATCTCACGTCATACAGACATCACCTGGGATCCACTGACATTATATAATGTGTACATCCAGGTTCAGTGCTCCACAAGTCAGTAGAATGCAGACATAATAATAAGATTGTGTGCTCTAGGGATTATCCGGCGGTCTGCTCCTCATTCTCAGCACTGCACCACTCACTCTACCTCACTTCTGCTCTTTTTTTTTTGAGTTTTGGGTGGAGGGTACTATAAATTCTTCAGTGTAAATCAGCACAAGACTAACAGACTGGATGTGAAGGAAATGTTGCAGGATCAGCTGAAATACTGACTGCCCGGACATTTCATGTGAGCTCCACAGCAGCCACAGACTGCAAAACTCTGACGTATCTCAGAGTGTACGACTCCACCTAATGTCCACACAGTGACCCCTATAGGGGGAGACGGAGGGATGATGCTTCTCAGTAATTGAGTTCTCTATAGTAAACCTAATATTAGGCAAGAACCCAAGGAGATTTTCTTTCATGTTTATTGATAATTAGGCTATGTTCACATCTGCGCTAACCTTTTCTGTATATCTGCTCTGTCACAGGAACAGAAAGGTGAAAATGATGGAGCGTCGAATCTGTTGGGTTCCATCATGGTGTCCATCATTACATAGTTTGGATGATGCTCTATTATTTCCATGAATTTGGATGGAGTCTCCAAAACAGATGTGAATGGTACAAGTGTCATATATCCTTTTTAGAAGCTGAAGGTCTGTTACAGTGTATTGGTCTAGACAACCTTCTGTGAGTTAAACACATCAGCAGCACACATCTGTGTTCTCTGCCCTAATAGTTCCCTATATAAGTATCAGTCTGCAGCCCAGGCTGTTTGGCTGCCTTTCACATGTGTCCATCCACTGACAGCAAGCAAAGACTTAAAAAAAAGAAAAATGAACTGAAATACACAAGTCTATTAGAAAGTCTCAGGAAGAAAACCCTTTTATCTCTATGGCTGTATGAAGGCAGGGGTGTAGTAATTTGTGTGTGTATGTGTGTATGTGTGTGTGTGTGTGTGTGTGTGTGTGTGTGTGCGTGTGTGTGTGTGTGGGTTCAACTAGGACCCTGGATGCTGTCAAGTAGAAATCTGGAGGGGCACAGGACATGGGCCTGTGGAAATCCTGCCTTTCTCCTCCCTCTTCTTTCTGAACTGCATAAAGTTACAACAGCTGGAGCTTCTTACTGGCTGTTGTAACTTGATTCAGATACCAAGGCAGAACAGGGAGAGGAGAGAGTGTAGAAAGCAGGACTCGGATCCGTAAGGCCCCTTTCACACGGGCGAGATTTCCGCGCGGGTGCAATGCGTGATGCGAACGCATTGCACCCGCACTGAATCCTGACCCATTCATTTTAATGGGGCTTTTCACATGAGCGTTTTTTTTCACGCATCACTTCTGCGTTGCGTGAAAAACGCAGCATGTTCTATATTCTGCGTTTTTCACGCAGCCCAGGCTCCACAGAAATGAATGGGGGTGCTTTAAAAACGCAACGCAACGCATTGCATCCGCATGCAATCCGCGCGTTAAAAACGCAACGCATCCGCAACGCATCCTGAACAAATCCGCGACGCTCGTGTGAAAGAGGCCTTATGCTTTCCCACAGACTTCTATTATGATGGATCAAAATGGAATTCCTCTTAAAGGCTTCCATTTTCCAATCCATCCAGGAATTCCGTTATATTCCATTATAAATGGAACCTATAACGGAATGCTATAAAGCTAGTGTGAACCCTATGTTTTTGTGATGTGAATGTATTGGTGTGTCGTGTAGATATAATGTGCATGTCTGTGCAATTTGTATGTATGGGTGTGTAAGTTGGGAATAATGTGTATTTGCATATGTATTTTATATACTATACGTGAGGGTAATATATATATTATATATATATATATATATATATATATATACTTGTATGTTTGTGCCCTGTGTTTGCATGCATGTTTAAAGTGTGTATACTATGTATGTGTGCATATTGTGCATATACGTGATTGTGTATCATATGTGTATCATATAAAAGTACCATACAGCATCATTATATATTACATATATATTATATATATATATTGTGTATATGTATTATTGAGAATTCATATTGTAGCTGTAGCCCTGCCTATGCGAATAGGAAATGCATATTAACACTTTTTTTAGTGCAATCCCCAGTAAAGACATATTATGAAATTTTTGGATCTATACATATACTATATCATATACTTAACAGCAACATCATGACAAGGAAATTTGAGGAACATTTCAGTACTGCGAATAGATCCAGCATTAGATCATTCATCAAATCACTCATCAGATTAGGGTGGATTCATCACAAAGATGGTCATATACATTAGGTAAATGTTGGCCGAACTCGCTAACTTTGGCAGTTTTGGCCTACCATCTAATTTATGTGGTGGTCAACTCTGCAATGATAAAAGATTTCAGGAGAAACAAGGGCCAGGCATGTTGTCTAATAATTTATTCCTGCTAGAGATAAACCACAGATGGAGGTGTTTGGCGGCATCTTATAACCTTCACTTTCAAAAATCCATATGCTGGCCAATAAAACAGCCTGATTTACATAAATAAAAGTGATTTTCAGTTGCGAAAATTTCTACAACAAATTTACCATGTGTGAATTCACCCAAAGTATACAGTAATCAGCATCTCTGGGTCTAGCAGTAGCAGGAATGCCTTCCCCAGCAGCAGGGTCATGCCCCCCTCTCCTATACATGCTTGTTACATTATTGAACGCAGCCCCCTGAAAAGGTCATCAGCGACCCCTTCTCCCTTCACTCCCCATCATCTGTTTCTTTGCTGCAGGCTACCTAAACATATGGAGGAGGGATGCTTTTGCAGGCAACAATCAGCAGCCAGGGGGTTAAACGAGATTCCTCAGATACAACCCCCTGCAGGGCAGGTGATTAATAGCACTCAGGGCTGGGGTCTTATGTGAGGCAGCCTCCAGCTAATCTTATTAAACCACCACCAGAAAGAGTCATAAAATGGTCCATGTGTCCCTCATTGTGGTCAGGAGAATTAAACTGGAGGAGGCAGGTCTGCTACAAGTGACAAAAAAAGGGCTGCAAAGTCTCCCAGAGCTGCACATTCACACTGCAATATTTAGCCATGACGGTGTCTGACAACTGCGTGTGATTGTGTTTGAGCCTGACAACTGAGCGTGACAGTGGGGTAGATTTATCAAAACTTGTGTAAAGGAAAACTGGCTTAGTTGCCCATAGCAACCAATCAGATTCCACCTTTCATTTTTCAGAGCTCCTCTGGAAAATGAAAGGCGGAATCTGATTGGTTGCTATGGGCAGCTAAGCCAGTTCTACCTTACAGCAGTTTGATACATCTCCCCCAATGTGAGAACTTGACAACCATTTGCAACTCTGTGTAGGTCTAAAAGTTGAGTGTGTCTGGGGGTCAGCCTGACGAGCGACTGTGCCTGACAACAGAGTGTGACTGTTTATGTGCTCGAGCACATGACAGAGCCTTTTTTCGAGCTTAGACTGTGATCACGTTTGTAAAGTAAAAACTAGTCAGGACGTCTTCACACAGGGCAGTGCTGTTGCAGTTGCTTCATAATTTTTATATGAAGACTTTGTAGCTGATACAAACACATTTTCCAAAGTGTGTACATGAACTAAGGGCTCATGCACACACTTGTGACGTTTTTTTTTTTTTGCGGACCGTGTACGGAACCATTAATTTCAATGGTTCCCCCCCCCCAAAAAAAAAAACAAAAAACAAAGTTACTCTGTGTGCATTCCATTTCCGTATGTCTGTGTGTCCGTTCCTCAAAAAAATAGAACATTTCCAATGCGGAGAAGAATAGGACTGTTCTATTAGGGGTCAGCTGTTCTGTTCCGGAAAATACGGAATGCACACAGATGTCATCCGTATTTTTTGCGGATCTGTGTTTTGCAGACTGCAAAATACATATGGTCGTGTGCGTGAGCCCTTAGGCCTCTTTCACACGAGCGTCGCGGATTTGTTCAGGATGCGTTGCGAATGCGTTGCGTTAAAAACACGCGGATTGCATGCGGATGCGATGCGTTGCGTTGCGTTTTTAACGCACCCCCATTCATTTCTATGGAGCCTGGGCTGCGTGAAAAACGCAGACTATAGAACATGCTGCATTTTTCACTCAACGCAGAAGTGATGCGTGAAAATAAACGCTCATGTGAAAAGCCCCATTAAAATGAATGGGTCAGGATTCAGTGCAGGTGCAATGCGTGATGCGCGGAAATCTCGCCCGTGTGAAAGGGGCCTTAGGGTGGCCATACACGTTAGATGAATGTCAGCCAAACTGACCATGTGCATGGTGACATCGAGACTATCTCCATAAGAGCTCATGCACACGAGCGTGTGCAGTCAGTGCCTGTGCTGTGGACCGTAATTTGCAGTCCACAACGCATGGGCACTGACATTGAGGCCGCCGCATGCGAATCGCGGACCCATTCATTTGAATGGGGTCCGCAATCCGCATCGGAGGGTCCGCACCGCAAAAAAGTAGTGCTTGCGCTACTTTTTTGCAGTATGGAGGCATGTCCAGAAACACCACGGAAGCACACCGTAGTGCTTCTGTAGTGTTCCGATCCGTGCCTCCGCTCTGCATCTCTCGGATTGTGGACCCACTGAAGTGAATGGGTCCGCGATCCGTGATGTGGGCTGCACACAGCCAGTGCCCGTGTATTTTGGACCCGCGGTATGTGGGCCGCGATACGGGCACGGGCCGGCACTAGTCGTGTGCATGAGCCCTAAGGCTTAAAGGGGTTGTGCAGGCAATATATATTGATGACCTATCCTTCTATCATTTGCGGGACAGACAAGCGGATGCAAACAGTCCAGGGATTACACCTGTGTACTGTACATTTTTTGAGGTCCCATAGAAATGAGTCCTCATGTGATCCGCAAAAAATGCAGGTCAAAACTACAGTCATGTTTATGAGACCTTATTCAGACAGTCAGTGTTTGGTCAGTCTTCTGCATCGATAATTGTTATCCAAAACCAGGAGTGGAACTTAGATATAATGGAAAGACTTCCACCTTCTCTGTGTTTTTGACCAGCAACTGGTTTTGGCTCACTGCGTGAATAAGGGTTCATGAACACAAATGTATTTTCTTTCCATGTCCGTTCCGTTTGTTTTGCGGACCATATGCGGAACCATCCCTTTCGATGGGTCCGCAAAAAAAAGGAAGTTACTCCATGTGCATTCCATTTCTGTATGTCCATATTCCCGTTCCGCAAAAAAACAGAACATGTCCTATTATTGTCCGCATTACAGACAAGTATAGTACTGTTCTTTTAGGGTCCAGCTGTTCCCTTCCGCAAAATACTGAATGCACACGGACATCATCCATATTTTTTGCGGACTGCAAAATACATACAGTCGTGTGCATGAGCCCTTAGGCAGATTTCAGGGAGATAAACCAGCAAAGTCTACCAGTAGGTGACAAGGAATGGCTTTTTTGGTTGACTGCAGGGGTGCACCACCAATGAGGCCAGGTGAGGCGACCGCCTCAGTCAGCACCAGGTAGGGGCAAGAGAGGTGCAGCAGACGGGCCATGGGCAATGAGCGCTTTCATTGTGACAAAGGGGTTAGGTTAAGAAATTGGCATGGGGGGCCGCCATTTCAGTTTTCGCCTCAGGCAGCAGAAAGGCTAGGTGCACCCTTGGTTGACAGCTACAGTATCTGGGATGTATGGCCGCTTTAAAGCTTTTCCATAGGATCCTACTGCATATGTCAGCTATAGCCAGTTGAATTTTGTGATCTGTGGAGATCTGCATTGTGGCGATGAACTGCACAAGAGCTGTGTATGGAGGACAGTCCCTGAGCAGACACAACGGGTTTATAGATACAACTCCGGTCATAGAACGGCTGCATCCTGAGAACCAATCTATAGTCTGTCTACAGGGTCTCCCCAGACAATAATCAGGAAATTATTCTGCGCCATTAGCTTGTCCCTATCATAGTCCATAGTCATGCTGAAAAGAGTTAAAGTGACGCACCCACAGAAATAAATAAAAGGATGAAAGATCCCTCAGTGACTAGTCCAACAATGGTGCACACACAAACTGAGCGGGAAAGAATCTATTCTTGTTCCATGTCCCAGGGCGGTGGGGTCTGTGCCCCCTCCTATGACAGGCGCACAATGCATCCCACCCAGACACAGATCACAGACACCCCACCAGGCTGAGAGAAAAGGCTCCGCTCTGCCCAGACAATTAGACCAGTTGAAAGGACGTTTGTTAGTGCCCTCACCAGCCAGCACGTGCCTCCCCAGCAGCTCTTGGCGAAGTTAATTAAATAACATGCTCGGCCTAATTACACACCCCTCCCCCTTCCCCGTGTCAAACACAGCATTTATCGCACTTTGTGAAGGCCTGGCTCCTGAGAGCGCAGCAGAAACTACAAGGATTCCCAGAGACAGATAAAACCCAATCTGCCTGATAAAAGTGGCAGTGCACATGACACTCACATCATAGGAAGCCACAATAAATCATGGCGCACTAGTGGATATAGTGTGGCGTGCGCCATTCCCCAAAAGGATTTGGACTGAGCTAGGCCAGGAGGTTCTGCTTTCTGCACAAAAAAGTTTTATGCTATACCATCATGTGAAAATATATGTACCATAAAAATGGAGGGGCTTGACAGATATGGCGTTCAGAAAATTGTCTAAAAGACTTAAGAAACTACACTGCCAAACAAAAAAACAAAAAAAACTATGCAATAAAAATTAAGGCTTCTAATTTGCAAATTCTGTGCAAAGGAAAGGCATATACTGGAACTGTATCACCGACCAAACCTCCAGTGTGAACAGATCCCTGGGCAGGAACACACACACAATTGGGGTTGCACAGTCCTGACCAATAGAATTTCCTGTTCATTAACCTTGGATCTCGTCAGGTAATAGGGTGAGTAATGAGACATAATGAACACAAGGTAATGAATTTGAGGATGTGTGTGATTAGGCAAACGACTGACATCTCACTCGTACTCATAGAAGGCTTTAAAGGGCATCTGTCAGCAGATTTGTAGCAGTGACACTGGCTGACCTGTTACATGTGCACTTGGCAGTTGAAGACATCTGTGTTGGTCCCATGTTCATATGTGTCCGCATTACTGAGAAAAATGATATTTAAATATATGCAAATGAATCTCTAGGAGCAACAGGGGCGTTGCTGTTGCACTTAGAGGCTCTGCTCTCTCTGCACTTTGACTGACAGGGTCAGTCGTGATGATGCTTTCACTGCTTGGCCCGCTTAATCAAAGGGCAGAGTGCACAGCAGTTGCAGAGAGAGCAGAGCCTCTAGGTGTAATGGCAACGGCCCCCGTTGCTCCTAGAGGCTCATTTGCTTATATTAAAACATCATTTTTCTCAGCAATGCAGGTGCCCCTGTATCTCCTGTAGAAGTCGTGCTGTCAAAAATCTTAGCAATTTGCTGAAATCACGTGCTGTTCTCATTCACATGGCATGCTATTGCCCCTGCATCAAGTGCGGGCACCTTTGCATATTTTGTAATGGTTATCCAACCAGTCCAGTGTCTGATGATTTGTGTCTATAGCCAGCTTAAGGTTTCTGTCATCACATTTTACCATATTAAACCAGATGACATTTGCAATGTGCAAATGTCACCTGAGGTCTAATATGGTACAAATATACCTCTATGTGTCCCTGTTTCCCTCCCTTCATTGGAAAACAGTAAAATCCGCAGCTAAAACCACAAACATAATTGACTTGCTATGGATTTGGAATTCCATACTGCAGGTCAGTTTCTGCACAGAAAACATCTGCAAAAAGTACATGAGATTTGTGTAATCTCATACACTTTGCTGGTACTGTACTACGCTGCAGTTTTTCCACATGGGAATCCGCGCAGAAAAAAAAAAGCATATTCCCCAACATGCGCAGTCAGCCTAAAGTGTTTTCCAGTTTGCATCAACAACCTTTACAATAGTCATTTATGGAGGGAGCTGTAATTTTGTAATGTATTTCTATTACCTTTATTGCTTCTATCTTCTGTTCTGGGCTGTGGTCACATGACCATGCAACTCTTTCTTATTTCCTGTGACGTTATGTTCATGGGCGGAGCAGTGATAGGGAGTGTCTATGTAACTAGCTGGTGGGAGGAGCTATAAACTAGCTGGGTGTTTTTAGGGCAGTGATAGGGAGTGTCTATGTAACTAGCTGAGTGGGAGGAGCTATAAACTAGCTGAGTGTTAAGCATGTATTAGGCAGGCAGCAGCAAGCGATTGTCAGGAGGGAGGCATTGCCGCACGGCAATCGCTAGCTACCTAGGGGAGGAGACCATTCAGGCATGGGATTCAGCCAGTTGTTAAAATTACAGCCGCATCGGAGAAATGTGTTCCTGACTGAATCCCAATCTAGTGCTCTGGCGGTGGCAGCAGCGGGAGATGAGTACTTCCATTTTGGAAGTGTTCATCTCCCTACATTCATCTGTATCGCCATCCTTAAGACAGCGATACAGATGAATAGTGCGGCAGGGAAGCTAGAGGCATCTCCCTTCCCTGTTCCTATCAGTTTCTGGCACAGGCGGCGCGTCCGCCTGAGCTGGGCTTTGTACTGCACGGGACACAGGCCGGAAGAGGCCTGCATCGCTGCCAGCCTGGAGGTAAGTGTAAGTGTTTTTTTTTTCTTTTCTGTGGCTCACTATGAGGGCATCTACTGGGGCCATTAGTGGCACATCATGGGGGACACTATGGGAGCATCTACTGGCACATCATGGGGGACTATGGGGGCATTGTCATTTCATGTGGAATACAGACGTGTCGAGGTGGTGACAAGTCCTCTTTAAGCTGCAAATAAGAGATGCCAGCCTCGGCAAAGTCAGTGAGGGAGATTTATCAAAACTGTTGTAAAGGAAAACTGGCTTAGTTGCCCACAGCAACCAATCAGATTCCATCTTTCATTTTTCAGAGCTTCTTTGGAAAATGAAAGGTGGAATCTGATTAGTTGCTATGGGCAACTAAGCCATTTCTACTTTACACCAGTTTTGATAAATCTCCTCCAATGAGTTGTTATCTGATACAGAGTCCTCCAGAGTGAGTGTCAAATCTTTGTAGCAGAATTCAGCTCGGGTTAATAGAAGGTGGCACATGACTGGGTGAGCCCCTCCCCATATGACGTCCATATGTCATATAGGGCACATGCACAGAGGTTGTTCTGATAGAACAACCCCTTTAAGTCCCCATCCCCATCCTATCCTACATCTGGTACTCATACACAGTCCCTTTACCTTCTGCCAACTTTGCCTTGAGTGTTACACTCCTGCAACTTTTACAATAAGAACAGTAACATACTATACATGAAACATTAAGAGCTACACTGTGAAATGCAGCCTGTAGCCAAATATGAAGAAAAATTGTCATTATGCACGGAAAGTCACAGCCAGGATTTGCTGAGCTGTTGAGACTTTTCATTTTCCATGACGTGAATTTGCACTAAAGATTTGATAAAATACTTTCTACCCCATTAGTGGACATGACCATCACTGTAATAACATGAAGCTATAGAATGTATTGATCATGTCTGTGAGGACACTTAGTGTATGAGCACGGAGCGAGGCTGGTCTCCAGAGAGCCCAAGATTTATACCAGGGCTTTCAGACTAATGGAGTCCTGGCCTACTGCATATAACGTATGTCAATATAATGCAAAACACAAACATTGTAACCGCCAAAGATTACCAGACGATGTCATCATGCACAACAGGAGTGACATCACTGCCCAGGTCATCCCCACTTGAAACAAAATACACCCTCTTAAATCCATATTCAATAAGTGTCGACTTCCTTGTCACCTTCTGCCATTCTCTTCTGTATCTCATCACATGAACAACACAAGCTACAACATCTCAATACTTAAATTTGGCTGCATCATCATCGTCTTTATAGAGGATTGGGGAAGGGGGGGCATAGAAAAATGAGGCACTCTCAGGGTCTGAACAATATTCATGATGTGCACCAGTACTAGGCATAGTGTTGTGGGTAATCTGATGACTTTTTTGGGAGTGACTGCCCTCTGTGATGTGGCATGCATTGACATACTCATGACATATGGGTCAGGAGGCACAGAAAAACAGCAACTGGCTGCCAAGCGGCGCTGTGTATGTGATGCTCGATGAGACTCCCTCAATGTGAAGTAGAACCCGCCAAGAATCACGATTTTTACATTCCTGGGGAACTGAGCCAGGATCTTGTCTAAAGTGAGGCACGGAGGCTGCTGTGTGAGGTGTGACAGCTGCTCCTGTGCAGGTATTTCTAGCTTCATACTTGAGGTTCTTCATCAATATTAATACAGATCCCTCCACTGGAACATCAACAAAAATGTCTGTACGGTGGTGGCCAAGAGGAACGTCCAAAAACTCCAGAACACAGATTATGTCTGATGACAGCTGAGGGGGTGCTACACTTACACAGCAGATAGAAATAATGAAGGGTGATGGGCCAGGATCATTTGTATGACTGATCAATATACACGCCTCCTCATATCTTATCTTCATGGGCAGCTTCAGGCCATCCTACTGCTACTCCTGCTCCGACCCGTAGCAAATCCATTAGTATATAAGAAAATGATATAATGTAATTTATCTAAGGCTACTTTCACATCTATGCTTTCCCTTTCCGCTATTAAGATCCGTCATAGGATCTCGATAGCGAGGGAAAACCCATCCGTTTTGTCCCTTATTCATTGTCAATGGGCACAAAACTGAACTGAACCAAGCGGAGGACACCAGAATGCATTCTGTTCCATTTGGTTGCGTCCTCAAGCAGCGTTTTTCTGTCTGCAATGTGGTGCAGAGCAAGATGGATCTGTCATGACTCAAAATGTAAGTCAATGGTGGCAGATCCGTTTTCTGTAACACAATCTGACACAATAGAAAACAGATCCATCCCCCACTGACTTTCAATGGAGTTCATGACAGATCCGTCTAAAGATAATACAACTGGATCCGTTCATAACGCATGCAGACGGTTGTATTATTATGATGGAAACGTTTTTGCTGATCCATGACGGATCCAGCAAAAGGCTGCTTTGAAAGTAGCCTTTACATATGTCTGGACGCTCTGTTCTTACATCCACCCATATAGGTTATATTTTTATGGTTTCTAGTTCAGGGATGGATCTATAACATCACCATAAAGTGTTGTCAATGTCACAATGGTGATCTCCTGGTGATCCTGACGACCACTGCCACTATTTAAATTGGTCCTCATAATGCAGCTAAATAGCTTTTACATGAAAATTCTAATATTCTCTTTATTTAATTTATCCCTCTGTCTCTTTAATGCTGTCGTCATGGAAATAATGAACCTGTCATCACCTTTATGCTACCCATACTAACGGCAGAATAAAGTAGAGACAGGTGAGTTGATTTCAGTGGTCTGTCATTTATAAGTTAAAAGTAAGTGGTTGCCGAGAACCAACATCACAAACATTGCAGACTGGGCCTGGAAAAGAGTCATGGCCACCTGAGAAGAGTCATGGTTATTCATGAATTCCTGCTCTCCCCGCCCACCTGATGATGACTGACAGTCTTCTACTTAGTTTTCTCCCTTTCTCTCTAGGAGAGAACTACTAATCATCAGCAGATGGGTGAGAGAACAGGAGATTAGGAATAACCATGAGTCTTCTCAGGTAGATTGACAAGGCCTAAGCGGCAATGATTATGATGCTGGTTCTCGGCAACCACTTACTATTAGCTCATGAGTGACATACCGCTGAAATCAGCATTTCTGTCACTATTTTATACTGCCCTCAGTGAGGGCAGCAAAAGTTGATGACAAGTTCCCTTTAACACCGCCTGATGTTTGATAATCTGCCTATGTAAAGTTGCCACTGATTACCCGAGATGCCCATTCATTGGGTAATTGGATCTTTTATGCGATTCCCTAAATCATAATTTGTTGACAGCACTAAACAGCACTATACAACCAGCAAACAATGATTCAGTATGGGGACAAGTGATGGCATTAGTGATCGCTCCTCCTCCTACTGTGAAGGAGATCGCTGCATGTAATAGCACTGACAAGCAAGAGATTGTCGGGAAGGAATGCTTCCTTCCCAAATATCACTTGCTAAATCAGGCCATGTAAAAGGACCTTAACAAAGTATCAGATGAGAGATAGAGAGGGCTTCCAATAGTGCCCCCCACACACCCCACCCCCGCTGACAGATGGGAGTTTTTTTTACAGAATATGTGGGCAGTAATAAGATGAATGGATGTCACAGTGAAAGTTTCACCCAGTTCCAGTCTTATCAGACTCCTGATACTCACTACTCTCTAGTATAGCTTGTTTCCAGATTTTGTGAAAAAAAAAAAACAGGATAAAACACAGTTGCATTGGTATACGGTATATGCCAGATCTGTAACAGAGGAATGGAAGGTGCACCGTATAGCTCTATGGATGATTACAGTTCACATATAGAACCGCTCTAACTTGATGTACAGGTATAAATGCAGCTCCAAATAAATGAGAGGCTGTCTCCTGGCGATCCTGACGACCACTGCCACTATTTAAATTGGTCCTCATAATGCAGCTAAATAGCTTTTACATGAAAATTCTAATATTCTCTTTATTTAATTTATCCCTCCGTCTCTTTAATGCTGTCGTCATGGAAATAATGTGCTTGCTCTGTGATTAGCATGGTAGCATCAACAAGCTAAGGCTGCTCATACAGATGATATCGTTGTCGGCTAAATGCTTGTTCTGACAACTGCTATCACTCCCAACCCTCCTATACACATGCATGCTCAGCTAGACTGAGCATGCATTGTGTCCTGAATGCGGAGAGAGTGTAAGTGTAGTGCCCTGGAGCAAGGGTATTTTGGAGTCTGGATGTTTGTGGTCATTTGCACCTATTGCTGCTGTGCAAAGCCATCAACTCAGTACTTTGGTGTACTTTGAAGGGTTAACCTGCACTGATATTTATGCCATTGTTTGCACTGTTGAATTGCATTGTAACATAGTAACATAGTTTGTAAGGCCGAAAAAAGACATCTGTCCATCCAGTTCGGCCTGTTTTCCTACAAGTTGATCCAGAAAAAAAAACCCTGTGAGGTAGAAGCCAATTTTTCCCACTTTAGGGGGAAAAATTCCTTCCCGACTCGAATCAGGCAATCAGAATAACTCCCTGGATCAACGGCCCCTCTCTAGTACTATAACCTGTATTATTACCCTCCAGAAATACATCCAGGCCCTTCTTGAACTCTTTTAGTGAACTTACCATCACCACCTCCTCAGGCAGAGAGTTCCATAGTCTGACTGCTCTTACTGTAAAGAATCCTCTTCTATGTTTATGTACAAACCTTCTTTCCTCCAGACGCAGAGGATGTCCCCTCGTCACAGTCACAGTCCTGGGGATAAATAGATGATGGGAGAGATCTCTGTACTGAACCCGGATATATTTATACATAGTTATTAGATCTCCCCTCAGTCGTCTTTTTTCTAAAGTGAATAACCCTAATTTTGATAATCTTTCTGGGTACTGTAGTCCACCCATTCCAGTTATTACTTTAGTTGCCCTCCTCTGAACCCTCTCCAGCTCTGCTATGTCTGCCTTATTCACAGGAGCCCAGAACAGTACACAGTACTCCATGTGTGGTCTGACTAGTGATTTGTAAAGTGGCAGGACTATGTTCTCATCACGGGCATCTATGCCCCTTTTGATGCAACCCATTATCTTATTGGCCTTGGCAGCAGCTGTCTGGCTCTGGCTTCTACAGCTTAGTTTGCTGTTCACTAAAATTCCTAGGTCCTTTTCCATGTCAGAGTTACCCAGTGCTTTACCATTTAGTATGTACTGGTGACTTGCATTATTCCTTCCCATATGCATAACCTTACATTTGTCAGTGTGAAACCTCATCTGCCACTTTTCTGCCCAAGCCTCCAGTCTATCCAGATCCTGCTGTAGCAGTGTACTGTCCTCTTCTGTGTTAATTACTTTACACAGTTTAGTGTCATCTGCAAAAATTGATATTTTACTATGCAAACCTTCTACAATATCATTAATAAATATATTGAAGGGAATAGGACCCAATACAGACCCCTGTGGTACCCCACTAGTGACAGTGACCCAATCTGAGTATCTACCGTTAATAACCACCCTCTGTTTTCTATCACTAAGCCAGTTACTTACCCACATACAGACATTTTCTCCCAGGCCAAGCATTCTCATTTTGTATACTAACCTTTTATGTGGTACCGTGTCAAACGCTTTGGAGAAGTCCAAATATACGACATCCATTGAGTCGCCGCGGTCAAGTCTAGAACTTACCTCCTCATAGAAACTGATTAAATTGGTTTGACATGACCGATCCCTCATGAAGCCATGCTGATACGGAGTTATTTGCTTATTTTCATTGAGGTACTCCAAGATAGCATCTCCCAGAAAACCTTCAAACAGTTTACCCACAACAGAAGTTAAACTTACCGGCCTATAGTTTCCGGGCTCTGTTTTTGGACCCTTTTTGAATATTGGCACCACATTTGTTATGCGCCAATCCTGTGGAACACTCCCCGTCAGTATAGAGTCCTTAAATATCAGAAATAAGGGTCTGTCGATGACATTACTTAATTCATCCGGTCCTGGTGATTTGTCTATTTTAATATTTTTAAGACGTTGCTGTACCTCTTCCTGGGTCAGAGAGGACACTTAAAGGGGAATTTACTTTTATACTCTGCATTTGATCTGACAGTTTATTTTCCTCAGTGAATACAGTGGAGAAAAAGTTATTTAGTAGCTTCGCTTTCTCCTCATCACTCTCTGCAACTCCCCCCCCTCATTACTCTGTAAGGGGCCGACACCTTCAGGTTTATACTTTTTAGTATTTATATAATTGAAGAACATTTTAGGGTTAGTTTTACTCTCTTTGGCGATTAATCTCTCAGTCTCTAGTTTAGCTGCTTTTATTTGTCTTTTACATATTCTATTTTTTTCCTTATAGTTTTTCAATGCTTCCTCGCTCTCCTCCTGTTTTAGTGATTTAAATGCTTTCTGTTTGTCATTTATTGCTTTCTTTACAGCTCTATTTATCCACATTGGTTTTTTCTTGTTCCTTAACCTTTTATTCCCATAAGGTATGTACCTCTCACAATTAGATATTAGGATGCTTTTAAAAATCTCCCATTTTGTGGCTGTATTTTTATTTTTGAGGACTTTGTCCCAGTTAGTTAGGCCTATGGCCTCTCTTAGTTGGCTAAATTTAGCTTTTTTGAAGTTTGGTATTTTTGTTCCTCCCTGAAGAAACACTCTTTTGAATGACAGTTGGAATGTTATTATGTTATGGTCACTGTTTCCCAGGTGTCCCCCAACCTGCACATCTGTTATTCTGTCAGGTCTATTGGTTAATACTAAGTCCAGTATGGCCGTCCCTCTAGTCGGGTCCTGAACCAGTTGGGAAAGGTAATTGTCTTTGGTTATTGCCAAGAACCTGTTTCCTTTATGAGATGTACAGGTTTCAGTTTCCCAGTCTATATCTGGGTAGTTGAAGTCCCCCATAATAACAACCTCATTATGATTTGCCGCCTCGTCTATTTCGTTTAGAAGTAGATTTTCTGTGGTCTCTGATGTATTGGGTGGGTTTATAATAAACCCCTATTAGTATTTTATTATTGTTTTTGGCTCCATTTATTTCTACCCACAGTGACTCCACATCTTCATGTCCCTCACTTATATCTTCCCGCAGTGTGGGCTTTAGACAGGATTTTACATAAAGGCAGACCCCTCCCCCTCTCCGGTTTTGACGATCCTTTCTAAAAAGATTGTAACCCTGTACATTAACTGCCCAGTCATAGCTATCATCCAGCCATGTCTCAGTTACTCCCACTATGTCATAGTTCTCCTCACACATCACTAATTCCAGTTCACCAGTTTTATTAGCTAGGCTTCTGGCATTAGTGTACATACAATTAAGAGGTTGATGTATATTTCTTACCCTACACCTTTCCTTCTGATCTGTTCTAGTTCCTCCTTCCATTCCTCCCCCAGTTCTATTACCTTGCCCCAGGTCTCTATCTGCACTATCTTCCCCATCTATAATGTAGTTACCTCCCCCCAGTCCCTAGTTTAAAACACTCCTCCAGCCTTCTAGCCATCTTCTCCCCCAAAACAGCTGCCCCTTCCCCATTGAGGTGCAGCCCATCCCTACGGTAGAGCCTGTAGCCGACAGAGAAGTCGGCCCAGTTCTCCAAGAACCCAAATCCCTCCTGCCTACACCAGTTCTTGAGCCACTTGTTTACCTCCCGCTGCCTTTCTTGTGTGGATCGTGGTACAGGCAGTATTTTGGAAAACACTACCTTGGAGGTCCTTGTCCTAAGGTTATGCCCTAAATCCCTAAACTCATTTTTAAGGACGCTCCCCCTACCTCTACCTTGTGTATGATATATCCTGTTCATTTCCACCGTTTTTGCACTGTATTTGCACTGAATTGTGGAAAGGGTTAATGGACAGCCATGTCACACTAAGAGACTTTGGGAACTTCCAGCACGTGCACTAAGAGGAGATAGTAATTTTCCACTACTGTGCTAAGGGACTATGCTGAGCTGAGTTTTGGAGGAAAAGCCATTCACAGTGAACTTCTGATCTGGTTTAGCATTGTCAGACTGCTACTTTCACAAGTAGCAGGGGTGTCCGGAAGGCTATTCCGGCAGGTGAACAGCCTGTCGGATCCTTGCTGCCGCTAGTGCACGTCTGTGGCCGGCCCTACGCTCCATTCCCATTCACTATAATGGGAACTATAGTCTTAGTCATTCCCATTGACTTCTATTGAGGCCTAATACGGCAGTCTTGAACTGCAAAATTGTTTCAGTTAGGCTGTGCTTCTTCAGTTCACCCCTCACACTAGATGTTTCAACATGTGTTAGAAATTGTAAATGTAGAGCAGTCAGATTCCCTAATGACTTGCACAAAGCGACCAGTGTTTAGTATGAAAGACTCTGCCAGACTGCATGATTGACCAGATGAAGATGTTGAAACAGGGATACTCTCAAACAGACCAGGGAGCCAGCCGGACGACTGAGGCACAGACACTGGGCCACCAGCCTTTTGGCCAGGGTACCGGCCTTCTAAGAAAGAGATGGACAGCTAGCACAGGCCAGAACCTTCTGCTACCAGACTGAAGAGTGGACAAGCTAAGTCACTGCATTTCCTGTATTGTTTTGCAAAGTAAAACCTCTAGTAAAGAAGCACACTGGTATACTGCAAACCCTGACTCCCTGGACTTATTTCCCATTGGGGTGCACAATGCCTTACCGTCCCCTCCAGAAGGCAGGAAGACATGGTGACACCTTTATGGTGTGTGGGGGACCCAGCAAAGCATTGGGGACCACCTCTAACCAGGCCAGTGCAAAAGCCACTGCAAGACACCTCTGGCAGCAGCTTAAAGGGGTTGTCCGAGTTATGAAAAAAATATATTTAGTACTGTAAATCTGATGGGCAGCAATATATAACTAAGTTAAGCAAGTTTTAGGCAAAACAATCTGTATTTCCTCATTTCTCTGGTTCTCTTCTGGCCTTTGTTTACATGCAATAATAACAAGCCTTGAGCCCTGTGTGTGTTCTGGCTGAAGGGGTTAATGTTTTGTCTGAAAGAATCCAGTGAAAGAGCAGGAGCCGGCAGAGCAGGGGGGCATGGCCAGCACAGTGACGTCTGGTGTACAGGTTCTTATCTGCTTGTGCACGAATATGAGATGAGTAGGCAGAAAAGCTGACATCACAGGTCATGTGACCCTGAGTGAAATCTGAGAAACCAGCAGCTTTAAAAGCACAAAGTGCTGGAAAAGCTGTTATATTTGATTAGTTAGAAGCATACAAATGACAAAAAATTAACTCGGACAACCCCTTTAAGTTCCCGAGGACAAATGCCCAATCCTTATGTCCTCCAGTCTGGTGTTAGGTTAGATCTGCGAAGCTTCCATATACATTTGAGTTACAGTCTGTATCACACTCCAGAGCTGTATTCATTATTCTGCTGATGGAGTCATTTCATACATACATTACATTATTCATCCTATACTGATCCTGCATTACATCCTGTATCATACTCCAGAGCTGCATTCACTATTCTGCTGGTGGAGTCACTGTGTACATAAATTTACATTATTCATCTTATACTGATCCTGCGTTATAACCAGTATTATACTCCAGAGCTGCACTCTGTTCATTCCCTGCTAATTCATTGTCTGCATAGTTTGCGCTTGTGATTTGCATTTTGAGAACGGTTTTTACAGTATGTTGATGTGAAAACTGACTACTCCCTCTGTCTAACAAGAGGAACATAGGTGGACATACACTTTACAGGTATGTTACAGTAATCCTTTACTCAGCAGCAAAGGGTCACCTTTCAATGAAGCTTTGTTGAGGAAGTGTCAGGAAAGTGTTGCGTTGTTACATTGTTGCTTTGCACCTTATTTCCACGACTCTTGGGACATACAAAATTAGAAACTAAATTGCAGAAATAATAACAATAAACAGCTGGTAAAACAATGTTCTCGATCCTTTCTACCATTCAGAGCCTCGAAGCCATAGATTATTAGTACAAGATTATAACTGTCATAAATCTGGGCCTGACAGTGCCCCTCTGGGGTTAAAAGGGTTAAACCCCCATGGGTCAGGCACACATTTCCCACAGTTTATATAACCCCGTTCCCAGCTCCCCCCTCGCACCCTGTTCCAAAGAGGAATCTGCCCTAGCGACCGTGAGGCGGAAACTAAAAATATCTCTTGGTTTATAAACACATCTTAATGAGAGCAGAGACAGCCAAGCTGGGGAGATGCAGTAGGCTGTGCTCCACCGATAAGATCACGCTCATACTGCAGAGGGGTGAGGGGTCTCCGACTCTGATACCAGGCCAGAACGTAAATGAATATGGGCTACATGTACAATGAGGAGAGGAGGTCCATGCATCAGGCCAGTGACTCCCACTGTGCTCCATTAAACCTAAAGAAACACCATTACAGGACTTGGAGACCATAAACCACACTCTGGCCCCATGGAATTCTCCTATAAAACTCTGCTTTATGTTCTGTGAAAAAAGATCCCCCCCTCTATTTTATTTAAGGATCTGTGGACTTCCCACTATCACAACCTCGGCCCCCATGAACGGCTCCGACAATAGGATGTAATGACTTAGGGGTTCTGTGTTTTCTCTGCTGGTAAAATCTCTAATTTCTACCACGAAAGCTAATACGTGGGGAAGGGGCTTTGCAAAATATGGCATTGATTTTAGGGTGAGCAGCAGATACCATATGATGTGTTCTGCATTCCTCACGAAGAAATAAGTTTGAGGGCGTCCCATCTATGCATGTCCCTATAAAGGGTTAAGGGCTATCTGATTTGGAAGTTTCTTAACCCTTTCCTGGGAAATTAGCTGGTAGAGGTGGCGAACCGTAGTGCATGTTATGGTATATGGGCAGCATGGTGGCTTAGCAGGACTGGAGTCCATGCTGGAGGCCACATCCATATGGAATGTGTTACCGTTCCTCATCAGTACAGAGTAGGGCACTGGTTGGCTGGGTAAGAGGTCGGACATGCTGCTCTGAGAGAAAGGAGGGGGAGAACTGTACTCATCAAAGAGACTATATTGAAACTTATTTTACAGGCAATGCTGCATGGAAATAAAGGTATGCTCTGTACTAATGAAGGGCAAGGACCCTGAAACAGTAGGTGTGGGTGTGGTTAGCTATGTTATGTTTTCCCGTGTGATGTTAAAGGGGTTCTCCAGGAATTATTTCAATTGGCAGCCTACATCTTGTCCTAGAATGTGAGCAGGACTGATTGCCGCCACTTTCTGCCTAGGGGTGAGGGGGCGGGCTTGTGACATCATCACAGGTCCTTACCACTTCTCCTCTCCACTGCTGAACTCTGTACCTGCCTGCACTGATAACATAATGGTGACATCATGAAAGGTCCTTACCACTTCTCTTCACTGCTGAACTCCACAACTGACTGCACTGATCACATGATGGTGACATCACAGGTCCTTACCCTTTCTCCTCTCCACTGCTGAAATCCACACCTACCTGCACTGATCACATGATGGTGACCTCATCACAGGTCCTTACCACTTCTTCTCTCCACTGCTGAATTCCGTCTGCTCTTGCAGTGATCACATGACAGTAACATCATAACAGGTGCTTCTGCTCTTGCACTGTAGCAGATTATGGACATAGGGTCAGCCTAACATATTGTTGAGTTTTCCTGTAGGCTGTTCAGCCATTTTGGGTTACCATAGGCAGGATCGCACCATTACCATCTATTATAAAGCAGTGTAGTGTCTAGTGAATTTCCGCGCTCTCATCCTCGTAGACTGCTCTGCAAGTTGAGGCATCCATTCCTGCTCACATTCTGGGGCAGGTTGCTAGCAGCCATTTGAAATCATTCCCAGAGAACCCCTTTAAAATTTATTTTAGGAGTCCAGCCACAGAGTGAGAGAGCTGAAGAGTCTGGTGATTTCAGGAGGTAATCTCCACCCACTTAGATCTTAATTGACAAGCAACTTTAAGTGTACCTCTTCCCCTACTGCTGCTGAAGTCTCATACTGATCAGTACAATCTGCAGTCTCCCAGGATCTGCAGCAAAAGAATGTAGTAGATGACTTAGAACCTGTAAGTCCACATTGAAACTTCTGTGCTGTCTCTCTCTCCGCAGAGTCAGGAAGCAGTGTGAGATTTCAGCAGCAGCAGGTGAGGAGGTACGCTGAAAGGTGCTTGTCAATTACGTTCTAGGGGAGTGGAGATAAAAGGGGTATTACACTTTTTACTTTTTAAAATAATTTGTTTAGTAGAAAATCATACAATTTTTTAATATACATGTATTTAAAATTCTGCATACATACTTTTCTTATATCAGGTTGACCCCTAAATACAGTAAAATGGTATAGCCCATGCAATAATGTAATATTATGTAATGTAATAAATGTCATTGTTCAAACCGGATTATTTTAATATCAGGTGGGGAAACTGAAGTGGATTTTCAAAGCAAGTACACCAGTCTCATCAGGCTGAGAGATCTACTAAATACAGCATGCAGTTTGTATTAGAAAATTTGGTAACAAACCTGCTTTAAAGGGGTTGGCCCATCTCACACTTTGGTGGCATATTGCTCGGATATGCCACGAATGTCTGATAGGTGCGGATTCCAAAGGTCGGACCTGCACCTATCTCTAGAATCGGAACTCCCCAAAGCGAAGGAGAGCATGTGCAGCATTCACTTCTATGGAAGTTCTGAAAAGAGCGTGTGAGCGCATTCCGCTATTTCCAGAACTCCCATAGAAGTGAATGGAGAGGGCACTGCGCAAGCGCCCACCTATTCATTCTGGAAATAGCCGAGCCTGAACTCCCACAGAAGTGTATGAAGGGTGGCCGCGTTAGGTGTAATAGGCGATATGCCACCAAAGTGCAAGATGGCCAACCCCTTTAAAGTCACCAGGCATCAGACCAAAAATTCCAGTTTCTGATGTCTTAAAGGTGCAATGTGTCCTATCCAGGCAGAGCAGTTCGGTTCCCTGTTTCGTTGGCCTGGCAAGGAAGGTGTTAGGCCGAAGATCTGTGTGTTTACATTGTGTGTAATAGCAGAGCTGGGTTTTGGCAGGCCGATGTGTGAGTGGAGTGCGCACAGCTGCTCCTACATTGTACCTGTTATGAATGGGAGATGCTGCAGAGCTCAGGGCGTGTGATCTTGTCATGTTACTCTATAGGCTGTTAGGAACAGACACATCATTTTCCAGCCATAAAGCTCTAGGATTGTGTCAGGCAGTCAGGGGGAGGCTCGTCTATGAGAGATAGTGAGGGAGCTGGAAGAAACCAGGTAGAGCGAAGAAATATACACCAAACATGCAGTATGCATAAGAAAGCAGTAAATGTGCTCTTCTACTATATAATAAGATCCATACGGCATACATCTTTACTAATTTGGGTTCTCGTCATTCTACGACATTCCGCAAGATTAACACATACCTCTCCTGAAATACTCTGTGCTGCTCTGGGCCCTGCTCTTTTCACTGATTCCATGACATGTACATATTCTACAAAATCGCATATTAATTATCATAAAATGTTCTGAGCATCCGCCAGAGGCGTAGCTAGGGCTTCAGCACAGGGGGGGGCGAAACATACCGGGAGGGTTGAGTGGGCCCCCCCCCCACTTGGCTCTGCCAAACCGCCACGCTTTCCAACTTCAACAGGCACATACAATATTATAACCACAACTAGTAGTATTAGAAAGATGACTGTATAACTGCTAGATCATCTATGCTGTTAAGTACAGTACAATAGACTTTTCTACATACCCTAGTGTAATACTCTACCATATAATTGCAGTAAAATATAGGAGTAATAGGATTAAAAAACAATGGGACTCCTATGTTAAAGGAAACCTGTCCCCAGTTTTTACATCACTAAACTAACAGTCCCCTGCCCCACCATCAGACCTCAGATCATCAGAATGTGCCCCCATCAGACCTCACATCAGCGTATTGTGCCCCATCAGACCTCAGATCAGCGTATTGTGCCCCCATCAGATCTCAGATCAGTGTATTGTGCCCCCATCAGACCTCGGATCAGCCTACTGTGCCCCCATCAGACCTCACATCAGCCTACTGTGCCCCCATCAGACCTCACATCAGCGTATTGTGCCCCATCAGACCTCAGATCAGCATATTGTGCCCCCATCAGACCGCAGATCAGCAGAATGTGCCCCCATCAGACCTCACATCAGCCTACTGTGCCCCCATCAGACCTCAGATCAGCGTATTGTGCCCCCACCAGACCTCAGATCAGCGTATTGTGCCCCCATCAGACCTCAGATCAGCGTATTGTGCCTCCATCAGACCTCAGACCAGCTTATTGTGCCCCATCAGACCTCAGACCAGCGTATTGTGCCCCCATCAGACCTCAGATCAGCATATTGTGCCCCCATCAGACCTCAGATCAGTGTATTGAGCCCCCATCAGACCTCAGATCAGCCTACTGTGCCCCCATCAGACCTCACATCAGCCTACTGTGCCCCCATCAGACCTCACATCAGTCTACTGTGCCCCCATCAGACCTCACATCAGCGTATTGTGCCCCCCACCAGACCTCAGACCAGCGTATTGTGCCCCCATCAGACCTCAGATCAGCGTATTGTGCCCCCATCAGATCTCAGATCAGCGTATTGTGCCCCCATCAGACCTCAGACCAGCGTATTGTGCCCCATCAGACCTCAGATCAGCGTATTGTGCCCCCATCAGATCTCAGATCAGCGTATTGTGCCCCCATCAGACCTCAGATCAGCGTATTGAGCCCCATCAGACCTCAGACCAGCGTATTGTGCCCCCATCAGATCTCAGATCAGCGTATTGTGCCCCCATCAGACCTCAGATCAGCGTATTGAGCCCCATCAGCCTCAGATCAGCGTATGAGCCCCCATCAGACCTCAGATCAGCCTACTGTGCCCCCATCAGACCTCACATCAGCCTACTGTGCCCCCATCAGACCTCACATCAGCCTACTGTGCCCCATCAGACCTCACATCAGCCTACTGTGCCCCCATCAGACCTCACATCAGCTTAATGTGCTCCCATCAGACCTCAGATCAGCGTATTGTGCCTCCATCAGACCTCAGATCAGCGTATTGTGCCCCCATCAGACCTCATATCAGCCTACTGTGCCCCTATCAGACCTCAGATCAGCGTATTGTGCCCCCATCAGACCTCAGATCAGCCCACCCAGCCACATAGGATTAAAATAAAAAACCTTACTTACCTGTTCTGCGCTGCGGCTGCCCTCCGGTCCGCGCTCCGCTCTCTTCCCTGGCCCGCGCACACTATGACCTGACGCTGCGTGCAGCGTCAGGTCATAGTGCGCGCCGCCAGGGAAGACAGCAGAGCGCGGACTGGAGGGCAGCCGCAGCGCAGAACAGGTAAGTAAGGATTAAAATAAAAAACCTATGTGGCTGGGTGGGCTGATCTGAGGTCTGATGGGGGTCCCTAAATACAAGTGAGCGCTTCCATAATGGAAGCGCTCACTTGTATTCGCCTGATAGTAGGCAAGGTCATCCTTGCTGGGCCCCCCTGAGCCACTGGGCCCGGAGCCGTCGCCCCCCCTGCCCCCCCGGTAGCTACGCCACTGGAGATCCCTAATCCTACGCTGCAGTTTCGGAGCTGCACCTGCAAATTTATCCTGTCTCAGTATCATAGGGAGCGGGATCTGCTATTACAGATTGGTCATGTTATAGCCGTGTTCGAGCTCTGTATGAGTGAATCGGTAGCCTCCAGAACATGCCTCAGTATCCCAGGGTCCGGGCTGATCTGGGGTCACAGCTGATAAAACACTGTCCTATGAAGAAGCAGCTGACACCACACTCACTATTATTACTGTGTGTTTGTAAAGCACCCACATACTTCTATACAATGCAGCAAGTCGCTGGGGGATCACTGGGTGGGATGTCATCATTTTTAATACTCAACTTGCGTGATACGACTATATGGATCTTCTCTGCCGTGACCCCATTGGGGTTGCAATGGGGAATACAGGCAGTCACATGGGTCCTACTCGACAGAGGCGACACTGTCTTTACAAGCTGTAGTCACATTCCTTCTGGTTGTTTCATACATGGGAAGAACTGTAACATGACAGACGACATCTGGACGCCCCCGTTGGCTGCCCAGCGGCTGTAGGGTTAATGCTCCCGGGAGCAGTGGCAGTACACGGGCTCTCTGGCTTGTTTCAGCAAGGGAAGTGTGTGCAGGGCTGATTAGAGGGAAGGCTTCCTCCTTTCCCATAACCTCCAGACCCCCAGTGGCCTGAGTGTTTAAAACCGCCTGCCATTTTTTCCCTTTTTTTTTAATGCTGTTTATTTTTGGGGAGGGGAGGAGACAATAGCTGGACGCCGCTCCTCTCCCACTTACTCCATAAAGCTGCGTCTCTTCATTCATGGATCATACAGATATTCATGCATGAAGTGTCAGACCAGGACAATTCGCTCAATGTCCACCTGCCCTCCTGTATCCCCTCTGGCCTCACTCATGTTCTGCTCCAAACCTAATAAACACAATGGGGGTAATTTACAAAGACCAGCGCTTTACACCAGTTTTTTATTCCTCCCAATGCTGCTGGAGGATGTGCATAATTTTGGCTCTAAGTAGTGAGTACGGCATAAAAACGGTGTACAAAAAGGGCTGTGACTTTTTTATGCCAGTTTTACGTGAATAAATGACCCCCAATCTTTCTCCCATATTCTGACATTCCGAAAGTACAGTTTGTATATAGCAACAAGTAAGTGAACACAGTTATGTAAGCAAGAACAACGCCACCCATTATCAATATAGAACTACAAGTCTGGTCAGTGGGTGCAGTGGTCTTGCATCCTAACCCCTTGGTTTCATCATAGCATTCCAAGAGCCATAACTTTTTTTATTTTTCCATCGACATAGTTTTTTTTTTGTTGGGGGGGAGATGTATTTAATGGAACCATTTTGAGGTAAATATAATGTATAATTTTCATAATTTTTTGGAGGGGTTGGTGTGTCATTTCTATACTACAGTATACGGAAGGTTAATTCTTCAACAATAAGAGGTGGCTGAGGAGAAGCATTTGGACACCTTCCAGACGGGTGTCAAAGACTGAACATAAGTTGGCCAGAAGAGTCTCACGTGTCATGCAGTTATACATTATCTTGATAAAAATCCAGTTTAAATTTAGTAGACCTTAGGAATGGCCACTGGTTTGTTATCCCTTCCCATTCTACTTCTGTCATGATGAACTCAACAATCGCCAGTTGGGACTCATCACGATAGCTGGCTGCACCCTAGATCACAGTGCCTTGTGCTTAATTGTACTTGTCTGGCATATTTGACTCAAGTGCATCAATGACTCGTATATGTCACTTTATGCCATACTTAGTTAATGATTCCCCACTGCTGTATAAGATAAGAAGATGTTGAATTTCAGCTTGTCTACAACCTGCAACTGACAAATGGTGAAGGGGTCCATTCCCTCAATTGTTGTAGTATATTGTGTGGCCCTATGCCTGGGTGATGGCTGTCAAGGTTGGACTGGCCAACCAGTGTACCAGAAGATCCTCCGGTGATCCCAGGCTCTGATAGCATAGTGGGTCCCAAAGGTTCAGGAGATAATTACTTGCCACTAGGGTCTACTTTGTGGTTTCAGACTTTATTGATGATATAGGGGTTAGACCTCAAGAATATCTTCAGTAATCCCATACAGACATATCTTCAGCTCCATGTCTGTTATATTGTACGTCTGAACTTCAAGTGAACATCTGTGTTGGGCTGAAACTTCTCCTCTCTACATGCACGTTCTGCAGCTCCACTATCAAACCATGAACAATATCCGACAGGCATGATCCATAACCAAGCCTGTGTGTGACCCAAAGATACACTCGGGTACCATGGACTCAATCTTGTTTTATGATACATGTACATCCCCACAGATACAGACAATGTATTTATAACCACTATTTGTCAACTGCTCCTCCATATCTTGGTGACCTCTAACATCACCCTAAAGGTATCAGTAGAGATGAGCGAATCATTAAAAATTTTATTCGCCGAACATTCGTCAAGCTTTTCATAAGATTTGTATATTCGACGAATATATTTGTTAAATTTGCTTACAAAATATACGTTATTATGTGGCGTTTAGCGAACATTCGCGCACTAATAACGAACATTCAGTTTTAAAAGGTATGCAAATTCTTTGAACACGTACGCATGAGCGTACAAATTGCGTACGAAAATGACGGGCTTTGCTGGAGAGGAATGGTGGAGCAGGAGGAAAGCTCTGAGTCTGACCCCTGGCTTCATGATACTGTATCAGCAGATGACAGCAAATCATCCGGCTGAGACTGAGATGAGTGTGCCATCCACTCCACTACCTCATCCACTTTCTCCTCCACTGCACTTTTGTGCCTTGGTGGGTTAGCCTGGTGGAACACTGGCTAACTATTACGAATTACAGAAGTAGAAGCTCCGGCTACAGGTCCTTTGGCAGTGCTGCCCTGTGCCACCTTCTCCTTTTTTTTTAGAGCTCGAGGTCTGGCTGGAACTGGACCCCTATTGCTTTTCCATTCCAGACATTTTTCACTTCACTCTGTGGCCCTGTAGCTGGTCTTTGTCTTTGTCCCTGTCTCTCTCCCTGTCTCTCTCTCCCTGCCTGATTAATTACTAGCCCTGCACTTGCCCTGCAGTATCCCTGATATGTGTAATATGGATTCACTGAACAATTACACCCCAATTTCAACAACACAGGTCTCAGTGTCTCAGAACTTCACACACAGTTCTTCTGCTCGTCTCAGCAGTCGCAGCAGAAGTGATGCGTCACTGGCTTACCGAGCCTGAGCCAATCAGAGTAAGCCCTGCCCACTAGGTCAGGTGACCGCTTTCTTCCCGGGCTTTTGCGCACGAATAACGAACTAACAGTACAAGTTCGCTAATTACTTGTATTTGTACGCAACAGCGTATAGAGTAACTTATACATAGCATTAGCGTACAATTTATCGGACAAGTACGTAGCAAATGCGTAGAAAGCCTTAGGAACATTTTCAAATTTTAACGGAGCAAATCACCTATCATTCGGATTCGCTTCGCAGCTGAAAATTTCCAAGATTCGATACGAATCATTCGATACGAATCAATCTCCTGGACTAGTCTTCTAGATGGCCCCATCTCTGGGAGTCAGATCATGTTCTCAGACCTTCACACATAGACTTGTAAGTTTTCTCCCAAGCTCCTTCACATCGCTTTTTTTCCCACCAGCAACCCCCACTCCTGTTCTCCTATTCTACTCACAGCTGCACTGCTCCCAGATGAAGCCTTTAATGGAGCCTGAAGCCTGCGTCACTTCTAAACACGGCACATCTGGAGAGGGGGCTCAAGCTGAAATGAATGGGCTGCGTGTAGTGTCATCCCAATGGCTGGGAAAAGTCAGCAAGAAAGGAGTGGAGGTGGGGAAAATAAGATCCTTCTACATCAATTTACTCCACCAGCGCTCAAAGGGTCGCAGAAAACGAGCTGCACATAAAAATGATTCTGCAGAGGTTTCTACAATTCTCAATCAGCTTAGAACAAGCAGGAAAATACCTAAGAAATGACATGTAACCGCAGCTGGACGTGGAGAACACAGGCCTGGGCTATGAATCCACAGGTTATATAACATCTACAAGCTATGACTGATGGATGCAATCTTCTAGGTGATATATAAAACATATGACCCTCTACTGACAATGTCACAATGAGCCGGAACATATAGAAACGATCAGCAGCCAACTCTAATTCATCCAGTGCATCTCATGAGATCATGCAACTATATATAAGATATGCATAGAGAAATTCCTTTAATCTAGAAGCCAATAATCCAGAAATACTGGGGGTCCAGCACTTGTTTTCAGCATGGCAATATAAGTATAAATTTCACTATTTTCGATGCATTCATCTATATCTTTTGCAGATCCATTCCACAAATTATACAATGGATGAGACAAGAATAGTAAAATATGAAATGCACATGAAAGGCATCCGTATTTTGCGGATCCATTGTTTGCGGACATGATTGTGTGCATGTGACCTTAGGGTGCCTTCAGATCTTGCTGTTAAGTTGTGGTTAAAACGACATAGGCAAAAAACGCCTAAAGCCCCTTCCCTGCTAGGCCTGGGCTACATGGAGACTTTTTTGGGCACTACTAACAGATTTTAGGCCTTGTTACATTTCCATGTTTCACAGATGTCTGCTATATGCATTTTCTATGGTCAGCACACGTACCCATTCATTTTAATGTGTTCACACATCAGTGGTTTTTTTACTAAGGGCTCATGCACACGGCCTCTGTGCAGCCGTTCCGTGCATTGCACAGGCAACTTCCGTGCGGCTACCGCAATGTATCCAGACCCATTCAACTTGAAGGGTCCGTGATCCGTCTGCACTACAAAAAAATAGAACATGTTCTTTTTTTTTGCTGTGCGGAGGCACGGACAGAAACACCACGGAAGCACTCCGTAGTGCTTCCGTGTGCCTCCAATCCGTGCCTCCGTTCCGCAGCACATCTCCGGGACTGCGGACCTATTCAAGTGAATGGGTCCGCGATCTGTGATGTGGGTTGCACACGGCCAGTGTCCGTGTATTTCGGACCCGCCTTATGCGGATCGCAATACGTGTGCATGAGCCCTAACTGTGGGTCAGTGCAAAAATCACAGAGGCATGCACTACTTTGGTCAGTGATGCGGGCCGAACACGCCCATTGAAGTCTTTTGGTCTGTAAAAATTTTTGACCCAACACAGACGGCATTCGTGTGCTGTGTTTCATAGACCATTGGTGGGAGATTCTGTGGAAATTAATTGTACATTGAGCATTGTCTGTGGAATATGGATGACACACGGAGTGCAAAAAGCAGACACACAGACCAAACACAGATTTTTTACAGATGAAACACTGACAGATTTTTCCATGGACGTCAAACAGACACAGAAATGTGAACGAGGCCTTAGCTGTTGACAGACAGCTGCAGTCCAGAAGATTTCTTGGAACTCAGTGGATGGCTTCTAACTTTTGCTGTGACTTGGGCTGCAAAAAACCTCTGTGTACATCTACCCTTGGGCCTCATGCACAAGGCCGTTGCCTGGCCGTGTGTGTATTGCAGCCCGAAAACAGCAGGTCCGCAATATACAGGCACCAGCCGTATGCTCACCGCATAACGGATGCAAACTGATTCACTTGATGGTGCGGTGCGGAACGGAGGCACAGAAATACTACAGAGTGCTTCCGTGAGGTTTCCCTCCATGCCTCTGCACCGCAAAAAAATAGAACATGTTCTGTTTTTTTGCGGTGCGGATGGATCACGGACCCATTCAAGTGGAATGGGTCTGGATCCATCACGGCAGCCACACAGATGTTGCCTGTGCACTGCAAAGTGCGGTCCCCAATGAACGGAACGTGTGCATGAGGCTTATGGTGCAGGTCCACTAATAGCCTGGTGTTAATTCTCTAATGTTGCCTTGACCATTACATGAAGTTTTGTGCTTTGCCCCAGTTTCACTTCTGAAACATCTCACCCTGCTCATCAGGACCCTGAACTACTCATCCTGTTTTCTTGGTATTTTTTATCATAGTAAAAGACGATGCTGTGAAGTCATGAATGGGACACAAAGCCTGTGTGTATGAAGCCAGAGATGACCCACTTTGAGTCGCCCCAGGCCTTTCCCTCCCCAGAGCTAAACTGATTCATAACCAGTCTTAATGAACACACAGAACGGCCCCATTCATATCAGGGCCGGGAGCCACTGCTTATACTGCAACAGGCAGAACTGAGGGGGCTGGGCGCTGTACATTACACTAAAAAGAGGGAGAAGAATGGAGACTCTCAGAGATGGAGATGTGTGTCTTGTGAAGTCATGTGCAGCTGCATGAGAATCTATAAGGAATTGTCTGCTCTGTCATGTTAACTCCTATGGAGCTGAGGCTCTGAAATCATCTCTGGCTCCCCTGAAGCTGTTCCTGAAGATGCTCCACCAGGGGTTAACCACAAGCCTCCAAGACTCTTTCTGATGAAGCTGCAACTCAAGCTTCTGTTATATAGCAGCATATAAACGTTTATGGGGTAGCTCTTCATTCCCATTGCCTGAATGAATCCTTGGTTTGAAAATATCAAGTGCAAAAATGAAAGAATAACGTAGACTGGCGCAGGAAGAGGCACGCTCAATGCCACATAGATCTCAATACTCCTCCATAACATAGGTCATCTGGATGACGACTGAAAACTGTAAAAGTACAATAAATAGCTCAGGGGTAAATACGAATAAACATAGTTGCGGTTACAAACAGGCATATCTATATGCAGAGCCCCGGAGGACCACTGCAAAGGGTTAAATACTAATAAAAGGGTTAATTTAATGTTGCTAATAGGGATGAGCGAATTGACTTTGGATGAAACATCTGAAGTCGATTCACATAAAACTTCGTTCCAATACTGTATGGAGCAGAAGCTCTGTACAGTATTAGAATGTATTGGCTCAGATGAGCTCGCGAGACTTCGTGTAATAACTTCATAAATTGATTTGTACTGTAAGAAACCATTTCCCGAACTCGGGTTCAGTTCCAAGGTACCTCTTCGGTAAATGTTTTTTTACAGTCCAAATTAATTTATGACGTTATTACGCAAAGTCTCGAAGAATTTGTCTGCAAGTAAAATGCTCACAGACCGCACCCATATTTTGCAGATCCATAATTTGCGGCCCGCGAAATGGATACGGTCGCATGCATGGGGCCTAACACTGGAACTTGCTCTCTGATATTCATTGGAGGCCTGCTGGCACCAGGAAAGGTACCATTTAGCATAGGTTCCCATCTAAGAGACATCACCTTGCTGTGGTGGATGGGCACAAATAATTTTGATCAAAATGTACAGTATTTGAAAAGAACCTCATCTTCATTTATATAGTTATTATAGCATTAGTTTATATATTTTGTGGCCGTGTATTATGTGTGAGCAGATTGCTGTTGCATTGTATTTGATTTTGTATTTTAAGCCATGGTGACGTGCATCTTTGTCTTAGGATCTGCTGTTTAGCTTTTGTTTTTGTCTTTAAACATCCATCCATATAACATATTTAATAATGTCACAAAGGCAAAAAAAGAAAATCAGGGCATGCTAGCAGTAGTAGTATCATAGACATTGGAGAGCTGCAGCTTGCAGCTGTCAGGGCATGCTGGCAGTAGTAGCCTCATAACCATTGAACGCTGGAGAGCTGCAGGTTGCGGCAGGCAAAGCATGCTGGGAAACAGCCAAAACCCACCTTTAACACGTTTCACCTGTAAAAACTGCAACTGTTCTTTTCCAATGCAGCTCCTAAAGTGGCTTTTACTGCGTCTCAACCACTAAGGAAGCTCTGAGAAAGCTCAGACCCTCCAGCGACTGCAGCGACATGCTGCTACTAAAATCATCTCCATATTTCCCACTGCTAAAGGAAGAGCAGGGAGATCTGGAAAACTCAGAGAAGGAATTGGCCGAGTTATAAATAGGATAAAAGGAAAGGAGAAAATTCCGGGTATTTGGCAGGAGCCTCAATGAATGACTGTGAGTGAGTGTGGAGCGTATGAATGAGCATGACTAGCTCCCATGTCCTGTGTGTCAGTGTGTGACTAAATAGTATTTGCGTGTTCGGCCTGGGGGGTGGGATCCCAATACTTGGCCCATTACATGAAGAACGCGGGGTATGTATGAGGATGTGCAGCGACTGTAGCGGCTGCTGAAAGAATGCGTTTATTTATCATAGTAAAGGGTGGGGAAGGCTCTTAGCGCCTTATTGGATGTCACGTTCACATCTGGCGTTCATGCTGCATTTCTACACACTACAGATCATAGTGCCATGCCGTGATGTATGATTATGTATATTACCTGATGGGGCACAACAACAGAGGCAACTTTGGTGGAAATCAGTAATCTGCTTCTGAACGCTCACACGTCTGTGACTGTCATATTCTACCTGACATTGATTTACCTCCACCTTCTTATCAGCCATTACAGTCAGAATGAGGACTGATGCGAACAGCCATATTTTGTGCTATCTGCATTTTTTACGGACAGCACAATGATCTATTTATTCCTATGGGGCCATGTACATGTGTGTTTTTTGTGGATCCGTTTTTCCATTCCCAAAACATGCCCTATTCTGGTTTGTTTTGCAGATGAGAAAAGCTCTTTCTATTGACAGGAGTGAGAAAAATGCAGAATGCACATGGAAGGTAACCATATTTGATGTTTCAGTTGTTTGCGGACCAAAATATGGACATGGCGGTGTGCACGAGTCCTTACAGTGATATCACATATGCAGCAGTGGATGCGGCAAACGGTTTATAGTTAGGAATAGGTTTGTGGCTGATGTAGGATCTGCTTGCACTGCTGACTGTGAAGCTACTGGTGCACAGGGGCGGACTGGAAATTTAAAGTGGCCCTGGAAAAAAATACTAACGTTGCCCCATTTTGTAGTCCGGTCCAAATTGATGGAAGGAAGGGCTAGCAATACCATATTGTGGCACATTATACCACCCCCAACAGAGCCAAATACCACAGTGCATCACAAAATACTGCCAGCAGCACAAAATACATCCCCAAAAACTTCCATTGGCCGGCTGTGAGGAGGGCCTAGATGGCCCCCTGGGCATCGGCCTACCGGGAAATTTCCCTGTAAGGTCTATGGCCAATCCGCCCCTGCTGGTGCAGTTGAGTTTTATGCAGTTGTCAGGCCTGAAGTTACTGTCAGGTGTTGTCACAAAGACAAGCTGTAGAAACGCTGCTCAGACGGTGAGAGGTTCAGCAACCGTCACACGCTGTGAAGTAGAAATATGAGTAAAAATGAAATCTGCTTTTACAGCGGGATGACTGACTCACTGACCACAAGATATGGTGAGCATGACAACTCTCTATACAGACAATAACTCCCAGCATGTTACTGCATGGAGCTCCATTCACTGTACCAAAGTAAGGATGGATATAAAAACATGGAGACCCCCTCTCCCCGATTCCTGCGTGTAGTGTCTACAGGGGGTGATAATATTCAGTGCATACAGTATTATTATCTTTAGAACTGTATATATAGTGTATCTAGAGTGTGCTGAAAATAATGGGTCTGCAAATAAAATGTGGACAGCACACAGACCGCATCCTTATTTTGCGTATCCATCAAAAAGGATATGGTCGTGTGCATGAGGCCTAACACTGCTCTCCTATATTCATTGGATAGGGCGGCGTGGCCATATATCCTACAGGGAAGTTTCCCGGTGGGCCAATGCTTAAGCCCTCCTCATGACCTCTGGCCAGGTACATAACAGTCTGGTGCGCTCAGCATTAATTAATGTAGGAGCATCAGGTACTCATATACCTGGTCAGTGCCTGCAGGTGCCCTCCTGAATTCAACGGTATCACCATCTTTGTTATGGTGATAGGGCAATACTTTATGCTGCACTGTCATATTTGGTTTTGCTGGGGCGGTATTTTGTGTTACACTTCTGGGTTGCTGGCCTTACCTACTTTTTTTTATTCCTGCCTACTTGTGGCTTGTTTTGGCCCTGCCTATGTTTGTTGGCCCACCTTCTGTCAATTTGCACTCACCTACAACTTTTTACAGGGCCACTTTGAGTTCCCATGGCGGATTGGCCATAAACCTTACAAGGAGATTTCCTGGTGGGCCAATGCCCAGGGGGCCACCCAAGCCCTCCTTTCTGCTACAGGTCAGGTACATAATGAGCTCTCAGCGGTAATTAACGCTGTAAGAATCAGGTACTCATGTACCTAGCCAGCAACTGCACATGCCCTCTTGAATTTAGCTGCTGTGGCCCATATCTGACATCCTAAGCCCTTTCTCCATATCTTAATCAGAGGCAAGTGGAGGAATAAGACCGAAAATGGCATCTATTGATGGCCACCACAGAGGCACAGCTTTTGGGGAAATATATTGCTCCGTGCTGACCCCACCTACTTGTGTCGCCCCCCTACAACATGAGGCCACTTTTAAGTTTTTTTTCCAGGGCCACTTTAAGTTCCCAGTCCGCCCTTGGAAACAAGCCTTACTTGCAGTAGTGTGGGGGAGGGGGGCTAATTTAGTGTCTACAGTATATTCTCTGAAGGGAAGATAATCCTACCTAGAAATCCTAGAAGGCTACAGTAAATGAATGGATGTACTGGACATTTCCTTCCGAAGTCCTAATTTCTGCATTCAACTCTTCCAACCTAAAAGTGGAGGACTGGCCATTCAGGTGCCTTCCTGAATTTAGCTGTATCACCATCCTTATGATGGTGAAAAAGTTGAATACTGCGGTGAGGGTGGCAGTATTTTGTGCTGCACTGTGGTATTTTGTCTGCTTGGGCAGTATTTTGTGCTGCACTACAGTATTGCTGGCTCTGCCTACTTCTGTTGTTCCTTCCTACTTATGGTGGCCCTATCTACTTGTATTGCCTCACTTTCTCTCAGTTTGGACTCGCCTACAACATGAGGCCACTTTTCGATTTTTTACCAGGGCCACTTTAAGTTCCCAATCTGTCCCTGCACCCTAATTAAGTAACCCACTAGATGGAGTTGCTGCTCCAAGAGCAATCCAGGTCACCAGATTACTTCCCATGTCCGAGCTGAATAGCATATCCACCTTAACCATTCCTCCTACATTTTCTACTCATAGTTGGGACCATCAAGGAGGAGGATATTATATAGCATTAGGCAGCCAATCAGCAAATGACGCTCATCTGAAGTCTGCTAAACCAAAGGGATAGATTATCTACAAGGCCAGCCATTCATCAACAGATTCTCCTCCAGCCCATGGTTAAGCCAACTGGAATGATTTGTATATACCTAAAGAGCGGAGTAAGAGACTGGTTGTCCTAGGGATTTACAAATGTCTTCTCCAAAAACTCGCTTGATGACTTCATAACATGGTTTATGATAAATCTCAGTACATGTATCAATACATTGTAATGGCAGCTAAGAAGCTGATGTGGTCCAAAATTCAGAGTACACCCTTGACCAGGGATGCCTAACCTGCGATCCTCTAGCTGTTGCAAAACTATAACTTTCATCATGCCCTAATAGCTGTAGGCTGCCCAGGCATGATGGAACTTGTAGTTCTGCAACTTTTAGAGGGCCATAGGTTGGGTATTCCTGCCCTAGACACTTCTCCCCTATGCTTCTACAAATGTGCTGTGTGAACTTGGTATCAGCCCTCTTGTTATCGAGATACTACAGCTGTTTATTTGTATGCTCTCCTAAGTACTTTATGATGTACCCTACACTAGTAAAGGCTACGTCTGAGTTTTATCATAGGTCTTCCCAATTCTCTCTTGTGAATAGTCACATGCTAGAGAAATTTATCTTTAAGGCCTCTTTCACACTAGCGGCAGCACGAATCCAGCAGGTGAAGGGTGCTGCCGGATCCGTGCTGCCGCAGGGACATGTGTGGGGCCGGAACCGCGCTCCGGCCCCACACATGTCACACTGTACATACACACAGACATATACAAATACACATACATACTTACATGCTCCCGGCAGGTCTCCACAGCGCAGGAGGAGCAGGACGGAGCGCACATAGTATGATTCCCCACAGCGCCCTCTGCTGGGCGCCGGGTGGAATCGTCCAATGTGTGCGCCGTCCTGCTCCTCCTGCGCTGTGGAGACCTGCCGGGAGCATGTAAGTATGTATGTGTATTTGTATGTGTATATGTCTGTGTATGTCTATGTCTGTATGTGTGCAGGTGACGGATCCGTCATGAACTCCATTGAAAGTCAATGGAGGACGGATCCGTTCACCATTGTGTCACACCAAACGGATCCGTCCCCATTGACTTTCATTGGGGGTCATGATGGATCTGTCTTGGTGCGGATGCTTGCACCGGAGAGCAAACCACAGCATGCTACGGTTTGCTCTCCGGTCTGAAGACAGAATAGAATGCTTTCAGGAGCATTCTGTTGTCTTCAGTTCAGTTTTATCCCCATTGACAATGAATGGGGACAAAACTGAAGCGTTTTATTCTGGTATTGAGCCCCTATGACGGAACTCAATACCGGAATTATAAAACGCTAGTGTGAAAGTAGCCTAATTTGTATTGCGTAATTAAGTGACTTCTGTAATGTTTCTTAGGAAAACAAGATCCTGTGTTTTTACAATCTGATGATTTTATAGCAGTCATATAAAGGATATCAGTTGTATATAACTCGTCGTACACTTTTATTGCAGTTATAAAATATGTTTCTAGATAATCTTATCTACTCTGGTCACCAGCAGGAAAGATGCGGTAATAGGTTTCAGATAACATGGTCAAGAGATTTTAGATTTTGCTAAAATGGCCATCCACATGCCATACCTGCATGCCGAAAGCTGTACAGTACGTCAAGAAATCTCCATATAGTTGTATTCACATGAACAGAACCCTAACATGTATGATGCCCCCACGTGCCATGAACCTTAGGTTGTGAGCTGGGTGCTGTTATCTACCTGGAGCTACTCTTGATGAACAATATTATGGTGTTTCCCATCCTTTCATATATATAGTATACACACATACATTTGGTTAACTTCTATCTAATCCTTCCATCACCAGACTGAACAATGCTCCTGTCCACAATTATGAGAAGGACGTGATTCTTCTACCCAGAATCCGCTGACTTTGACCCTCAGCTGGACAACAACCCTGACACTTTATTGGTGCTGGTGCCATTTAAGCCTCTGGACATCCAATGGATGAAGATTATTCTGAATAATGAGAAGAGGGTGCGTCATAGTCTAGAATATCAATGCTATTTGCTACTTCATTAGAGCCTTGTGTCTTATAGGTAGTTGTAAAAAGTGGATGTAGGGTCTGCTCTTTGGTGTAGTCACAATTTACCTCCACTGCTTCCCATCTAGAGTAGACCAGAATCTCTGGTGTTTTTTGTATCCTTCACCAATGTTCATTATGTTGCTGTTGATGGAACTCACAATTGTCAGTGGGAACCCAAAAATTTTGCCTGGCAGCTCCTCATAATGGGGCATTTGACACCACTGGCCTCCATGAGGATGAATGTGCATGTGTTACCAAGCCTCTACAGATCCTACTAAAGGATATTGGAAAATGCCTCCTTTAATTAGGGAGGTGAGCCCACAGATCCTAAACCTGTATTATATGGAGGTGATTGCCAAGATCCTAGACCGGAAGTCCTCAAAAAAGATGAAAGCGGTAAGAGGAGTGTAGAAGCTGGATGACGTTAGAGTGCTGCCATCAGGGGCGGACTGGAAACTTAAAGTGGCCCTGGAAAAAATACTAAAAGTGGCCCCATTTTTTAGTTGGGTCCAAATTGATGGAGGGCAGGGCCAGAAATACCATATTGTGGCACATTATACCACTGCAACAGAGCCAAATACCATAGTCCATCACCAAATGCTGCCAGCAGCACAAAATATATCCCCAAAAACTTCCACTGGCCAGCTGTGAGGAGGGCCCAGGTGGCCCCCTGGGCATCGGCCCACCGGGAAATTTCCCTGTAAGGTCTATGGCTAATCCGCCTCTGGCTGCCATATATTCAGTTTTTTATGCAGTTTTTGAAGCCAAAACCAGGAGTGGATTAGAAATAAAAAAGGAGAAGTAGTATTTTTCCACACCTGATTTTGGCTTTAAAAACTGCATAAAAAAAAAAAACTGAACATGTGGCAACACCCTTATGCCTCATCCACACGTCAGTGTTTTGGTCAGTGATTTCCATCAGTGATTTCGAGCCAAAACCAGGTGTGGCTCTAAACACAGAACAGGTGCAGATCTTTCCCTTATACCTTATCTCTGTGGAGGCTCCAATTACTGACAAAAATTAGGCTTTAGTGATAATGCCCCCTGAGCTGTGGGTGCCAGAAAGAATTCTGCAGCTTTCTATATTTCTGGTGTCAGTTATAATACATTTCACTGGAATTGTCAAACTTAAATTTGAACTTTTAAGCAGTACCCTTAAAAATTGCATCGGCAACTATATGTCCTTGAAAACCTAACGTGAACATATTGTGGCCTATAGCAACTGCACAGACTCCACCCATTACTTATAAACATATGACCTGCTGGATGCCAAAAAGCTGCATCCTGCAAGCAGGGAAGTTTTGTTTTTTAATGCCATTTCAGGCTAAATTGATTTGTTACCACAAAGTGCAAGGAAATTCAGCTTTGCAGCAAATCAAATTTTTCCTGAAATTCGGATCGAAGTCCACTTGGAATACTTTGATTCGCTCAACACTAAGAGGGTCATTTATTAAGACTGGCGTTTTAGGCGCCAGTCTTAATAAAGCCCTGCACTGGCAGTGGATCCACCAGAGTTCACTCTTCATAACCTATAAATGTAAGACCGCTTCCGAGCTGTCTTACATTTAGACCTTTTTCTACGCCTGAAACAAGCGTAGAAAATGGTAAATGAGGCGAGCCTGCCAGCCTATACCCTTCCTCGGCCCACCACGCCCCGTTTTAGACCTGGTGTGAGCAGGGAAAAGTCGCAGATTGTGGCGCAATATAGGCATATTTCAGCGTCATAAATGTCTCCCTAAATATAATTGTCACCATGAGCTGATCTGCATTGTCTGCTCTCAATAAGTATCCATCTGTGGCACAGTGAACAATGCCAGCTGTGAAACACAAAACACCAGAACCGCAGCTGTTGTAAGAAGACGACTAAACTCCAACGGTTCTCAGTCTATAGTGAACCGTCCACTGCATGTACTGTACGTACAATATACCTGCTATGTCTGCACCACATGGAACCTCCTGGTTCATTGGATTCTTCCACAATGGATGACTCCACTTATGCTGATTCTCATGAACTGGAAATCCGTATGAGATGTATGGATCCTGGAAACTGGAATTCTGAAAGTATAGAAGAAAAGAAAAACTGTAATTAAAGGGGAAGGGTCCAGGGGCCACACTACAAGACACACTAAGGAGCCACATGCAAAAAGTGTGGATATTCATTGTGGTCAATCAGCTCTCGTAACCAGCACAAAACCGCATTAAGTTAGATGGTTCTACACGGTATTACACTCCAGAGCTGAGGACATACGTTACTTGTACTGATCCTGAGTTACACCCTATTTTATACTCCAGACTGACATTTAGACTCTGTGAAAGCAAAGGGAGAATTACCTTACTTATCCTGTACTGATCCTGAATTACATCCTGTATTATACTCCAGAGCTGCACTCACTGTACTGCTGGTGAAGTTACTATGTACATTATTTACAACACTTAGCCTGTATTGATCCTGAATTACAGCCTGTAATACTCTAGAGCAGGCATGCTCAACCTGTGGCCCTCCAGCTGTTGCAAAACTACAACTTCCATCATCCCCAGACAGCCTACAGCTATCAGCCTACAGAAGGGCATGGTAGGAGTTGTAGTTTTACAACAGTTGGAGGGCCCCAGGTTGAGCATCACTGCTCTAGAGCTTTGCTCACTATTCTACTGGTAGATTAACTATGTACATTACTTAACCTTTGTTATACCTGTATTATCTGCTCCATAACTGCACTCACTATTCCACTGGTGGAGTCATTATGTACATCCTTTACAATACTTACAGGTATGTTTTACTGATCCTAATTTACAGCCTGTACTCACAGCTGCACTCAATAATTTGCTGGTGATTCCACTGTCTACATATATTACATTACTTCTCCTACAGGGATCCTGAGTTACATCCTGTATCACACTCCAGAGCTGTGCTCAATGTCCCGCTGGTTGTTATTGGAAACCATTAGCAAGATGTTAACAGAAAGCACTTAAAGGGGTTTTGCAGGCAGTTTATATTGATAACCTATCCTCAGAATAGGTCATCAATATTTGATCGGCGGAGGTCCAACACCCAGCATTCTGCCGATCAGCCGTTTGAAGAGGATGCGGCGCTCCATACAAGTGCTACTTCCTCTTCATTACACTTCCCGTTGTCTCGGAAACCTCGATGGTGCATTGTAATTACAAGCGCTGCCTGCTCTTCAAACAACTGACCGGATGGGGTGCCGGGTGTTGAACCTCCGCCAATCTGATATTGATGATCTATCCTGAGGATAGGGCATCAATATAAACTGCTTGCACAACCCCTTTAACAGATTATCTGCCCCTCAATAATGCAGAGGAGGGTTGTGGGATGGCTGGCAGTCATTGTTTTCTACATCAGATGACAGTGACTGTTGTAAAGATGTAAAGACAGCACTTCCCAGAATCAAGGTTGGACTGGCCCACCAGAGTATCAGAAGATCCTCCGGTGGGCCCAGGTTCCAATACCATAGTGGACACCAGAGGTCCAGTAAAAAAAAAAAAACATTTGAAGCCATTCACTTGCCACTAGAGTCTATTTCTTTAATTAACAACATGTTAGACTTTATTGATGATATGGGGGTTGGGCATCAAGAATGATTTCTTTTGGTGGGCACAAGGAACCCCAGTCAGACACTGCTCAGAATGCAAATCACCAGAACAAGCTCTGTGCAGACACTGAACATGCAGGAATTAGTTCATTCATATTTCAGTCTTAAGTCAGCTTTCAATTCAAATGAAGCATTATTGTCCCAGGAAGCCACACTATACTCGGCGAGTGAATTCCTCAGCCTGCAGGGACCAGACATGACTACAGAACAGTACTCATTTCATTCCAGTACTCGGTGCATGTCTACTATTGTTACATTGGGCTCCCTCACACTTGTGGTTAGGAGCGGGTGTGCAGCCATGAAGCTTTCATCAGCAAAGAACAATTCACACAACACAAGAGAGGCAGTTTCCTGTTGTTCTGCAGGTGCACAGACGTCTAATCTGAACAGTTTCTGTTTGCTTGATAAATGTAAAGATTCTTTAGGTTACTGTAAAGTAGGCCACAGTGAGAGGCAGGAAACAGTCAGTAAATTTCTTTATATTAAATGACTGTTACATAGCTGTGAAGCTGATGGCTCTGAAACCCTTTCCCCATCCCCTTTCCAATGTAGGTGATTATGTCCCGCGCTATAGAATCAATGTATCACATAAAAAGTTATCATAGGTATAGCTGTGTATGGCTTTTGATGTCATTGTGTAGCAGTAAGTATAGTCCATCTGAAGCTTTAACCTTGGTGAGCAAATTTCTGAACGTATTTGGGGGTAATTTATCATGGACCGGCATTTTACGACAGTCTGTGATAGCCCCTGGGCTGCCAAAGGA
This sequence comes from Rhinella marina, assembly GCA_900303285.1. Lineage (NCBI taxonomy): Eukaryota > Metazoa > Chordata > Amphibia > Anura > Bufonidae > Rhinella > Rhinella marina. The sequence goes on from ONZH01001988.1 coordinate 175,332, forward strand.
TGTGCCTATGCAGTGCCCTAGAGCAGGGGTACTTTGGAGTATGGACGTTTGTGGACAATTGACCCAATTGCTGTTATGCATAACCATCAACTCACTACTATATTGCACCATATTGCACTATTAAATATGCAGTTGTTTTTTACTTATACTGTTTATATTGATTTGTTATACATTTATCATACCTCCCAACTTTTGAAAATTGCAAAGAGGGACAATGTGTGCCCCACGCATCACGGCAGTTTTTTTTCATACTAGGCCACACCTCTAACTCCGCCCCAAGCATAATTTCTGGAGCCCCTGCGGCAATTTTATTTCTTGCGCTTCATTGTCCATATAAATATTAGCACATAAATCATTAGATTAGAGATATTTTAGGGTCCAAATTGCACCAAATAATGAAGTTCTGATCTAATTTATAGGTATAGACACTTTAGTAAGGAGTAATGTAGTAAATTTATTAATGCACAGTTATGCATTAATTCTCCAGGTCAAAAAGAGGGACATTTAAGGATAAAAGAGGGACAGAGGGACATGGGTCAAAAAGAGGGACTGTCCCTCCAAAAGAGGGACACTTGGGAGGTATGCATTTATTGTTATACATTTATTGCAATACATCTTGTACATTTGCACTGTTGAATGGGTTAATGCACAGCCAGCTATAAATGAGAGACTTTGAGACTTCCAGCCTCTGCACTGAGAAGCTGTCAACTTTCCACAGTTACCATAAGGGACTATGCAGAGCTGATGTTTGGAGGAAAAAAACTGTTTAGCTCTGTCAAATGGTTGTTTACATCTGGAAACTATTTAGTCATTCCTATTGACTTGTATTGAGGCACAATACAAGTCTATGGCAGCTTTCCAGCTTCACCCTTACTAGAACAAGGTTGGGCAACCTTTTTGCTGCTGAGGGCCATTTGGATATTTCCAACACATCGTTCGCAGGGCCATACAAAATTCCATAGCGCTATATTCTCAGGGACAACAGAAATACGTCAACTGAGGGTTAATGCACTTTTACACTACAAGGAATAAATTTGTGCAGCTACTTGCAGGACAAATAGCACTTTTATATGCTTATAATTCACCAAACTGGTTTGGCACTAACAGACAGAAATTGTGCTTCAATGAAAAAAAATCCAAAGCGCTGTATTCTTGCAGCCAGTGAGCCCAACACATTCTTTATTTATACCAGTTTTCTGAGTTGATGTAGATATCTGTTTAGGTGCTGCTCAGACATCCTCCAGGAGCACAGGGGATGTCATAGACAGGCGTAAAACACTGGTCTATGATAAATACCCCCAAGTCTATTGGAATGTTGCAACATTTTCCACAAAAAAACTATTAATACATATTATTAAAGCTGAGTTGGAGCAGCAGCTCATTGTCCTCAGTCACAAGGATTCCATCACGTGGGATGATCTAAAAACTCCCAGTAATATGACAGCATCAAAAGCCAGCTATTATTCTAGAGATACAACATGGACTACACAAGGATCTCTCAACACCTCCGGTAAGACAAAAATAAAGGATGAAATAGGCTACATTAACATGTCCAATACATGTCCACCGAAGTGGTGCCAAAAGTATCTGGGGGCTGTTTATAATCCCCTCCAAATGAAACATGTCCCCTAGGCCAAGCTACAAGCTACATGTTTCTGAGAGAATCAGAGAGGATAGCCACCAGGTAATCAATTGCACAACCCACAGCTATCTTTATGTCTATGCCCAGACCACGTCCCTAGCATCATTACCAGGCACAGAGGTTGACCTCCAGGAGACATGGCATTGGACTGGCCCACCAAAGTACCAAAGGAACTTCAGTGAGCCCAAGATTTCATATTATAGTGGGCCCCAAAGATTGAGCAGAAAAATATTTGGAGCCAATCACTTGCCACTAGGGTCTATTTCTTTACATTAAAAACTATTAATCATGTAGGGGTTGAGTCCAAGGAACCCCAGTCCTACACTGATCAAGGACATCCGTAACTGCACACAGAATAAACCGTAAATACACATGACAGAGTGAGGAGCATTATCAGCTACTTCAAACACTACTGAGACACGTGCAGTCATCAGGAACCAAGAGAGTGCTGAAAGGGAAACTTGATTTCTTCTTCCTGTAACCTGCCCTGTGCAGTCATTTACTTATCTTGCTGTCACTGATGTGATAATTTATGATGCAAAGACGTAACAAATCCACAGAAAACAGTAACTGATATCATCCATATATCACTTAAGGTACCTTTGCACGAGTAGATGATTGGTGCGATTGAGCGGTGAACAAGTAATTTCTTGGTTTAGTGAACGTTTCAACAATGGCCCTTTAGACACGCCGTTTATCGCTCACAAAATCGTAATTTCGATTGGATATTTCATTGTTTGTAGGGGAGACAGTAGCATTTACACAATACAGTAACTTGATTGGCTTGCTAAAACACACCCCTGTCTCTAACCGTGCGTGCAGTAGACAATTCTTGTTTACACATATGAAATCGTTAACGTCAACTATGATTTTAGTGCCCACACAAACAATCGAACCAACGAGAAATCTACTGTCGGTTGTCCCTCCATCGATTTAACGATAATTTACACGATAATCAGCTTGTATAAAGGTACCATTACGGTGTATAGCCATATAAATGAAGACGAAGCTCAGCACCTGATGATCCATAATTGCAGCAAGATGCTGTAAACATGGCCTACTAATTCCCTCCTCGGCATAGGTCATCAGTATGTGATCGGTGGGGGTCCGACTCCCGGCACCTCTGCCGATAAGCTGAAGAGGGCATAGTGCACCAGTGAGTGCCGCAGACTCCTAGCAGCTTACCAAGCACAGTGTCATACATCGTAGAGTGGCTGTGCTTGGTTTTGCAGCCCAGGCCCATTCATGTGAATGTGACTGAGCTCCACCTAAGCCATGTAACCGACCAACGTGATGTCACTGGCCTAGGAATAGGCCATGATACTCACAAAATGATGTGAACAACTGATCGGCGGGGGTGTTGGGAACCCCCGAATAGATACTGATGACCTTTTGTAAGGATTAGAATAATCAGTATTAAACACTCAGACAATCCCTTTAACTGAGGGCATACTAACTGTGCAGATAATCCTTTAAAAGGGTTGTTCGGAGTTTTGGATAGCAGCCCACTCTAAAAGTCATACCTCACCTGCTCCCCACCACACCATTCCGGCTCCCTTCAGTCTCCCTGGCTACATCAGCCTCAGATCAGACCCCCCCAAACTCCATCATACTCAGACCCCCCAAACTCCATCATTTTCAGACCCCCATCAGACCCCTCAGCCTCAGATCAGGCCCCCATTAGACCCCCCAGCCTCCATCAGACTCAGATCAGACCCCCAATTAGCCTCAGATTAGAGCACATGGACCTCAGATCAGACCTAATCAACCTCAGATTGGACGTTAAAAAAAAAATAACCTAACTTGCTCTGGACAGTGCTGCAGATCCAGGACTCATCGCTCCCCGCTATGGGGCTTCATATTGGCCGTTACTATCGTTCAAACATTTTTCCCCTGGCAAAGGACATTCTTTCTACAGTTGACTCATCGATCGGACAAATTAACCTTCATTGTAAATTCTGCCTGATGAATGATTGTATTCGTGAAAATTGCCCATTTTGATCAACTTCAGATATTGTGTATGGGTTCCCTAACTGGTTATCACAATTAGTTCAAATTAACCAGTGGGTTGGGATAACTGTTATATTGATGAAGGTCTGAATACTGGGTCACGAGAAGAGAGAGACTCACTCCCGCCATTTAAATGGGTCGATGGTTTAGAATGCACAACACTGCTCCATTCAAAGTCTGAGGGACTACTGGAGATAGCCAAGCGCTGTACTTGGCTATGTCCTGCAGTCCAATAGATATATATGGAGCAGTGGTGTCCATGTTTGATCATTACTTCATCCAAACAGGGGACATGAACCCTCCATTCTTGTGATCAGTAGCGGGCCCAGCAGTAACAGCCCTATCGATTAATTATCCCCTATCCAGTGGATAGGAGATAACTTCTTCTTACTGGAAGCATGTATCCCTCTGATTAAAAGTATCCTCCTCACTAGAGTAGCCAACTCTGCAGGAGTCTTTCTGAAGTTGCAATCTTCCACTTGTGGTTAATGACTTTATATAAAAAACGGAATGTGCCTGTTGAGATGAGGCCAGGGAATGGCAATGAGACAGATTGTGTACATCATCACTGCTTAAGTGCACTAAGCAGAGGACCAAAAATGTTGAGCAAGAATCCCAGTGAGCTGTTCCACCACTTGGGAATAGTGCCAGGACCTATAAAGAGCAGGCGGCCGTGTCCAGCCAAAGTCAAACAACAGAGAAACAAAGAATCCTAACAATGAACTGCGAAGAATTAGAACAATGTAAGCATTTCATAAACAGGGAGAAAAAAGAGTCGTGTGGAAGACGGTGGGGGTCAAGGGGACAAATAAACTTTCATGGAAACAATGGCATCTCATAAGTGATGAAAAAATGTGAAGGAAACAGAACAATCGACTAAAATGAGGAAGGAGAACCAAGTTCCAGGGATCAGCAGAAAATGCGGAGAGCAGAGAATCACAGACAGAAATCAAGGGCTCCAACTGTGATGGATCAGGAACTTTTTTTGGATTCACTTGTAAATAATTTATTAGTCCTTATGGATGACATATTTTACATATGCAATGAGCGTAAATGCAACAAAATGTGGACCTGTTCAGTATAGCAGTAAGCCTGGCACTCATTCTCTCTGGTGACCCCAATGTCCTATAGTCACACACTGGAAGACATTACAGCATTTCAGTAAGAGGTCAGGAATTATGTTTCCTACTTGAGTGCACATTGGTGGATTATTCCACGATGATGGTTCCTACTGAGTAAAATCCTTTAATATGTCCCTAATTGCCAGACTGAAAAAAAAAACTCTAAAAGATTATTGTTTTGAGCCCCAAATTTGGATGTTCACTCCTCACCTTCTCTTTAAGTCTAAAAACTCAAGTTTTTTTTACAATCTTATTAAAAGTGTTCCGCTGAACTGCTCCTCCATGCACATCTTTACACATGTCAATACAAATCTATGGAGAGGGGAGTGGTGGGTGTAAGCAGCAGCATGAGTGAGACAGGACTCAAAGAGAGACACTAAAGGGACTGCACAGCTACCTAGGAGATTTATATCTCAGCACAAATACTAAATTCACAACCAATACAGGTCAGTACTTCTCTGTAATGTCCTCCATGGTTCTGAGACTAAGAGAAGCTTAGGCAGCAGCTTCTACTCTACATTCTACATGCAGTGGATGGCACTTAGTCTCCACCTAACATGTATGAGAGATCTGCAAACTAGAGGTTCTGCATGTACAGAGGAAAACCGGTAAAAATGCCAGATGCAATACAGTGGCCAAAAAATAGATACACCTAGCATTGCAGAGAAAAAGAACTTTGATCCTGTAGGCAAATGAGTTTGTAAGTGTCCCAAGGGTGGTCCCAAGCCCAGTAATTTATCCAGCTCTTGTCAATAAACCTTCTCCATTTTCTCCCCTTTGGTGTTGACTGCAGCGTTGTAATGCATTACAATTTGAAGCACTGAAATGTCCCGATGCATGTGCAGTATGTCTTGCTTCCACTCTGGTAGCATATCTGGTTGTACATCAATGAAGCCATTGCTCACATCAGGAAGTGTTGTGCACATGCCAGAGAATACAGGAGCAGCATTTCAGTGCCTCATTCAGTGACGTGGCACAATGTTGGAGATGTCAATCAACACCAAGGTAAAGGTGTTCGGTTGGATTTACTGACAAAAGCCAGAACTGTCAACTTGAGACCTCCCTTGTCTTGTGGAACTTGCAGACTAATTTGCATATAAAATCAGCCATATACTGGGGCCACCACAATATATTCGCACATGTTTAAGTCCCGTTATCGGTTTAATGGCGATAAAGCATTTGATAGATTCCCTTTAACTTATTCCCTCATTTCTCATATCTACCCGTTACTTCATATAGACTGTAACTTCTTATGGGCAGTGGCTCTTCTATAAAGTAGACATTCTCCCCATTACTCTTGGATCAGATCAAGGTCAGAGATTTCCATTCCTCTATATTGTGATGAAGGAGGAATGTGACAAATGCTTTAGTTACAATTTCCTCATCAGAAATGTGATAAATATGATTATTGTGATAATTGTTATAGTGATTTCCTAGTGATGTGTGATCAGTACAGGGCAGAAGAACACTGTGTAGAACACACTCACAACCCATCTTGACAATGGAGCCCATCCTGCCTCCCCCATCTCTGTTACCAGTGTTATAAGCCATAACGGGATGAAGCACTGAGGCGATGGGATTCTCTGGGAATCTTTGGGATATTTATCAGGTTTGGTCAGACAGGAGCCGGGTTGACTGTGAGGTTATGTCTCACATAAGTGGTAATCATCTATTCAACAAAAGTATTGGCTAGGTAGACTGACACAACCCAGGGCTGGACAGAAGGTACAATGTATTTCCTGATTCACTTAGCAAAAATATAATTAAATTACACAATGGCCAGGAAAGGGGAACAGTGAAAATGACTTACAGTGCAGGAAAGATGAGGAATCTGCACTGGAGAATCCGTGATTACACCATGGACAAAAACCAAACAATTCTGCTATGTTTTTATTGTTTCAGAAGGATATGTACAGTGTGGGGCATCCCGATCCAGTGGGAAAGCGGGTGCAGTTCAAAAATGATTAAAATCGTGATATCCTCCCTCCCAACTTTAAAGGGGTTCTCTGGGAATTAAGAAAATGAAAATAATTAAATATTACTTTATTATAAATATATTCCCAAATACCTTTCATTAGTTATAATGGCTCGTTTTGATAGGGAGTAATCATTAGGATGAATTAAATGGCCGCCGTCCTATCAGTACAAACAAAACCTGTCCTAATCACACAGCAGGACAACTTACTTCAGAACACTAAGCTAAAGAGCTGCCTCAGCCTCCTCTCTGCTCTACTTGTTAGGGATTATGAGCCTTAATACAGCTGATAAGATCTTCAGCTGAATCTCTGTAGGAATGGAGTCCATAAGGAGACATGAAGTACAGAGAGGACGGACAGGACAGACTGTGGTAATGTTGGGGCGTGTGGTAATGGAGGCTGCATACAGGAGACTGTATTCAGGATGATAATCCCTGACAAGCAGAACATAGAAGAGGATAAGGCAAATCTTTACCTCAGTGATGTGAAGTAACTTGTCCTCCTGTGTGATTAGGACAGGTTTTGTGTGTACTAATAGGAAGGTGGCCATTTGACTTCTCCTGATGATTGCTCCACAGACAAAACAGCCATTATAGCTAAATAAAGGTATTTGTGAATATATTTATAATAATGTAATATTTAAGTATTTTCAAGTTTTTAATTCCCAGAGAACCCCTTTGAAACGACTCAGACATACTGCAGTTGGGACATGGCCATCTATCGTTTCTAACCAGTTAAAGAGGCTCTGTCACAAATTTGTAACCTATGTAATTACATACATAGGCACATACAGTGCCTTGCAAAAGTATTCAGTCCCCTGGAACTTTTCAACCTTTTGCCACATTTCAGGCTTCAAACAAAAAGATATAACATTTTAAATTTTTGGTGAAGAATCAACAACAAGTGGGTCACAATACTTTGTTGCACCACCTTTTGCTGCGATTACAGCTGCAAGTCTCTTGGGGTATGTCTCTATCAGTTTTGCACATCTAGAGACTGAAATTCTTGCCCATTCTTCCTTGCAAAACAGCTCAAGCTCTTTGAGGTTGGATGGAGAGCGTTTGTGAACAGCAGTTTTCAGCTCTTTCCACATATTCTCAATTGGATTCAGGTCTGGACTTTGACTTGGCCATTCTAAGACCTGGATACGTTTATTTTTGAACCATTCCATTGTAGATTTTGCTTTATGTTTGGGATCATTGTCTTGTTGGAAGATAAATCTCCGTCCTAGTCTCAGGTCTTTTGCAGACTCCAACAGGTTTTCATCCAGAATGGTCCTGTATTTGGCTCCATCCATCTTCCCATCAATTTTAACCATCTTCCCTGTCCCTGCTGATGAAAAGCAGGCCCAAACCATGATGCTGCCACCACCATGTTTGACAGTGGGGATGGTGTGTTCAGGGTGATGAGCTGTGTTGCTTTTATGCCAAAGATATCGTTTTGCATTGTTTCCAAAAAGTTGGATTTTGGTTTCATCTGACCAGAGCACCTTCTTCCACATGTTTGGTGTGTCTCCCAGGTGGCTTGTGGCAAACTGTAAACCAGACTTTTTATGGATATCTTTGAGAAATGGCTTTCTTCTTGCCACTCTTCCATAAAGGCCAGATTTGTGAAGTGTTCGACTGATTGTTGTCCTATGGACAGACTCTGCCACCTCAGCTGTAGATCTCTGCAGTTCATCCAGAGTGATCATGGGCCTCTTGGCTGCATCTCTGATCAGTCTTCTCCTTGTTTGAGATGAAAGTTTAGAGGGACGGCCGGGTCTTGGTAGATTTGCAGTGGTCTGATACTCCTTCCATTTCAATATGATCGCTTGCACAGTGCTCCTTGGGATGTTTAAAGCTTGGGAAATCTTTTGGTATCCAAATCTGGCTTTAAACTTCTCCACAACAGTATCATGGACCTGCCTGGTGTGTTCCTTGGTCTTCATGATGCAGAACCCTGAGACTATCACAGAACAGGTGCATTTATACGGAGACTTGATTACACACAGGTGGATTCTATTTCTCTTCATCAGTCATTTAGGACAACATTGGATCATTCAGAGATCCTCAATGAACTTCTGGAGTGAGTTTTCTGAACTGAAAGTAAATGGGCCGAATAATTTTGCACGCCCAACTTTTCAGTTTTATTATTACAAAAAAAGTTTAAATGATCCAATAAATTTCGTTTCACTTCACAATCGTGACCCACTTGTTGTTGATTCTTCACCAAAAATTTAAAATGTTCTATCTTTTTGTTTGAAGCCTGAAATGTGGCAAAAGGTTGAAAAGTTCCAGGGGGCCGAATACTTTCGCAAGGCACTGTAGGTATATTAATCCTCTCTCCTGACATACCTTTATATCAGAGAATCCATCAGCCATTAGCCCAGAAAAGTCACTTTTATAGATATGCAAATTAGCCTTCGGAGCACCGGGAGGCGTGCTCTTTTCATCCGAGCACCGCATCGGCTCCTAAACACTGGTGTCTGAAATTACTGATATTTTTAAAGCAAATGTCCATTGAACACCACTTCACAGGTTACATTAATGTACAAATAGACTATGATGGTGACTGTGTACATTCCGTGCATTAATTCTTGTACTGATCCTGAGATATTGCCTGTATTATATTCCAGCGACTCTTCTCACTACACTGCTGGTGTACTCACTGTGTACATACGTCACCATACATTAATTTGATCCTATACTGATCCTGAGTTACATCCTGTAATATACTCCAGAGCTGCACTCACTATTCTGCTGGTAGAGTCACCATGTAAATACATAACAAGACTTCCTGTACTGATCCTGAGTTACAGTCTGTATTATACTCCAGAGCTGTATTCACTATGCTGCTTGTAGAGTCACCGTGTATAAATTACATCAATTATCCTGTAGTGATACTCAGTTACAGCCTGTATTATACTCCAGAGCTGGAATCACTATTCTGCTGGTGGACTCATTGTGTACATATATTACTTACTCTATATCGATCCTGGGTTACATCCTGTATTATGCTTCTGAACTGCACTCACTATTCTGATGGAGAAGTCACAGTGTACATACATTACAATACGTGTACTGATCCTGAGTTACAGCCCGTAGTATACTGCAGAACAGTTCTCACTATTTTGCTGGTGGGGTCAGTGTGTACATACATTACATTACTTATACAGATCCTGATTTACATCCTGTATCATATTCCAGAGCTGCACTCACTATTCTGCTGGTGGAGTCACTGTGTACATACATTACTTATCCTGTGCTGATCCTGAGTTACATCCTGTATTTTACTGGCAGCAACCCCCGGAGGAGCTGCCCAGAAAATTCAATTTCATCAATTAAACACGCCCCCCTGCCTGCGCCCTCATCCAGGGTACGGCGCGTGCGCACTACGCTTGCAGCGCCGAACACTGCAATCGCTTTCGATGTAGTGCGCACGCGCCGTCACTTCACTCAACCCGGAAGGGCGTGTTTAGGAGCCGGGAGGCCGTGGCAGATGCGGTGCTCGGATGAAAAGAGCACGCCTCCCGGTGCTCCGAAGACTAATTTGCATATTTATAAAAGTGAATTTTCTGGGCTAATGGCTGATGGATTCTCTGATATAAAGGTATGTCAGGGGAGAGGATTTATATATACTTATGCGCCTATGTATGTAATTACATAGGTTACAAAGTGGTGACAGACCCTCTTTAATATGAGCCTTCTGTGGCTGGCACTGCCATGCGGTATTTTGGCATGAGGTAGCTGTGATTTAAGTGCGTACCCTTACTTATAATGGGTCTAGTTTAATTTTTTTTTGTAGCAGTAAGTCTACTTTCACACTAGCGTTTTCTTTTTCCGGTATTGAGTTCCGTCATAGGGGCTCAATACCGGAAAAAAACATTTCCGTTTTGTCCCCATTCATTGTCAATGGGGACAAAACTGAACTGAAGACAACGGAACGCTCCTGAAAGCATTCTGTTCCGTCTTCAGACCGGAGAACAAACTGCAACATGCTGCGGTTTGCTCTCCGTCCTGGGCATCCGCACCAGGGCGTCATGACCCCCAATGCAAGTCAATGGGGACGGATCCGTTCAGTGTGACACACTCAGTAAACGGATCCGTCCTCCATTGACTTTCAATGAAGTTCATGACAGATCTGTCCACAGCACACCACACATGACAGACACACAGACATACACATACACAGACATACTTACATGCTCCCAGCAGCTCCGCACATCTCAGGAGGAGGAGGACTGCGTGCACATAGGAATATTCTCCCTCCAGCAGAGGGCGTTGTGGGGAATCTTCCTATGTGCGCCGTCCTGCTCCTCCGGAGCTGCTGGGAGCATGTAAGTATGTCTGTGTATGTGTATGTCTGTGTGTATGTCTGTGTGTATCTCTATGTGTATGTCTATGTGTGTGTGTATGTGACACGTGTGGGGCTGGGGCGCTGCTCCGGTTCCTCACGTGTGCTTGCGGCAGCACGGATCCGGCGGCACCCCTCACCTGCCGGATCCGTGCTGCCGCTAATGTGAAAGTGGCCTAATGCAGAGTGATAGTAATGATCAAGGCTATTTGCAAAGCTGCCTTTTTTTTTTTTCATTTGTGCTGATGCAAATGAAGACTTCTTCACAGAGGTGAGATCAACTGCTACCAACCCCTCATCACATGTAATTAGCTTATCCCTAAACACGCTCCATGGTATTTTTCTGAGATTAAGAAATTTCCAATAAACTGGGAATCTTTTTCATAATCTCCTAATATTCCCTTCCGAGACTGAAGTGGGATTTGTATGTATTATTCAGGTTATGAGGTGGTTAGCAACCTCTCATCTCGTCCTGGTGTAAGTTCAGGGAATTGTGAATGGTCTAAAAAGTCCCTTCACAGTTTTCCTCTTTGTACATTTCACTACCTGGAATTTTATAGTTAATGTTTTCCCAGATATATTTATGGAAAAAAAGCATCTGACAATTACATGGCTTGACCTTCATAAGTTTGTTACTGCAGACTATTGTTCTCCAGAGACTGATATGCTGAACAGGGAAAGCTCTGTGTAGACTTGGAAAATGCAGGCACTATTGGGAGATTTTAACAATGAAGCCTGCAGAATAGTAAGTACAGATCTGGAGTATAAAGTACCGAAACCTGGGGGTATCAGCAAACGTTTATTATGTATTGTGTATTTTCATATATTGGCTGTTTATTCTAGCAGAGGAGGGAATGGTTGGCAGGAACAAGGTTAACCACCCTGTTCCTCCTCTCATGGTAGTAATGGGCTGGTCCTACTGCTAGAAGGGGGAGTTCCAGTATAGAGAGAGTGAAGGGAGAAGAAGAACATGCCTGAGCTACTACTCCTAGGAACCCTGTCCAATTCTCATATGAGACCGTCACTTGAGAGAGACTATCAGAATCCAGAACACTGCTTCCAGAAAGCATCAGTGTGCCAAGACAGCAGAGTGACCAGTGCAATTACAACATCACAGACACTGATGCAGATGAGGGAAACGGCTCAGACACCCATGACCAAGAACAACCACCAGGCCAGCCTAACATCAAGCCTGTATCACAGTGGACTGGATGAGCTACAAGTTACACTTGCACTTACAAGTAAAGAGAGGCTTATATGTCTACTTCTGGTTGGATTCTTCAAACCATTATCCCACTGTACAAGTCCCCAGGCAGCAACGGCCTGAGGGAGTACACCGTGACACAACACTTCCTCAGGGCCACTATCACTCCCATCTTCTGGACCAGCTCCTCCGGGGGTTGCTGCCAGTAAAATACAGGATGTAACTCAGGATCAGCACAGGATAAGTAATGTATGTACACAGTGACTCCACCAGCAGAATAGTGAGTGCAGCTCTGGAATATGATACAGGATGTAAATCAGGATCAGTATAAGTAATGTAATGTATGTACACAGTGACCCCACCAGCAAAATAGTGAGAGCTGTTCTGCAGTATACTACAGGCTGTAACTCGGGATCAGTACACGTATTGTAATGTATGTACACTGTGACTTCTCCATCAGAATAGTGAGTGCAGTTCAGAAGCATAATACAGGATGTAACCCAGGATCGATATAGAGTAAGTAGTATATGTACACAATGAGTCCACCAGCAGAATAGTGATTGCAGCTCTGGAGTATAATACAGGCTGTAACTGAGTATCAGTACAGGATAATTGACGTAATTTATACACGGTGACTCTACAAGCAGCATAGTGAATACAGCTCTGGAGTATAATACAGACTGTAACTCAGGATCAGTACAGGAAGTCTTGTTATGTATTTACATGGTGACTCTACCAGCAGAATAGTGAGTGCAGCTCTGGAGTATATTACAGGATGTAACTCAGGATCAGTATAGGATCAAATTAATGTATGGTGACATATGTACACAGTGAGTACACCAGCAGTGTAGTGAGAAGAGTCGCTGGAATATAATACAGGCAATATCTCAGGATCAGTACAAGAATTAATGCACGGAATGTACACAGTCACCATCATAGTCTATTTGTACATTAATGTAACCTGTGAAGTGGTGTTCAATGGACATTTGCTTTAACCCCTTCACGACCGCCGCCGTACATGTACGGCGCGCGGGCGGTGCGGGGACATGACGCCCGCTCGCGGGTGCGGCGGGCGTCATGGCCGGCAAGTCTCTGCTGTTTCTAACAGCAGAGACTTGCCGCATCTTACCTCCGTCTTCGGAGACTTCCAGGGCCTTCTGATGCCGTGATCACACGTGATCACGGCATCAGGATGCGTCTGAACCCGGAAGCCCACGCTTCCGGGTGGTGTACAGACGCCCCGATTGGCCAATCGGGGTGTCTGTACACCATATGAAAACTGTAATCCTCGCTGGTGAGGATTACAGTTTTCAAACTGCAATTCTTATTCTGGCCACTAGATGGCAGGCCAGGATAAGAAATGAGCAATTCATGGTTTTAACTGCATCTAGTAAATCCATGATTGCTCATAAAGAAAAAAAACAAAACACAATAGATCAGATGATATTTGAGCTTTAAAATAATCACAGAAAAATTAAAAAAAAATGTTAAAAAATATATAAAAAATAAAAAAGATATAAAAGTTCAAATCACCCCCTTTCCGTATAAGTAAAAAATAAATACCTAAATAACAATAAATATAGACATCATGGGTATCACCGTGACCGAAAACGCCCGTACTTTTAAAATATAAAAAAAAAATTTCAATACGGCGAATTGTGTGGCGGAAAAAAGCGTCCAAATGGCGATTCGCAGTTTTTTGTCCCTTTTTTTTTCTAAAAAAAATTAAATAAAAAGTGATCAAAAAGTCATACACACCCCAGAATGGTATCAATAAAAACTTCAGACCGCCCCGCAAAAAATGAGCCCCCATACAGCTCTGTACACATAAATACCAAAAAGTTATAGGGGTCAATATATGACAAGGAAAAAAAAAAAAAAAAAAAAGGGCAACTTTCTAATTATTTTATCACCATCTAAACGCAGGAAAAACTATACATATTAGGTATTGCCGGATTCGTACTGACCAGTAGAATGAAAGTAACGGATCAGTTTTAATGCACATCGAATGCTGTAAATAAGAAACCCGTAGAACTGTAGCGGAATAGCGTTTTCTTTGCAATTTCACCCGGTTTGGAATTTTTTTCCCGCTTCCCACTACACCGTATGCAATATTAAATGGTGGCGTTGGAAAGTACAACTTGTCCCGCAAACAACAAGCCCTCATACAGCTATGTGAACAGAAAAATAAAAGAGTTATGGCTGTTTGAAGGCAGGGAGCACAAAACGAAAATGCAGAACCGAAAAAAGCTCCGGTCGTGAAAGGGTTAAAAATATCAGTAATTTCAGACAGCAGTGTTTTTTTTTATGTTTATTTTTCTTATTATTTCTGGCTCGGGAGGTCTTGTTCTGTTGTGATCAGCAGACAACATTAACACCCTATAACTTCATTGCAGCTAATGACCTAATTCAGCGTCTGTAATATCCTGCACTCATTAATATCTCCCCACATCACTACTATATAATGAACATTATTACTTATGGGATTTTTAACATTTCCTCAAGGCTCAACAGCTGCAAATAAAAAGCCAGCTCTTATTAGATCATGACTTTATAGCGCTGACACTTAGGGACAGGCACTACAGATGCTGCAGGACCACTGCTATGGCCCAGTAGATCACTGCTAAAGAGTTGATTTACTGCGAAAAGGGCTAATATCTACCATTAAACGTTAATGTATTTTCACAACTGTGTTATGTAATTCCAAGAGCTGAACACAGCTTAGTTATTGTGCTGTATTCAGAAGGAGGAAGGCTGGATCTGCCCCCTCTGAGCTGTGTAGTCCGATTGCATCAGCCAGATAGTCTGGTCTAGGCAGCCAAAGTGTGCATGTGCCTATGCAGTGTGAGGCTTACTACAAGAGGTTCTCCATCCCTACATGCTGAGGACAACTGCCAGACCAGTGAGAGAAAGAAGCAAAGACTCTATAGACTGTTTAGCACCACAAGGGACTGTGCGTGATAGCAAAGGTAATGCTCATTTATGGCTTTGGACTTCGCTGCTTGAGTAAAGTGTTAATTGTGATGGATTTTAAAACAGAATAGTTACCTATTGCAGAACTCTACTGTCTTTGATCAACTTGGTAAGTTGTCTGGATATAATAGAGAGACTATACAACCTGTTTTCCCATATACAGCCTTTGAAAGATTGTGTGTGTATCAAAGCCCCAATACCAGGTTGTGTCCAGAGGAAGAAAGGATGCACTTTCCATTTACTGCTGCACGTCCAGGGAGCACTAGAGTGAGGACAGCCACCATGAACCTCTACTACTCCTATCAATGCCAAAACTATCACTCCCATACTCCTCATGGCACTTTCCCCTGCATACCTCTTTGATACCTTCATTTGCTTGAGACTCAGTATAAGGCCTACTTCCCACTTCAGTGTTCGGTCAGTGATTTTCATCAGTGACTGTTATCCAAACCCAGGAGTGAAGCCTACACAGAGAAAGGTATAATGGAAAGATTTGCGCCTGTTCTATGCTTTTGACCCGTACCTGGTTTTGTCTTACAATTACTGATGGAAATCACCGGCAAAACATGGCGTGTGAAAGCAGCCTAAGTTTTCGAGTGGTTCTATCAGGTCTTTAGAATTTATCTATAAACATGGAAAAGAGACTTACGTAGGCTCTGATCACTCATTTACAGGATCTGTGATGGATCTGATACATCAGTTATGATCAGTGACCCCCTCATTTTTTCACAAAGTATATTAAACATAATAGGTCAATAGTCTGGCCTCACATATTCATTTATTCTTGTTTTACTATGACATTGCCTCATGATATCAGACCTATGAAATCTGGTGTTTTATATTATTTTACTAGCAGAATGACCCTGCTTCGCCCAGGTATATTTCATTTAATGTTTATGTGTGTGTCGTTAAAAGATATCGAGAGTGACCTCTACAGCACCCTGCCTCCTTAACAATAACCTCCACAGCCCCACCCCTTAACACTGACTCCCCCCACAGTTCCCCGTATTCTTAAAATGGGACCTCCACAGCAGCCCACTCCCTTAACTGACCTCCACAGCAGCATGCACCTTTAACAGTGAGTTCCACAGCACCTGACCCCCTTGACAGTGACCTCCACAGGGGCCTGCCCTCTTAAGTGACCTCTACAGTACCCACCCCTTAACACTGACCATGGGTTACAGTCCCCTTAACTGACCTCCACCATTCCTGGCCCCCTTGACAGAGACCTCCACAGCGACTGCCCCTTTAACAGTGACTGTCACAGTACCCCTCTCCCTTAACAGTGACCTAACAGTACCCCACTGCCCCTTTAATAGTGGCCTCACAGTCCCCTCCTCCATTAACAGTGACCTCCACAGTGCCCATCCCTTTAACAGTGACCTCCACAGCAGCCTGCCCCTTTAACAGTAACATCCACAGTGCTATCCCCTTTAACTGTGACCTCCACAGCAGCCTGCCCCTAGGGTGGCCAGAGGTCCGTTTTTAGGCCGGACAGTTCGGCTTTCAGACTCCCTGTCCTTCATCCGGCACAGGGTCTGGATGGACACAGGAATGTCCTTTTAAACAGCTCACTCTCAAACAGCAGCAATGTGCAGTCTGAGCATGAGCTACAAGGAGAAAGTCACCCTCCCTTCCACCCCTGCAGCTGACAGAAGTTGATTTTTACATTCATTTTTGCAATCCCTGTCGGCTGTGGAGTGAGAGGGGGCGTGGCTTAGCATGACCTGGGGGCGGGCTTTTAAATCCTTCTTTTGAGGGTGGCCTGAATTACAGGCCGATGCCATGGTAATTTATGAGGAAACACAGTGGGTAGCAGTGGAAGAAAACATCTTTTATTACTACTGAACGGTAAATATGTGAAATTTACATTATATTAGATAATAATTGATGATGAATTAGTCTAAAACATAAGGTATATTTATGGTAACTGACATACTCCTTTAACAGTGTCATCCACAGCGCCCTGCCCCTTTAAAGTTGACCTACAGCAGTGAAGAAAAATGGCTAGGTTGTTATGGAAACCTGGTGTTAAACTGTCTGTATGTGGAGGGGAATATCTTGGGAATATCTCAGGAACGGCATGTCCTGGAGAGCTGAAACCTGGTCTAAAACCTCCCTGGACACCTGATGTACCTGTATGCAAAATTTTGTGATTGTAGCTGCGAATGTGCGGATTCCTTTAACGGACATACACACATACATACATACACTCAGCTTTATATATTAGATAGTCAGGTTGTCACTAGAAGGTCTCCGGCACAGATCCAAAAATTAGTGCCTGGATTAATCAGTGTTAAACCACCCTAAGTATTTGCACTTTGATTGGTCATCCAAATGATTTGTGGACATGCAGCCAAATACAACAAGGCCAATAATGTGGCAGGCGGTGGTCTATTTTTATACTGCTCCAAACTTCAATAGTTTATACGAATACACCATGCCAAAAAAAACTTTGTGTTCAGGCTCGGAGCAGGGGGCCATGAACACATTACTGCCAAGGCTCCTCTGCTGCACCAAAGTACATATGGAGCGACACTACACAACAGCAGACATGAACGAGGAGGAATGCTGCACAAAGAGGTAAAGAGAAGCCATGGCCTGATAGATGAAAAGGGCCCAAAGGGAAGACAATTTCAAGAATAGATGAACAAAAGAGGAGCAATTACTTATTTTTGAATAAGGAAGTTAACACAATGTTAAGGAGGTTCAATTAAATAAAATAAAATGATTAATATAATGTATCATTCAGCTACTATGAGCCATGCATGTATGGGGAAGTCAGGTGAGACAGGTGAAAGTTGAGCTTTCAGCTGGCAGGTATCACATGTGTATGGCCTGCCTTACTTTTGGGAGGTTTCTAGACCCTTGTTCTCCTAGATGTCACTTACCAGGATCACTTGAGGCAATGTTACTTCAACTTTATAAAAATGGATCAGCTTCAAAAGATCCAACATTTTTTCTACAATAGACTTTCACAGTGTTCCTGGGATCTGGAGCTTTTTTTCATTAGAAGCACAACTGGTCTCAGTGGTAAAGGACATGGTGTCTAACTGATCCTGAACTCATCCAGTCTAGAAGCTAGATTTTTCATACAGGCTACTGAAATGTAAGGATTGGCACACTCAGACCCACACAATCAAACTGCTATCAGTCAAGATAGACTGACACATGGTGAGGACAGTTCTCCTGTGTTTGAAGAATTTTAGGTCCAACATGATCCAGCATACATGTGCATACCCCTTTTTTACCTATGACTAATATGTTTTGCTTCAATTCCTCACCAGTTTCCACATTCACTTGCTGTCAGTGAATGAACACGCTGAACATCCTGAGGCTGAAAACCCCAGCTGACAACACATACATGCTTAGCCAAACCAAGAATGTACGTTGGAGTCAGGAGAGATGGTTGATCCTTCAGCCGACAGCTATCAATGACATAATCAGTCTCAACCCTTTCTGCCCACAAACCAATATTAAGATAACTAAGATGAACAGGCGATATGGTTAATAAACACAAATCTCTGATATCTTATTCTGATTAGGGAGAAGACCACTATTTGTGGGAACAGGCAGCAGCACAGAACAGAGGGACATATTCCACTCAGGACCTCACAATCTATATGTATTTGCATGGTCTGCAGTCCTCCTCACAGAAGCCCAGGATCCAGCTCAACGAAATAGAACTAATTTCATGAACATTCAAATGAGATACTATATAATATCATCGTCTGCAACATCCACCTATGATAATACTGACAACCTGTAGTCACATCTCAAAGAGAAGACTTTCAGCCTGTAATCCACTAACACGCTGTGCACATGGTAATACCAAAGAAAGGCAGTTTAAACCTGAGGAGCAGTGCCCCCTTCTGTAGCACAGGTGTAATGCACACCCTTACCGAATCACTTGTAAATGATAGAAAAACAAGACATTTATACATTTCACCGATTCTCCAGTCATTTCTGAGAAAAACATTTAAACTAACAATCCAAAAAAACAGAGCACAGAGTGGGGATGAAACCCAGTGCATAAAGAAATTTGGGGATGAATGAAAATGGAAGGACTAGCATGTCCTCCACAGTAGAGAAGTCACAAGCCCCACCCATGAGGTGCCCAATACCTGGCGCTTACCAGGCATATTTAATGTCTGCACCCAACGCGCAGAATGTAAGCAGCACTATAGTAATAAAGAAGTATTAATAAAGCAGCTGGTCCAGGCCATGATACCTATCATCCTAGGTCCAGAGATCCCTTATTTGCTAACCCTGCCTATGAAGCTGCATATCATGAGAGGAAGGTTTACCCTACTAATGGGGAAAATGGGCAGAACAAACTAAAAGGCCAAAAGTAGCTATAAAATTTTCCTCCTTCGTAGGTGTTCAATTGCTACAATAAACTACATTTCTTTGTGTAGTGGCTACATAATACAACTCTCATAGACACCAACTGGATACATTTAGAAAAGTCAGATGCCAGCAAGGAAATTTTATGTACATTGACTTTCGAGTCTAGGATAACTCAATGGTGTAAATGACTCATTTAGAATAAGGACTTGTGATTTAGTGTTACAGGATGATGTGACCAGAATAGCTTGAAGCTCCTAAGCCATAAACCATCTACATACATTGTTTCTCCTAGTTGTATATTAGCATTGAACCCGCACATGTTTCAATGATTTGTTGCAATTTTCATAAACTTTTCACTATCCAGGTAGTGTGAAATATGGAAAAGTGGATCTTTATGACAAGGTTCACACATAATGACAGCATCACATTTATCTGTGTTTTTTTTTCTTCCTTTTGCAAAACTGGTATAAAATTCAAAAAGACAAAACAATAAATAATTTCCTTTTAAGATCTGAACCCAACTGGGAGCCATATCCACTGTGTGTGGAAGCAGCCCATGTCACTCTGTCACCACTCAAAATGTTTGCGGTTTGCAATGGCATCCAGCTATATTACATACTGTACAGAAAAAAATATATCCTCCATTAACATAGTGAGACAGAGTCAGAAAGATGATTGTTACTGTATAAATGACTTACATCCACCTATTTACAGTGTATGTTTAGTTACTGTTACAGATCCTGAGTTACATCCTGTATTATACTCCAGAGCTGCACTCACTATTCTGCTGGTGGAGTCACTGTGTACATACATTACTTATCCTATACTGATCCTGAGTTACATCCTGTGTTATGCTCCAGAGCTGCACTCACTATTCTGCAAGTGAAGTCACTGTGTACATACATTATTTATTCTGTACTGATCCTGAGTTATATTCTGTATTATACTCCAGAGCTGCACTCACTATTCTTCTGGATGTGATTGGAAACAGTAAGCAAGCTTGTGGACAGACACGCCTACCCCTACAGCTAAAGAACAGCAGTCCATGTTTCCCTTCCTGAAATTGTTGTGCAGGGCTGTCACAGAAACTGAACAAGTAAAGAATGCTATAATTCTTAAGCCTGCAGAATTGTGACTTTGGAATTTAATATAGGCCACAACTGAGGGACCATCAGAGGAAGCAGGAAGGCTAGGGTGCACTGAGAGGCTTGGTCCTGCCCTCAGTGCACTTAACTGCTCATTTGCATATAGATTAAAAGTACTTTTACACCAGAAAGAAGCAAAGGATTGCTAAGTGAAATGTATCATTATATACAGCTCAGCTAGCCGTACAAAGCATTGTGTCTGGTTCAACAGTGAATTTACTGGTGGACAGGCCCTTTAAGGCTACGGCTACACTGCAACTTTGTAGCATTACTGATTGATTTTAACCATCGGCCCATAACTGTGACTCAATAGTTAAAATCACCAAGAAGCTCTACAAAATCTTGCAGTGTAATCTAGGCCTAAAGCCTCTTGGTTTCCCCTTTCTGAAATTACATGACCACCATGCGGAGCCGCAGCCTAAATCATACTACAGGTGAATATCCTTTGTGTAGTAATAACAGGATGACTCTCACCCGCACGTACCATGGCTGCTGTTTAGACTTTCTTATGGCAATCTAATAGTTTTACACAGTTTTGTACTTACCACAACTCCAGGAGGCAGGAGCTGGAACATGGCAGAGCCATCAGCAGCCGGGGAGCTCAAGTAATAAGTCATGGCTGGATCACCTGTAGTCAAACAAACCCCATGAGAACCAGTCACAGATGCACAGAAAACCAGACATGCAATCCAGAAAGAACAGACACAAAGAAAGTTCATCAGTCATAAACACTGCGCCCCCCACAGTCATCCCCCGCTGACTTACACAGCCCTAGGATGGAGCCCGCTATGGAAGATAGCTCAGTCAGGGAGACAGTGACACTCGATTCCCACATCAGACTCAACAGCAGAGAGGAAATGCTATTAAATCTGAAGAGGTTTCCTTCCTTCCTCAGTGTCTGACTCGCCTTCTCACTCCTAAAAAACAGAGGAGGAGAGGAGAAAACATACTTCCAGTATCCAAGAAAGAGCCAACATGATGGGGACTGTAGTCCACCAAACCATTTCATGGGAATTGCAGGGACTGTAAAAATGCAACAAATTATTTCATACACAAAGGAACCAATAGCGTTTATAAATCTGTGGATACGGCTGGAGATATTAGAGATGAAATTATGTTTGTGGAGGGAATGTTTTTTTCTAGCGCACAACAAAGTTCCTGTCCCCTAATTGTACAGAAAGATATTACAATCATCCTCTCTCAGCAGAATAAAATGACGGATAGTATCAAACAATACTTGAATTTGTGTTGGTCAAGAGGGGGAATTTTTAGGATATGTGACATCATCGTAAAAAGGAAATGTTCGTGCTGCAATATTCAAAGCAGTGGCGGACTGGTCATAGACTCTACAGGGAAATTTCCCGGCTGGCCGATGCCCTCAACATTAATTAATGCTAGAAGCATCAGGTATGTTCTTGGCTTGTAGCCACAGGTCCTCTTCCAGAATTCTACTGTATTGCAGTCGCTGGTAGTATTTTGTGCTACACTGTGATATTTGATTCTGCTGGGGTGGTGTTTTGGGCTGCACTGTGATATTTGGTTCTGCTGGGGCAGTATTTTGTGCTGCACTGTGGTATTTGGTTCAGCTGGGGCAGTATTCTGTGCTGCACTGTGATATTTGGTTCTGCTGGGGCAGTATTTTGTGCTGCACTGTGGTATTTGGTTCTGCTGGGGCAGTATTTTGTGCTGCACTGTGGTATTTGGTTCAGCTGGGGCAGTATTTTGTGCTGCACTGTGATATTTGGTTCTGCTGGGGCAGTATTTTGTGCTGCACTGTGGTATTTGGTTCAGCTGGGGCAGTATTTTGTGCTGCACTGTGATATTTGGTTCTGCTGGGGTGGTGTTTTGGGCTGCACTGTGGTATTTGGTTCTGCTGGGGTGGTGTTTTGTGCTGCACTGTGATATTTGGTTCTGCTGGGGCAGTATTTTGTGCTGCACTACAGTACTACAGCCCCCTACTTCTGTTGTTCCTGCCTACTTGTATTTCCCCACCCACACATGGCCACTTTTTTTTTCCAGGGTCGCTTTAAGTTTCCAAACCGTCCCTAATCAAAGACACATTGCTATAAATATTCATGTTTAAGGGGTAATCTATAATGAGAAAAACATGGCTGATTTCTTCTAAAAACAGCACGGCACCTGTGTCCATGGGTTGTGTCTGGTGTTGCAGCTCAGTTCCATTGAAGTGAATGAGGCTGAGTTGCAATATCACACACAAGCTGTGGACAGGTATGGTATTGTTTCTGTAAAGAAAGCAGCCATGTTTTTTCTAATACTGGACAACCCCTTTAATAAATAATTTTCTTGTTTTTACATGCAGTTTCTCCCCTCATTGAGGTCAATGTAAAAACATATTGGGGCGCATTTAGAAAGATGGCCGTTTTCACCACGGTCTTTGTTTCACCTTGCGCTGCCAGGGCATTAACAGAACTTATGACGAAGCGTGCACCTCATTATAAATTTGGCTTATCCTCTGGCACCCGTGCACCTGGCAGAAAAACTACCCCCAACTCCAGTCTGGTGTAGTTTTTCGCCAACATCTACTTCTGTTTCACAGCCCCCGACACGCTCCCGTTTCACCTGCCGTTCAACTTAATTTTGTCATACTGACGTTCAAAAAACCAAAAGGTGGCAAAAAAATATTCGTAAATAACCCCCTTTAGGGCATAAAAGCCTTTAGTTCATCAATATCAAATACGGCTGACGTCCATGTGCATTCCGTATTTTGCGGAAGCTGGCCCCTACTAGTACAGTACTTTCCTTAATTTCCATAATGCGGACAATAATAGGACATGTTCTATTTTTTTTTTTTTTTGCAGAACGTAAATATGGACATACGGAAATGGAATGCATACAGAGTAACATTGAAATGTTTCCGCATACGGTCGGCAAAAAGAATGGAACGGACACGGAAAGAAAATACGTTCGTGTGCGTGAGCCCTTAATTTTGCAAAAATTCATGCTCATGCTGCACAAACCACCCCTTTCACAATGTATGGACCAGTCATACCAATTTCTGCAACAAATTTTCTGCATGTGAACATAGCCTTATAAATGAGTAGACTTTGCACAGTTTGGATGGAATGCTTCCCTCGGACACTTGTGGACGGACTGCTCAGTGTTAGCGGCCGCTGTGTTCTTCTTCTCATTCAATAAGTGGACATTGTATAAAGAGGCTGAGTCCAGATAAAAGCCAGGCCAGCGGCTGATGTGGGGGGCAAAGGCAGCTGGTGCTCTTGTGTATACGCAGGGTTACCCGCACGGGGTGATTGCTTTTCACTGTATATTTTCTCATCTTTGTTTATTTAAACAAGAAAAATGTCTTGTAGATTTATGGTGTAATTGAGATTGGAGCCTTCTGTCCATTCATAAATGACTGCAGACCAGTACTGCTACCCAGAAAACCCAGTGCTGGACTGGTAACCCTGGAATGTTAAGAATCCTCCAGATACTGGATCCCTGTATACACAATGGTCAATGGCTGTATGCTGCAAGAATAAGTGAGCCCAAAGAATCACCAGCCTCCCTCCAAGGTCCTGGTGCCGCTTAAATGGGTCCTAAAGATATGAATAGGTGACATGTCAGAAGTATATCAACAGTAGCCCCAGCAATGTGGCGTGACTAAGGGCAAACGGCAGGACCAGTGCAGAGGAGGGGGGTTATGGGTTTCAGGATTGGTCATCAGTATCTGATCTGCGGGGGTCCGACACCAAGGACCCCCACTGATCAGCTGTTTAAAAAGGCACTGGTGCTCACAGTAGTGCTGTAGCCTTGTCCTTGCTCACCAAGCATAGCGCCGTCCATTTGATAGTGGCTGTGATTGGTATAGCAGCTCAGCCCCATTTGCTTCAATGGGGTTAAGCGCGATACCAAGCACCACCGCTATACAATGTATGGCGCTGTGCTTGGTAAGCACGGAGAAGGCTGTGGCGCTCAAACAGCTGATCGGTGGGGCCCCCACAAATCAGATACTGATGACCTATCCTGAAACCCATAACCTCCCCTCCTCTGCACTGGTCCTGCCATTTGCCCTTAGTCATGCCACATTGCTGGGGCTACTGGTGATATAATTCTGACATGTCACCTATTCATATGTTTAGGACCCACTTAACCCCAGAGGCCTGGTGATTCTTGAAAACCCAGAAAACCCCTAGAAAACCCCTGATGACATCAAGGTGAGGTAGTGATTTAGTATAATTTCAGATACTATGCATTATTTGCTTTATACTCTAGTCACATCCAGGGCAGCACAATTTTGCAGGTTGCACTAGAAATATATCGCACATTTCACTTTTAGACACAAGGTCTAACAATGTATCACATCAGCTCCCTCTCTCTGGAAACTAGAATCCAGACAAATTCTGATTTGCATGTGACTGGAGAAGAATACTGTATATACTACCCATAATCCGTACAAGATAAGTCATGCATAGTAGTCACAGAGTTAGAGTTGGAGACTTCCCCTAAGGAGTTCTCTGGAAAACAAAATACAGCATCATGTACAGAGATAAAGATGACTCCTCTCAGTCCAGAGCCTGGTAATTAGTAATGACAGTGCCTATAATTCGCTCCTGTCACAAACCATCAGCCGCATGTCAGAATCTCAGATATCTCTGCACGGAGTACAGAACAGGCTCCAGATGTCCAGCTGCTGAATCCACCCCTAACCCTGAGCCACCAGAGACCCCCCATATCACAGTGTGACAGCAGAGTAAGGCTGGTGTCACACACAGGGTCATTTTTGTGCATTTTTTTGGTTGTTTTTTTTTTTTTTTGCTGTTTTTTTTAAGCACACTATATGGGCAAAAATGTCTAAATAACACAGACCAAGGCAGACCCTAATGAACAGTAAAGACTAAGGGGGAGATTTATCAAAACTGGTGTAAAAGAAAATTGGCTTAGTTGCCCATAGCAACCAGTCACAGTCCACCTTTTATTTTGCAAAGGTGCTCTAAAACTGAATGGTGGAATCTGATTGGTTGCTACAGGCAACTAAGCCAGTTCTACTTTATATTAGTTTTGTTAAATCTCCTTCTAATGTTCTACCCCTGATAACCTGTAGGTATGAGCTAAATCAAGGATGGGTTTTGCTGTGATTGCTGGTGAAATGGTAAAGCAGCTAAAATGCACAACTAATGCCTAGGCCGCTTTCCTATCATGGAGAAATTAAAAAGGAATTTCCTGGTTTCAATAAAAGCAAGCAGAGATCTTGAAAGTGGCATGAAGCACAAAACGGAAGATTAAGGGCTCATGCACAGGAACATATTTTCTTTCCGTGTCTGTTCCGTTGTTTTGCAGACCGTATGCAGAACCATTCATTTCAATGGGTCCACAACGGAAGTTACTCCATGTGCATTCCGTTTCCGTATGTCCATATTTCCGTTCCGCAAAAAAAATAGACTATGTCCTATTATTGTCCGCATTATGGACAAGGATAGTTCTGTTCTATTAGGGGCCAGCTGTTCCATTCCACAAAATACGGAATGCACATGGACGTCATCGTATTTTTTTCCGGATCCGTTTTTTGTGGACCGCAAAATACATACAGTTGTGTGCCTGAGCCCTTATATACATTAAACACCGGTCTTGATATCTCCTGCACCGCTGGGGGTTGTGCTTATTTTATTACACAATTAAGTGCATCCTCCGGCAGTCCATGCACCGAGAATGAAATGTTTGCCAGAAAACTGATATAAATGATCACAAATGATGCCCCTTTTTTGGAAAGTGGCATTTACGCAATTTGCGCATATTGGGATGATAAATTTTCCCCAAAGTTTATCAGAAAGTTGCAGAACGTTTCATAAGATGATATTTGGTCTTCACATATGCATAATTATTGGCAATGCTCTAAAGTGTGAAGGGTCATGGACATGCATGAAGATGTCCATCAATGGACTGTGGAGCTGCTGACAGGTCTCTCGGTGGTCACATCCTGCCTGTCAGCTCCTCTCTGCATCTCCTAGAAGACCCTGTGATGTATTATCGGCCCTTATCTCTCCATTGTGTATTGCAGCTCTGGGATGTGCTCTGTGTCAGCCATTCTATCTGTGTGTCTGGGGTGCTGTCAGGAAGTGAGCCCCATTGTGCTTAGCGCATTGATGGTCCCTATGAATACACTGCCTGGCGGTATGCATCTCTCCTCCGTCTTCCCCACCTTTTCCTGCCTCTCTGAGCGTCATCACTGCCCCAAGCAACCAGTGCAAAGGAAAATAAACTCATATTAAGTCTCTTTTGTGCCTCTCTGCTCAGACAGCCGGACCCCCTGAATGCTCGGAAGCCCCGTCTGTCTAAAAATAGAAGCCTTTAACTTCGCCTTAGATCCTTGTGGCAGATTCAGGGCAACATCTGCTGACTGACTTCCTCCATCGAGAGTTTTTTGGCCTCTCTATCAAAGGCAGAAGGAACAATAGTCCAAAACTCACATCGAATCTGCACCTTCCTGCGAAAACATTAACCCCTTCCATAACACGAAGACAAACCCCCTGCTCCACACCACGCACCACCCTCCCCCCACATGCAGGAGACTGAGGCCTAGTACAGTGCATGGCTCATCTGGCGCCTATCATCTGATGTGTAACAAGATATGACCACTTATAGCTCTTTGTAGATGTTACCACAGGGTCTGTGGTAACTTCTATCCATCTGTCCGCTGAGAGCAAATAAGTAATGGACGCATTCAGTGCTGTGAGGGAATAAATGATGTTTAATTGCGTAACTTTATTTGTTAGTCAGAGGATTTGTATATTAGAGGTTAACAAGTGGTTAAATAAGAAAAAAAGGGGTTAAAAGGGTTTTCCAAGACTTTAATAGTGATGACCTATCCTCTGATCATTTGGGGTCCAACACCCGGAATCCCAGCCAATCAGCTTTGAACACTGGGAATCCTGTGAGCGCCACGGCCTTCTCACAGTTTACCAAGCACAGCGGTGTACATTATATAGCGGGTGTGCTTGGTATTACGCTCAGCCCCATGGTAACACCCATTCCTCCTTATATATTACTTAATAATAAATAAAAACACTGGACAACCATTTGGCATAAAGATTGGCCGCCATGTCTTATAGTTAGCATATAATTAAAATACCAAACACATCAAATCATTTAATAAATATTAAAACCAAGTTAATATCACCATAGAAACAATCTTCATGGACCAAGTCCACCCAGCACATGCTGTGGGACAACACCCCAACAAATAAAACATCGTGACAAGCTTAAATGGGTTATCCAACCTATATAATGACCCCCTTCCCCCAATGCCCGAGCACTTGATACAGGTTATACTTACCAAGCTCCCCCAGAGAGGGTTAGCAGCTGTCAGTTTTCCGGAGGAGCTGCAATGCCTGGACCTTGCCCACCATCCCCTTTTTTCTTAAAGGAGTTATCCAACCCCGATAATGACCCCCCTTCTCCCAATGCCCAGGCATCTCATATAGATTATACTTACCAAGCTCCCTGGCACCCGCATCGCTCCTGATACCCACATGGCTGCTGCTGCGTTGTCCCGCCATGCAGATCAAAATATCTGGCGATGGGGGGATTAGCATATAGTAGGCCATAATGGGGACGAGCTTCCCTAGCGTCACCCGCAATGCTAGGGAGACTTGTCCCTGATGCGGCCTGCTAATACCTGACAATGGGGCCATGCATTAGCAGCCATGCGGGGATCAGGAGCGACATGGGTGCCAGGGAGATTGGTAAGTATAACCTATATGAGGTGCCCAGTCATTGGGGGGTCATTATAGGGGTTGGATAACCCCTTTAAGAAAAAGGGGGAGGGTGGGCGAGGTCTAGGTATTGACAGCTGATACCCCTCTCTGCCACACTTTTTATAAAGAGACATTTTCCTGCCTCTGACACCATCTGCCAATTTCAATGATCTTCCCGCAAGCACAGCTGACCATGAGATGACCCACATGTACTTCATACCTGAAAGAGAAATGAAGAGAGGTGGAGGGGGGGGGGTGAAGAAAAGAGCAGAACCAACCTTACAACATTAACCCTGAAGGGACTGTGTTACCATGTGTTCCCCAAACTATGACGCTCTGGGGGGCCCTTAACATTTACGTCTATGTGACCGATGAACATGCTATCACTTGGCCTAGGAAAAGTGGAGAGAAGGCCGCAGTGCTATTGCCAGTGCCAATGCCTTCTCAAACAGCTGATCAGGGAAGGTCCCGGCTGTCGGACCCCCACTGATCAGATACTGATGACCTATCCAGAGGATAAATTATAAAGTCTCAGAAAACCCTTTTAAGGCCTCCTCAATCTTTACTCCTACAAAACCCTACAGCAGGGATCAGCAACCTTCTGTACACCAGCTGTTCTGAAACTACAACTCCCAAAATGCTTCATTCACTTCTATGGGAGTCACAAGAATGGCCATGCAAGCGTACATGCTAGGAGTTGTAGTTTCACAGTTGCTGGAATGCCGAAGGTTGCTAACCCCTGCTCTCGACCGCGTTTTTTCTAATTTGCAAATTCTCGCCTGTTATGCTACTATTGACATACTGTTTCTACTCACTAACAGCAAGCAGGGATCCTGCCCTGGAAGCTGCATAGAGGCAGCCGTGTGTTGTCAGATCCCTCAGCGATGTGCGGGGGGGGGGGCATTATTCTGCTTCTTCCACCAGCAGCAGATCTTTAGCTGCTTTGGATCCGTCTTGTAGCAGAATTCCATAATGTGTCATTTACAACATCCCAGATAAATAGGGGTCATTGCTTCTCCCGCAGGTTCATAGCCCCCATTTTCCCTCCCCTCATAATTCTGGGCCGCATTCCACACTTTATGACAGCAGAACATGTGGATGGGAACATGTAATGCTGACAGACAGAATGTGACCCAGGGAGGGGGCACTGTGCTCCTCGGGGACACGGAGGAAGAGAAACATCTGGGTGTGATCTGCAGATGAGCCTCCTCAGATGACGCTCCAGCCTGGCTCAGGTTTGGGATGCTCCTGTATCATCTGCATGTCATGTTTGGCAGTAATAGAAAACATGACTCAAGCCCCCCTCCCCCCATCTGAACCCTAAATCCCTGGGTTGACTTTTGTCCGGATGATAAATGATCTTCTGCAGGTTACACTGTATCTGGGGGAGATTAACCACTTCATATGCATGGACTGTTGCTGCTGCTACTGATTTCTCCTTCTCTTCTGCAGCCATTTAAAGGTTACACAGTTTAACCCCCAGAAAGGATCCTGTTTCCCTCCGTTCATGACTGCAGCAAACATGAAAATGAAAGACTGAAGCCATTTCCCTTTCATTTCATGTCAGGCGGACCTGTGGTATGACCTTTGGAGCAGAGGACTTCCAGCAGCCATGACAGACTCTTATGATGCACGGTGCCATTCCTACAGGTCTCCAAGGGGCTAATGTCCAAGCCTTCTGCTAGACCAGAGCCTGGTGCACATACTGAGGACAAAGTCCCCTAGTGATACATCTGTAAGCTACAGATCAGACACACACGCAGAGGAGTACTAATAACCAGTGAAGTCAGTGCACCTATAATACAATTATGTTCAACAGGAACCACATCTGGTTTCTCTGATTTTGAGCCGGTGTTAATGGACCAGGATGCTGAGTAGTTCTGCTATGTGGAATTGTAAGGTCCATGACAGTGAAGGCAGTGACATACAAGTAATATCGGATAGAAATAAAGTACAGCTGTGAAGTATAATATAATATACTATATACTAGTATAATATACTATAACTCAGGATCAGTATAAGTAATGTATGTCCACAGTGACTCCATCAGCAGAATAGTGAGTGCAGCTCTGGAGTATAACACAGGATGTAACTCAGGATCAGTACAGGATAAGTAATGTAATGTATGTACACTGTGACTTCACCAGCAAAATAGTGAGTGCAGCACTGAAGTATAATATAGGTGTAACTCAGGATCAGTATAAGTAATGTATGTCCACGGTGACTCCACCAGCAGAGTAGTGAGTGCAGCTCTGGAGTATAATACAGGATGTAACTCAGGATTGTTACTGGATAAATAATGTAATGTACAGTATGTACACAGTAACTTCACTAGCTGAATAATGAGTGCAGCTCTGGAGTATAATACAGGAGGTAACTCAGGATCAGTACAGCTTAAGTAATATATGTACACAGAGACTCAACCAGCAGAATAGTGAGTGCAGCTCTGGAGTATAATATACACTCACCGGCCACTTTATTAGGTACACCATGCTAGTAACGGGTTGGGCCCCCTTTTGCCTTCAGAACTGCCTCAATTCTTCGTGACATAGATTCAACAAGGTGCTGGAAGCATTCCTCAGAGATTTTGGTCCATATTGACATGATGGCATCACACAGTTGCCGCAGATTTGTCGGCTGCACATCCATGATGCGAATCTCCCGTTCCACCACATTCCAAAGATGCTCTATTGGATTGAGATCTGGTGACTGTGGAGGCCATTTGAGTACAGTGAACTCATTGTCATGTTCAAGAAACCAGTCTGAGATGATTCCAGCTTTATGACATGGCGCATTATCCTGCTGAAAGTAGCCATCAGATGTTGGGTACATTGTGGTCATAAAGGGATGGACATGGTCAGCAACAATACTCAGGTAGGCTGTGGCGTTGCAACGATGCTCAATTGGTACCAAGGGGCCCAAAGAGTGCCAAGAAAATATTCCCCACACCATGACACCACCACCACCAGCTTGAACCGTTGATACAAGGCAGGATGGATCCATGCTTTCATGTTGTTGACGCCAAATTCTGACCCTACCATCCGAATGTCGCAGCAGAAATCGAGACTCATCAGACCAGGCAACGTTTTTCCAATCTTCTACTGTCCAATTTCGATGAGCTTGTGCAAATTGTAGCCTCAGTTTCCTGTTCTTAGCTGAAAGGAGTGGCACCCGGTGTGGTCTTCTGCTGCTGTAGCCCATCTGCCTCAAAGTTCGACGTACTGTGCGTTCAGAGATGCTCTTCTGCCTACCTTGGTTGTAACGGGTGGCAATTTGAGTCACTGTTGCCTTTCTATCAGCTCGAACCAGTCTGCCCATTCTCCTCTGACCTCTGGCATCAACAAGGCATTTCCGCCCACAGAACTGCCGCTCACTGGATGTTTTTTCTTTTTCGGACCATTCTCTGTAAACCCTAGAGATGGTTGTGCGTGAAAATCCCAGTAGATCAGCAGTTTCTGAAATACTCAGACCAGCCCTTCTGGCACCAACAACCATGCCACGTTCAAAGGCACTCAAATCACCTTTCTTCCCCATACTGATGCTCGGTTTGAACTGCAGGAGATTGTCTTGACCATGTCTACATGCCTAAATGCACTGAGTTGCCGCCATGTGATTGGCTGATTAGAAATTAAGTGTTAACGAGCAGTTGGACAGGTGTACCTAATAAAGTGGCCGGTGAGTGTAGGACGTAACTCAGGATTGGTACTGGATAAATAATGTAATGTATGTACACTGTGAATCCACCAGCAGAATAGTGAATGCAGCTCTGGAGTATGATACAGGATGTAACCCAGGATCAGTACAGGATAAGTAATTGATGTACACAGTGACTTCACCAGCAGAATAGTGAGTGCAGCCCTGAAGTATAATATAGGATATAACTCAGGATCAGTACAGGATAAGTAATGTCATGTATGTATACAGTGACTCCATCAGCAGAGTAGTGAGTGAAGCTCTGGGGTATAATACCGGATGTAACTCAGGATCAGTACAGGATAAGAAATATGATGTACAGTATATACACAGTGACTCCATCAGCAGAATGGTGTGTGGCAGCTCGGAAATGTATAAATGCAGGAATGCAATACCCACTTAAGATCAGTAACAAGGTAAGTAATTGTATGTACACGGCAGTGACTCCACCAGCAGAGTAGTGAGTGCAGCTCTGGAGTATAATACAGGATGTAACTCAGGATCAATACAGGATAAATAATGTATATACAAAGTGACTCCACCAGCAGAATAGTGAATGCATCTCTGCAGTATAATACCGGATATAACTCAGGATCAGTACAGAATAAGTAAGGTATCTATACAATGACTCCACCAGCAGAATAGTGAGTGGAGCTTTGGAATATAATACAGGTGAGGTGGTGATTCAGGATTGGTAATATGATGTAGTTACAAAGTGATTGGTGTTTACAGAAATAATTCAGATTGGCATATGTTTTACAAATAAAATGGCCAAGTGTAGACATCATTAACATGGTCTACAGAAGAGGGTGATCACACTCCTTTATACAAGTAATTATCAGGTCGGTGCAGAGTTGCAGGATCAGAGCAGTGTGTGTTCTTGGTAACTCATACATTGGGGTCATTTACGAAGGGCGCTATAGCAGTTTTTGTCATACAAAAAGTCGCAAGATCCCATTTGAGCCTGAGCCTCATCAGAAATCAGATGCTTTCTCCTCCAGTAAAAACGCTGGTCTTTGTAAATGACCCCCTTTGTATCTGAATGGGAATGATTAAACGCACAAACAAGAAATGACTGAGAAAACCAACTCTTGTGAGCTGTGCAGATTACTGAAGATTTTCAGCACAAACCACTTAATGAAATAGTCTTTGATGAGTGAATAAACCTTTGGTGGAGGTGAATCCAGGCCACCCAGAGAACAGGAAAATAAATAGGAGGAGCGAGGCCAGCCGCTCAGTGCTGCAGATTATTTGTAGAGGAATTAGCCCTGCTCAGCGCAGACACTGGCGATCCTCATATACTCAGCACCGGCCAAACGCCTCTGATTATACCGAAATATTCATCATCAATGACTGTGAATATAGAATTCATACAGAACAGCAAATTATATATTGGAGCCCAGAAATCTGCATCACATGCCAGACAAACCTGTAACGTGTCAGGTTCATTAGCTCAGAAAGGAGCTGCTTTGTCTCTGTTTTTGTTCTCACCATTTTCAGGATCTCTGCGTCAGTGAATGGGGATAGTCTTACTTTCAGATGCCAAAAACCTGTACAGAGCAAATACTTCTCATAGCTGAGCATTATAATATATCCAGTGTAGACAATCATTTTATCTGGACACCACTGATACATATTACCTGCACTGATACATTGTAACGACCTATAAAGACAGAGAGAATTGTGTTGCAAATGTGAGATGTAGGAAGGTCAGGACAGATTCTCAGCCTCTGGATATAATTAATGTTTCCAGCCACTGACCACAAGCAGAGTTCCTAAAATGGTGAAGAATACAGTTTATTAGAAAGTTGCAGTGGCGTAACTACAGGGGAAGCTCCCGGCAGCGTGTCAGACGTCAGTGATGTTTTGTAATAATTTAATACCGTTTTTCAGGCCAGGCCGGGCCCCTTCATACACAGTGTGTGACATAGGGGCCCGCGCCCGGCCTGCTACATCAGCCACCTCCACCATGCATAATGCCGCTATTATCAGCAACCCTACAAGCCCCCCCCCCGTCCTGCACGCCCAGGAATCAAAGGATACAAGCCGGTGTAAGCCGGCAGCGCGCAGTTCAAGATAGGCCCGCCCACCAAGTTCCTACAGTAGGAGGGCTGGAGCGGCAATTTCAGATGCAGAGCGCGCCAGGGAAGAGGAGCAGCAAGGCAGCGGCACAGTGACTGGACTTTTGAGGTATGTGACTCTGTGCCCGCTGCCTGTGCCCCCCTTGCTCTTGTAAGCGCAGCCCCTGACCTCTATGTGTGCCTCCCTGCCAGCTCTGCCCCCCAGGCCCTTATCTGCGACCCTCTCTGGGCCTGACGGTGAGGCATCTAACTAATGTGATATGACAGCACTGTATATGAAGAGGCCTGGCCCGGATAACTGTATTAAATAATCACAAAACTTCACTGACATACTGCCGGGCCCCTATTTGGGCCCCCCCATTCCTTAATCTGCACCTCCCTGGACCCTGTATGCGCCCCAGAAATCCCCCCCCCGGTCTTTGTCTGCGCCTCCCTGCCCCTTGTCTCTGCCCCCTTGGTTCCTGTGCGCCGCTGCGCGCCACCCTGGTCCTTGTCTGTGCCTCCCTCCCCCCGGCCCTTATCTGTGCCCCCTTTTTCAGTGCCTCCGTGGCCCTTGTCTGTGCCCCCTTGGCCCCTGTGTGTGCCACTCTGACCCTTTCAGTGCAGCCCCTGGCCCTTATCTGCGCCCCTTTGGGCTTTGTCTGTGCCTCCCTGGCCCCTGTCTGCGCCCCTGGGTCCTGGCCCTTATCTGTGTACCCCCTGTCTGCGCCCCTTGGTCTTGGTCCTTATCTGTGCCCCACTCCCTCCCCCGGCCTTTGTCTGCGCCTCTCTGGCCCTTGTCTCTGCTGCCCCTTTGTCCCCTTATCCATGTGCCATCCTGGCCCTTTCAGTTCATCCCCTGGCCCTTATCTGTGCCCCCTGGGCCTGGTTTGCACCCCTCCCCCACAGCCCTTGTTTGCACTGGAGCACACAGCTTCATATATTACTAAAATGTAAGATTATGAGACAGTCATCTTGCACGCAGCCCAGCGTGCACATATGATGCTGTGCGCTCCTGTGCACATGATCAATACCGCTCGGGACATATGGCTTGCTCACAGACTGTATGTCTTGGAAAGCCCTAACAATGATTAAAAAAAATTGCACCAACACCAAAAATGGTACCAATAAAAACTACAGTTCACCCACAAAAAAGTCCTCATAAAGCTCTGTAGACATAAATATGAAAACGTTATGGCTGTCAGAAAATGTTGATGCAAAAAAAAAAAATTTTGTGCTCTCCGCATTCCCAGAGCCTTAATTTATCCATTCACATAGGTGTATGAGGGCTTGTTTTTTTCGAAGGACAAGTTGTACTTTCCAACGCCACCATTTAATTTGCATATGATGTAGTGGGAAGTGGATAAAAATTCCAAAGGTGGTAGAATTGGGGGAAAAAAACGCAACTTTGCCACGGTTTTACAGTTTTTAGTGTTTTTTTTATGTTATCATCGGAGCATCTCATGCTTTGATGCCCTCCTTTGCCCTGCACTAAATCACATAGAGCAAAGACATTTACAATGCTCGAGTCCCCTAGACGGATCCGTCATGACCCCAATGCAAGTCAATGCGGACGGATCCGTGACACAATAATAAAAGGATCTGTCCTCCACTGACTTTCAATGGAGTTCATGATGGATCCATCACCTATCACGTTTTTTTTTTTTTTCATTGAAGAATTCAAGGTGTAATTTTTTTCATTCACCAGCAGAGGGCACAATGTAAGGAAGAGGCTCCACTGCTGAGGAGAAGAAGCCTGAGAAGGAGGAGGTAAGTGGTTTGTGTTTGTTTGTTGTTTTTTTTGTTTTCTATTTTTCAGGATCGTGAATGCTGAGGACTATGTCGGATTCGGTGGATTACGTCGGACCAGCTTTTATATTTTTTAAATAAAATGGTCAAACGGGTCTGGGGGAGTATTTATTTCAATAAAATATTTTCTAAGTGTGTGTGTGTTTTTTTACAACATTGCAGTTTTAGTAATCACGGCTATGTACAGATGGCCCTGATTACTAATACTGGGCTTAGTGCTTGCTAACCCCAACATCTAGTACCCCGGCACCTATCTATTACAACTAACATCAACCAGCACTAACCCCAACATCTATTACCCCGGCACCTACCGTACCCCAGGCTGCCGCTGCTGGTTATATCTGGCTGGAGAAGGAAAAAAGGGGGGACCCCACGCTTTTTTTTCCCAAAAAATAATTAAATACTTTTAAAAAATGGCGTGGGGTCCCCCATTTTTTCCTTCTCCAGCCAGATACAACCAGCAGCGGCAGCCTGGCACTACAAGGGTGGGAAGGGACACGGTTATTGGCCCTTCCCAGCCTAATGGTACCAGCCTGCACCCGCCCCAGAACTGGACCCTCAATTTAGAAGGTCCGGTCCTGCGGGTACCCGGCTCTTCCCGACATCCCTGGTGGCGGTGGGTGCCGGGGTAATAGATGTTGGGGTTTGTGCTGCACTAAGCCCAGTATTAGTAATCAGGGCCGTCTGTAGATAGCCGTGATTACTAAAACTGCAATGTTGTAAAAAACACACACACACACTTAGAAAATATTTTATTGAAATAAATACTCCCCCAGACCCCTGTTTGACCATTTTATTTAAAAAATAAAAAAGCTGGTCTGACGTAATCCACCGAATCCGAAGTAGTCCTCTGCATTCACGATCCTGAAAAATAGAAAACAAACAAACAAACACAGACCACTTACCTCCTCAGGCTTCTTCTTTGTAGTAATTCCTCCCGTCCAGCAGGTGGCGCTGTGGTATATCAGGGATCAGCAACCTCTGGCACTCCAGCAGTTTCTAAAATATTATACCCAGGATGATTAGTTCACTTCTATGGGGGTTACAAGAACAGCTTAGCAAGTGTGCATGCTAGGAGTTGTAGTTTCTCTGCAGCTGGAGTGTCAAAAGTTGATGATCCCTGCTCTATATAATGAAACATACATACATACCTTCATGTATTATGTATATTAACATTATATTTATCTGAACAGAGAGAATTTCTGTGAATTGAAATACTGTGCCAGGGAAGGTTCCTCGGAAGTCCAAAGTATACCAAGAATTTTTTTATCTTTTTGAAGGAATCTGTAACTGTAAAAAAGTGTGACATAGTCTTGGAAAGGTCAAATATTTTGTTCCTGGCAATAAAGAGTTTTCAGTATTAGTTATAAGTATTTCAGCGTTTAAATCTTTTTTTTTACCTCCCCCATCTAAGAGGACTGTAAGGGATGTGTGTGTGGGATCTTGACTAGTCAATTGGAGTGTGGGGGTTACATGGGAGGAGGGTTAAGATTTGACAGGGCCCCCACACCAGTATTATACAATGACACTACATGACAGACAGTAATGTAGTGTCATTGTATATATAGGAAAAGGATGGTGTGGCAGCCTGGTCTAGATTGGGACTAGTTAGGAAGTGCAGGGGCGATGGAGGGGGGGGGGGTGCTTGGGGCCCCCGGGGGGGGGGCCCTTACAGAAATTTGCTGTGGGGCCCAGTCACTTCTAGCTACGCCCCTGGAAAGTTGCATATTTTCATCATACAACAGTTCAAGGGGTTGTCTTATCTCAGTCATTGGTGGCATATAGCTAGAATATGCCACCAATGACAGACAGATGTGTGTCCCAACGGGATGCCCAAAATGAAGGAAGAGCAGCCGCACAGGCGTGGCCGCCCTCCATTCATTCATTTCTACGACAGTTCCAAAAATAGCCAGGCAGGCACACTTTCAGTCCCATAAAGGTGAATGGATCGGTGGACATGTAGTTTGTCCAAAACGCATTTACAGTCGGGGTGCCATGATTATTTGTATGTGCTTCCTGTACTTAAAGGGGTTATCCCATGAGTAATGTTAAAAAATTAAAATCAGACATCATATAGTCCATGACAACCTTTTTCTAACAAAGCTAGAATCAGCCCTGTACCTCACATGGATCCAGAGATCTCCACATTTATTGCTCTGCTAGATTTATATCAAGCTGACAGATCAAGGGGCGTGTCTTTTCTGCTGCAGCTCAAGGGGTGTGTCTCAGCTCTGCCTATCACAGCTCAAGGGGTGTGTCTCAGCTCTCCCTATCACAGCTCAGGAGGCAGCTGAAGGATGAAACTGAGCAGTGAGCAGGTGAAAGAAATAAAAAGAACAAACAGCAGGTGGCGCTATACAGACATTTTATTGAATAACTCAGTAGCTAGGCTAAATTTTTTTATTACATCCAATTACAAAAGTATTCAGATCCACATGCTGGTTTGAAAACTGTAGAATATTTTTCGTGGGAGAACCCCTTTAAAAATAAAGGATCGTCACAGCTTTTAAGGACGTTGCTAGTTTTTACTTTATAAGTCTTTGGTAATCATTCACTATGACACAAACCATTTCTCATGTTCTGGATCATGCTCTGAAAATCCACAACCGCTATGTTCAGTCTGCCACAAATTTGGTTCGTAATTTGTCAGATTTGCAGCCCTATGCTAGCACTCAATTTCTAAGGGCTCATGCAGACTGCCATATGTTTGGTCCACATCCGATCTACTTTTTTTGCGGATCCAATGCAGAGCCATTCATCTAAATGAGGCTGCAAAAGATGCGGACAGAACACCATGTGCAGTACGCATCCACGCGTTCGTTCCACGACCCCACAAAAAAAAAAAAAATTTGAACATGTCCTATTCTTGTATGTTTTGTGGACATTGATAGGACATTTCTATTGAAGTGAAAAAGAAAATGGCAGCATGCACATGGCCGGCGCATCCTTGATTTGCAGACCACAAAACACGACCGTGTGCATGAGCCCTAAAACGTATGTGATTTTCAAGGACACTGACAAGTTCTCAAATGGATGGAGTCCGTGTGCGGTCCTTTTTACTTGCAGATCCATTCACTTGAATGAGTAAGTCATGTGGGATGGTGTATGTCTCTGGGATGGTGGTGTATGTGGACAATCGCACATGTGAATTGGCCAGTGTCCACTCTATGTGCTGTCCATTGTACACTTGGACAGCATCTGGATGTGAACATCGCCCATCTGAATTAGTTTTTTACTCTGGGACTTTGATATATTGTATCTGAACGTAATAAATCACTGTCCACTTGCATCGCTCACCTGCACTTTCTCTGGAGCATGAACACAGCCTGGACTATAATATATCCTATGAAAACTAAGAAAAAAGTTCAGCTCCTTAAATAGCAACTTCTTTATTTCAAGCGGTAAAATCCATCAGAATACAGTATATGTCTACGCGTTTCGGGCCCCACAATTTTGGTCCTTACTCGTAACCTTTCTGAGTAGGACATAGTGGGTTTTTTCTTGATCCTTAAACCACGTGGGATCATATTTTTCTCAATATACTTTTGTAGAGATGTTAAATCCCGCCATGTACGCATGAGTAAGGACCAAAATTGTGAGGTCCGAAACGCGTAGACATATACTGTATTTCTGATGGATTTTACCGCTTGAAATAAAGAAGTTGCCATTTAAGGAGCTGAACTTTTTTCTTTGTATTCATTGTATCTGAATGGTACAAACTATTTCAAATAACTGTATCTAGTTCTGATGTCAACATCACCAACATTGCATGATAATTGTTCTGATGACGTAACATAAGCTCTCGTCATATATAGAATTGTTAATCTCATGGATGTATTGCAGTATCTTGTGTGACCCCCGCTCTCTCCTCCGCAGGTCCACAGTTCCTCATCTCACCATACTTCCTCTGTCTCTATCTTTCTAACATCTCCTGTTTTTCTTCTGTTATTTTTAGACTCCTGAAAACTCTGATGCCAAAGAATCTGTGTTTAGAGATTTCTCGCAGGAAGCAGGCGGCTCCTCCAAGAGATCTTGAAATACATAGCCCATTATCGGTGGTGAAGAACCAGATGACCTTATCTAAGAGCGTTTGCGTGACCCAGGCGTTCGCTCGTTATGCATTCAGGAAGGCAATCCATTTTTGCATGGCTTAGATAAGCATATTTGTGCTTCAGTGACTCACAGCACATGAGATCCTTAAAATCACATAGACTACAAGGAGAAAGAGCTGGAGAAAATTCACACATTTTACTACTTTATGCACAAAATTAGCACCATATAACTACAAACACAGTCTGTTATGGATATATTATCACTGGACACATCTAGATGATTATATAGTCATGAGCTAAGGGACCATGAAGCCAAGAAAGTTTCTGCTTTATATATTACTTCTATTAGAACTGTATCACAGGATCAGCCCAGGGGTAACGTCTGTGAGGTATCCATATTATTATTTCCTGTTTCCTACCCCACAACATGGACAAAATCTCCATATCCAGCCAGTCAAGAAAATACAATCATCTAAGTTCCTCCATCAATGGCCATTTTCTATGTAATCTAATGCACACAAGCATTTTATTTCCTGACTTAATAAATGGCCAATGCCACATATGACCAGAAAATTTGATGGTAGGAGGGAAGTGAGTTGAGATCTCGACCAGTTACAATCACGATGCCTGGTAATACTCCTTTAGTGTTGGTTAATTTTCCCAACTTGAAGTCTCTGACAGCTTATTCCGAAGTTCTGCAGGATTTAGCAGTGGTCAATGACATCTGGCAGCATTACCAAATACTGTGGTGAGCTAAATCTGGGGATCAATGGAGATCTCAATGGAGGGACCTCCAGCCATATTGTCCTTTGTCAAGTCAAATGTGTGGTTTCCTTTAATATTACAACCCCCTGTTGATCTCTGCCTCACAGTTGGTGGCTTTGCATCTATGTGGACTTGATAGAGGAAGCTGCATCAATTACGATATGCGTGATGTTTCCATGCTCCTCTTTTTCTTATTTACTTATGGGACTTGCCTTATTTTACTGCTTTAGAGGTATCACAGCCTTTCACATTATGGTATCTGCTTTGCGTTTATTTTTTGATTGCATATCCTCCTTTTTTTACATGTGCGTAATTTTCTGGATACTGTATGTATTTGATGTATCTCTTTACACTGTCATGCATGGCGTTTTCCTAATTTAGGTAGTAGGGTGTCTCTTGGTTTTATCAAGGACCAGAGATTATTTTACAAAGAGAGTTCTCCTGTTATTTAAATTGTTTTAGATGGCAGTTGTCTGTGCAACTATATTGCATTGTTTCATGGATTCTTCTCTATTTCTTATGCATTGGATCATTATATCAATAAAACAGTTAGATTTTTTAAAATATATTTTATTGTATTTGATGCATGGTTTCTTTGTGTTGCATGATCTATCTGAGCTTAAAGCAGTAACCAGACCAGAGTGCAATACTCTGCTTCCTCACTTTCTCCATCCCCCATCCCATGTATTATCAAGGAGGAACCAGAGAGATCTTTCTCAATGGACAGTTGTGTAAGAAGGAAGCAGCAGACATATACATATTGGGTATTTAGCCATATGTCTTTTATCTTAATCCCAGAAAACCAGTTAGTATGGGTTAACACCAGAGCTTCAGTTTCCATTGTTCTGTTCCCTTATGTAAGCAGAACAGCAGTAATAACGGCAGCGCAGAAGGCATCAAATGGCGGTAACGAACAGCACCTAATGGACTATATTGACTATAATGGGATACGTCAGGATTTCATTGCCATTTTATCAGACAAAATAAAGCAGCATGTTGTACTGTTTTGTCTCGTCATAAAGACTGTTCCCATATTACAGAATATTGTCTAATTGGGGTGAATCTTGCGTCATTCTTTATATGTTTTGTAACGTGGTTTGGGGTGCAGTTTCAGTAAGATTTTTCATTCCTGACCATTTTCAGTGGAATTCCAGACGACGATTTTCAGCAGAATCCGCATCAAGAATGGACAGGGCACTTCTTTTTAAAGCCTGTGAGGTTTTTAAAATCATGTGCGGAAAAAACGGCATATGGATTAACATACAGACTGTTCTGCATGCATTTTTGGCACAGAATTTGCTGTGAAAATACTCTGTGTGAACCTAGCCTAAGGGTTCTGAATATAATTCAGTATTGATGGGGCTGGTGCTAGCAGTCTGAAAGGAGGAGCAGAGCTTACAACCCGCCCATGCTGAGTCCTGCCCCTTCACACATGTTTCTATAATGCTATTTGTGGTGTTCATACATTCCAGATTTCTCCTCCTTCTGTAATAATGACCTTGTGTACACAGAACATTCACAGAAATGGGTTAAAAATGATTCCAAGAAAATCAACATGCTAAAAAAAAATAGGAATTTAGGGAGTTCACATCTCAAGAAGCAAAACACTGTTTTCTCAGATAAAGGCTTCCTGGGCTGCATCCAGTTATTTAAGAAAATGCCAAAAAGGAAATTGTAATTACACAAACCAAGACACATTAATGCCTTCGGGCTGGGATGAAGAAATATTCTTCAGTGAAAATTTAAGAGACTGAAGAGACTCTTACTTTTGGAGACTGAACTCAGGAAGGATGGTGAGGGCATTTTTAAAGAAGAACCAGGAAACTTAAAGTCCCCTGTGAGACCCCCAAAAATGTTAAAAGAATATCTTTCTTAGTTACTCTTGCAGTCATCTTCTTCCCTCCTCACAGTGATGCCAATCTAATTTTCCCTTTTTCATTCTGGACAACTTATCCCAAAATCACAAATAGACGTTTTTATGAACAAACTGGAAAAACAAAA
Organism: Rhinella marina; assembly: GCA_900303285.1. Lineage (NCBI taxonomy): Eukaryota > Metazoa > Chordata > Amphibia > Anura > Bufonidae > Rhinella > Rhinella marina. Next base: position 218,180 of record ONZH01001988.1, read on the forward strand.
TCAATGTTAAAGATTATATGATATACACTATTCACAAAGAGTTAGAGATATTTGGCTTTTAGGTGAAATTTATGGAAAACGTAAAAAGTTCCCACTACAGTTATATTATATGATGAAAGTAGGGCATTTAAGGCTACTTTCACACTAGCGTTAGTACGGATCCGGCAGGTCCCTTCACCTGAGTACTGAGTAATACAACGTTGTGGATCCGTAATTCCGGATCCGGTTGTATTAGCTTTTAAACGGATCCGGAATAACCTCTATTGAAAGTCAATGGAGGACGGATCCGTTTACAAGTGTGTCCACACCAAACGGATCCGTCCCCATTGACTTGCATTGGGGGTCATTCCGGATCCGTTTAGGTGCGGATGCCTGGACCGGAGAGTAAACCGCAGCATGTTGCGGTTTGCTCTCCGGTCTGAAGACTGAACGGAATGCTTTCAGGAGCATTCCGTTGTCTTCAGTTCAGTTTTGTCCCCATTGACAATGAATGGGGACAAAACTGAAGCGTTTTATTCCGGTATTGAGCCCCTATGACGGAGCTCAATACCGGAATATATAAACGCTAGTGTGAAACTAGCCTAAGAGAAGCATGCAATGGTGATTTCCTCATCTCAAACAATTTATTGAAAAAAAAAAAGCCAACAACAGTGGTGGGTTGGCACAAAAATGTCAATGTCTCAATAACTTGTCATGTGGCCTTGAGCATCAATTACAGCTTGACAATGACGTCTCATGCTGTTCACCAGTTGACTTATTGTCTGCTGAGGCATGGCATCCCACTCTTCTTTTAGGGGGAGGCCCTCAGGTCATTGAGGTTCTGGGGTACACAGTTACGAGCCTCTACACGACTCAGCTGATCCCATAGGTTTTTCATAGGATTCAGGTGTGGAGAAAGTGCAGGTTACTCCATTTGAGTTACCCCAGTCTCCAGCAGCCATTCCCTAATGATGCAACCTCAATGAGCTGGCACATTGTCGTCCATGAAGATACAATTAGGCCTGTGTTGTTCATGCAGAGGCACAATGACTGGATTAATGATGCTATTCAAGTAGTATGGGCTTGTCACTGTCCCATTCACAAAGTGTAGGGCAGTTTTATATTGACTAGACACACCTCCAAAACAGGCTCATCTGGTGACAACAGTGGCTGATGCATAGCGCTCTCCTTGACGTCTCCAACATTGTTGGCAGCCATAATTTCTGCTAAGCATGAATTAGGCCCACTGATCCCTTGTCCAGTGTAGATATTTCCTGGCCCATGCAAGACGATGACGCCTGTGGTCAGGTACCCTTGCAGGTCTGACCACGCTGATGTAAATGGTTTTGAATGGTCTGACGTGACACCTGGGTACCTCCCACCTCCTTTAAATGTGCCTAGAGTTGTGTGGCATTCATCATCCATTTCTGCAGGGTATTGTTCCCAATGAAGCGGTCATCAGTGTGGGATGTGGCCAAAGACCACAATGACGTCCACTCTTATACCTTTCTGTGACTCTTCCAGTCTCTCTGTTGCAACCTGCTGATGACACTCTGTGACACTCTAAGCTCAGTAGCCACTTCTGTCTGAGAACATCCAGCTTAAAGCCTCACAATAGCGAGGTCGGGTCATCAATTGTTAGGTGTCATCTTGGTCTTATGATGCCAAAATGTGAACCGCATGATGAGGAGGACTGTTTAAATACCAATTCTAATTGAACCAGGAAATTTATTGGGCGATTCATGGATCAAACACCTGTTGTGAATTTTGCCGTTTCTTGTTAAAGAACAGCAAGTTGTGCAAAAAGTACTGAAACATTGAACAGTTGGACATGTACATTCAAATGTTTCGAGAAGGTCACATTAAGTTCACCTCTAAAGGTTAGAGTACCTTTTAGGTTCATTATGAAATTTCACCCACAAGCCAAATATCCCTCATTTTTGTGAGTAGTGTATGAATTCTAATATGAAGCTATTAGTAGCATTTACTGCAAAGTATGACAACTCTGCATGGATAGTGCTCAGTGGTTAGCACTGGTGCCTTGCTGTGCTGGGGTCCCAATCCGACCATGGACAACATTTGCATGGGGTTTAAGTGTTCTTCCCGTATCTGCGTGGGTTTCCTCCGGGTCCTCTGGTTTCCTCTCACACTCCAAAGACATACATTAGATTGTGAGCTCCACTGGGGACAGCTTAATTCTAATGTCTGTAAAGCGCTGCGGAACATAGTAGCACTATATAAATGCATAAAATAAATAATAAATAAACTCCAATCACAATAACCTGTAGAAATTCCTCCAGCTTAAAAAATATTGGGGACTAGTGATGAGCAAATTGATTCGTAAGAATGAATTTCTCTCATCAACAAACATTCTTTACCTGCAAGGGGCTCTCCTCACTGCTTCCGGGTAGCAGTGTATGAACAGTCAGCACAGGCATGAGGTTGTCAGGGCTGGGCAAGATATCTGGCCCTGTCAATCACATGGCAGGGGGGAACTTCTTCAGCAGCGTGGACAGCCCCTCACAGGTGATGAACTTTTGTTGATGAGACTGTAGTACCCCAGATGCCAAAAACACCCTACTCAGCAAAACGGGTCACAGGATACCTCACCCTCATAAGAAACAGTAACTGAAGCTGATAGGAACCAGACTGAAGCCAGAGATTAGCACAGCAGCAGAGAGGGAAAGCAAAGTATTCAAGTTAATCTGCCAGTTTACCCTTTGTCTGCTGGAGCCAAGAGAAATATCAAGCACTGTTTGGATGACACAAGTTTATTGCAAGTTTTTTCAAGTAAAAACCGTTAAACTTCACCAAGTCTGTGCTAACTCCACCAACTATTGTTGCTACAGAGCCTAAACCCAGAGAGTGACAGTATCCAGGTAGGAGCACCGTGACACAAACTATTAGGGCCACAGCATACCACTTGGCAACACTGGACCCAATCAGCACTAGGGGGCAGCACGCAGTAAATGGCATCACGAACAGGACATATACTTCTGTGCCTTACTACTGAAGACCCACATTTGTAAAACTCCTTACAAGTGACTTTATCCCATTTATTTGCTGCTGAAGAGTTGCATCAGTTGTAGCACTGTGGCAAAATAGGGGTTAATCAGACATCTCTGATTTCTGCCTCATATATTGAGGGAAAATACTTCCACCTAGCAGAGGGGCAGGAAACAAACAGGCCGCCTCCACCAAAAAAACATCCTTGCAGCAGGAGGAACTAAAGTGCTGAGTTCAACTTTCCAGGAGGATAAAGAAGCCAACTGTACCAACTGTACAAAGTAAAAGCAGCAGCCATCTTGGAGAAGGGAAAATGAGTTCCAGCTTCACTGGTTCCTGTGAATCAATGCCCAGTAGGTCTGAGTGAGTACTGCTTGGGAAAGTAACCTTAATAGAGACTGTAAGGGCCATAATCTGCCCGCCAGAGCATTATCCTCCCCAAAAATTGAGTGGTCACTGAAACTGTTAAATGAGCCACACACCAATTCTGTTGCTGTTTCCCATAGAAATGCACTTCCAAATTGCATTGTTGCCTTCTGCTGACCTAGCTAGCTGGAACAGCACATCCCCCCACCTTATCTGACATCCAGGACTGTACCTAGCTGTGCTGCAGCAACCCACCACCATCCGTTGCAGCAAGCCTCTAACTGTCCTGCTTCCATAGCGGTAAAAGACAGATCCCACAGCCCTGCATCAGGGAGGTTTCTACTATACCACCAGAGGTCGCTTAAGCCCTGCCGTCAGTGCAGGAGCCGCCGCACGAGGGCAGGAGTGTCCCCTCATGAGCTTCAGCAGTGAGGAGGATTTCATGTAAGTGAGGAGACCTCATGTAAAACAGAAAGTATCTACAGGACTACCTTAGCCACAACATGGACTTGATCTGAAGGGTAAGAGGGTTGTTAGCCCCTCTGTTTGTTTATTGTTGCCCTCGTTTTGACCTCTTGCCCAGAGGAGCACAGATTCTAAGGACTCCATCCATCAGCCAATAACTATCTCCAGGTTGCGCACATTAGCACAAAACAACCTTTTTCCCCTTCTCAGTTTAAGTGAGAACCCTACCCACTGTGGGAATTGCATGCTACTCTTTACATGACATACTACTACCTCATATGGATTACAAATACAATTTTTGCTATCTCTTGTGGATTACAAATGACTTTGCACTTAAGATTTTTTTTGCACTATATGTTATGGTTTCTGCAACGTTTTAAGCCAGCACCAAGGAATGGACTCAAATGAATACCTGAGCTATTTGCGACCTCAACTATGACATCTTTGCACTAAAGTTTTTGCAATGTTCAAGCACTTTAGCCCATTTTATGGACTCTTTTTGATTGGAGCAAGGATGTGATTTTTGATGCACTTTTTGAATGGAAAGGTTTTAAGAATATCTCTGAACTTTTCTCTGTTCAGCTTTCCCTCAACTCTGAATAGCCCAGTACCAGCCGCTGAAACACATCCACACAGCATGATGATGACATCACCATGCTTCACTGTAGGGATGGTATTGTGGCCACCACCATGCTTTACTGTAGGGATGGTATTGGACAGTGCCTGGTTTCCAGCAAATATAATGCTTAGGACAGAAGCCAAAACATTTAACCTTGGTTTCATCATACCAGAAAATCTTGTTTCTCACAGTCTGGGAATCCTTTAGGTGCTTTTTTGCAGACTTTCATGTGTGTTTTACAGAGAAGAGCCTTCTTTCTGGCCACTCTGCCATAAAGCCCAGAATGTTGGAGTGCAGCAGTGAGGCGTGACCTTCTGGAAGTGTCTTCCATCTGCATACATGATCTTTGCAGCTCAGCCAGAGTGACCATTGGGTTCTTGGTCACCTCACTTAACAAGGCCTTTTTTCCCAGTTTGCTAGGGTGGCCAGCTCTAGGAAGAGTCCTGGTTCCAAACATCTTCCATTTAAGATTTATGGCGGCCACTGTGCTGTTGGGAACTTTTAGTGCAGAAATATTTTGTACTTTTCTCCAGATTTGTGCCTTCACACAATTCTGTCTTTGAGCTCTACAGGCAGTTCTTTTCTCTTCATGGCTTGGTTTTTGCTCTGATATGAATTGTCAGCTGTGAGACATTATATAGACACGTCTGTATCTTTCCAAATGGTAAACTGAATTTGCCACCGGTGGACTCCATTCAAGGTGTAGAAACGTCTCAAGAGAAATGGGAGGCCCACAGAGCTAAATTTCAAGTGTCATTGCAAAGAGTTTAAATACTTATGAAACTTGATGAATTTTTTTTCCCTTTTTAATAAATTAGGAAAAAATTCTAAAATTTTGTTTCATCTTTCTCTTTATGGGTTATTGAGTGCAGACTGATGGGAAAAAAATAGATTTTTGTTATTTTAGCACAGGGTGCAACATAACAAAAGATGATAAAAGTGAAAGGGTCTAAAGACTTTTTGATGCACTGTGTTGTTATCGGTTGATTCTGTATCATATGATAACAAGCTGGGGCTAAATATTTTTAGATTTGCTGTGTAATTATGTGCACTCCTTACCTCCTACTAAATGATGTGAGTTCAATTATTTACATTTGTTTTGAGATGAAGATTTCCTAATGACCGAGATGCTATGCACAAAATGATACAAATCAGCTAAAAAATGTTCTTGTAAGTAATTCAGTGCACACCCTAGAGTTCCTGAGATTACTACTAGGCAGAGCCCGACATGCCATATCATCTATCATTCTGAATATTTCCATGCAGTATCACCATGATTTTACCACAATTTAGGCTCGGCTTCATGTCATTGTGTAGACCTGTCTACATGCCACTTGAAACAGTTGCTCCTCCATCCAACCTAGATATGAGGCTCTAGACTACAAAGTCATTAGATGCACAATAAAATATGACCTCTATTTTCTAAGCATAAAGAAATATTTAAAAAATTAAAGATACCAAAGACACCAGGTAAGTATTACATACAATTAATGGGGCATTTCCATTATAATAAGTTATCCCCTATCCACACAATAGGGGATAACTCTGATAACGAAAATGAGGGCCCTATTCAGGCTCAGTAAAAATTCTATGGGGGGAGTTTTATCAAAACTGGTGTAAAGGAAAATGAAAGGTGGAATCTGATTGGCTGCTGTGGGCAACAAAGACAGTTTTCCATTGCACCAGTTTTGATAAATTTCCCCTTCTGAGCCTGTCTCAATTCCATCTCCTGCAGAGAGAACACTATGTGAGCACGTCTTTCTCCTCATTTTTGTGATCAGTGAAAGTCTCAGCACTCTGACCCCCACTTATCAAAACCTTTGATATGTCGCAATGACATATCAAATGTTTTTTAAATGTGCAAGTACACTTTGGTATATATACAGTATATATATAATATATATATATATATATATATATATATATATTTACACACAGGAAGTAAATAAAAAAACAATAAATACTCATCTAGTTCCTCTGATGATCATCACAGCTCACCCTGGGCTCCCCAACAGGCAGGATATACATGAGCTGCTGGGCTGTGTAGGATGAGCACAAGCTATTTCCCAGCCTGCACTGCTCCTCCTACACAGACCAGCAGGGCAATGTGTGACAGCATATCGTGCCTGCTGAGGAGTGCCGGGAGCTGAGCTGAATAGTGAAGTGGGGAGCGGAAGGCTCCCTGCTTCACCATTACAATCAGCTTTCTCTGTGTCCTATGGATGCAGAGACATCGGAGAGAAGGACATACCTCAGCCGTTCCAGGACCGCAGTACAACCACCTAAATCTGGGACTGTCCCGGATCTGGGATGCTTGGGAGGTATGCTAACAGCCAGCAACCTACATGGTCGAGTCACATAGTTATGACCACCAGCTAATATCCAGAGTGACTGCCATGTGCAGCAAGGACAGCAGCTAGATGGGCTGGGAGTAATTCATTATGGTCCTGATAGGTTGTCACAGGTTTCTGAAACCATGCTGACTGCAATGCATCCCACAGCTGCTGGATGGTGCATTGGGGAGCATCCTATAGTAAAATATAACGATCAAGGTGGTCCCACAGATGCTCAGTTAAGTTCAAGTCTAGGGAATTAGGGGCCAGGGTAATACTTAGGAGTCTTGGTCATGCTCTTGCAACCAATGTCATACATTTCTAGCTGTGTGACATCCGCTCCAGGGAATCAGCATGTATGGGTGTACATCATCTGCAAAGATGGATTCATACCCAAATCAGTTGGTAGCGCCGCAACCTTCTCTCAGCTTTCCATAGGCCAATGACAACATGTTCATCAGTCACGTGCACTAGGTGCAGCTCAGCCCCATAGAAGTGAATAAGGCTGAGCTCCAATACCAAGCACAGCAGCTATACTATGTATGGCGCTGTGCTTGGTAAGCATGGAGAAGACCACGGCTCTTACAGGAGCGCCGGTGCCTTCTCAAAAAGATGATTGGCGGTCCAATCAGATACTGATGACAGGTCATCAGTATTAAAATCTTGAAGAACCTTTTTTACACTTTGTACAGAGATACTTTCAGAATTTGTTTCAGATCATAAGTTCAGTAATGTGGATCTAGATTGTGGCTGTGGGTATTTTACTGTCCGATATCTGCAATCACAAAGAGAAACCAAACTAAAAGAAAGGGCACCAGCACCAGAGACCAACACAAGCCAACATCTCCATTCTCCTGCCTCTCAGGGCAGATAGAACTATGCATAGTCTATCTGAAGGGCTGCAGGCAAGGCCCATAACTCTGTGTGGGCAGATGCTTTGATCAGGGCTGGGTAAGAAATTGACTTCTGTTGGGAAGAGACAGATTAGCGTCTTAAATAAACAGACTTCTAGGTGAAGACAAAGCAGCATTTCCTAGAAGACCCACAGAGCCCCCCACTGACCAGAGGAGCAAAGCACAATTCATAAAAAACTGAACACTTCATTAAGATGCTAATAGTTGTATTCTCATTGCAGATGCTTATGGCACATAGGACATGCCATGAATGTCTGATAGATGTGGGTCCCACCATTAGGATTCACACCTATCTCCAGAAAGACCTGCCTGACCTGCCTGGGTGAAGTGTTGAATGAATGAAGATTGAGGAATGAATGGAGCAGGCCATGCCTTTGTGTAGTTTTCTGCATTCACTTCTATGGCAGTCATGGATTGGGAGCTACATACTGTGACAACCTTTTCATTCATACTCCACTTGGGATGTGATTGGACACATGAAAGCAACACTCATGTTCCCGGAGATACACACAGTTCATAGAAGTGAGACCTATATCTGTGAGACATTTCTAGCATATTCAGGGGGAAATTGAAGTGTTCTGGACCTCCCCAAATGCAAGGGTCCTTTCCCTTCTGGGCATTGTAGCCACATTTGTCAACACACAGCGTCGTGGCACTGATCAGCATGAGGCTTATTACAGTGGCAGTGCCCCGGTGATTGAAGGGGTTGTCTCACTTCAGCAAGTGGCATTTATCATGTAGAGAAAGTTATTACAAGCCAGTTACTAATGTATTGTGATTCTCCATATTGCTTCCTTTGCTGTCTGGATTCATTTTTCCATTACATTATACACTGCTCGTTTCCATGGTTACAGACCACCCTGCAATCCATCAGTGGTGGTCGTGCTTGCACATTATAGAAAAAAGCGTCAGCCTCTCTGGTGGCCGGGACCATGGGAGCACACATAGACTGGTGCTTTTTCCTATATTGTGCAAGCACAGCCACCGCTGCTGGATTGCAGGGTGGTCATAACCATGGAGACGAGCAGTGTATAATGTGATAGAAAAATGAATCCAGCCAGCAAAGGAAGCAATATGGACAATCACAACACATTAGTAAGTGCCTTGTATTTACTTGATAAATGCCACTTACTGAAGTGAGACCAACCCCTTTAAGGTCGTGTAGGGTTGAGGATGTTGACGGTTACAATGTCTTAAGGGGAATGTATCAGCTATAGTTTTTTTTTAAATTAAAGCCTGGTATTCCCACAAATTATTTTCTCTAATTTTCTGATGATGTATTGTTTTATTCTGTACATATTTATGGGGGTAGTGTGTAAGCTGCTGTAAACAGCATTCAGACCATACTAATCTGTTGACTGGAGATATTGACTGACTTCTATGGATGTTGTGAGTATGCGCCTTGACATGTGGAGAGGTACACAGGCTATTGGGATTGTGTTAGGCCTCTTTCACACTAGCGGCAGTCCGGATCCGGCAGGTGAAGGGTGCCGTCGGATCCGGACTGGCGCAAGGACATGTGTGGGGCCGGAACCGCGCTCCGGCCCCACACATGTCACACAGTACCATATGCAGACATACACACAAACACATACATACTTACATACTCCAGCCAGGCAGGCCGCATGTCTTCACGCCCAGGAGGCGCACAGCTATGACGATTCCCCACAGCGCCCTCTGCTGGGTGCTGTAGGGAATCGTCATAGCGGCGCGCCCCCTGGGCATGAAGACGTGCGGCCTGCCTGCCTGCCTGGAGTATGTAAGTATGTATGTGTTTGTGTATGTGTGTGTATGTATGTATGTATGTCTGTATGTATGCCTGTATGTGTAGGTGACGGATCCGTCCTGAACTCCATTGAAAGTCAATCGAGGGCGGATCCATTTACCATTGTGGTCACAGCAGACGGATCCGTCCCCATTGACTTGCATTGGGGGTCATTCCGGATCCGTCTTGGTGCGGATGCCTGGACCGGAGAGAAAACCGCAGCATGCTGCGATTTGTTCTCCGGTCTGAAGACGGAACGGAATGCTTTCAGGAGCATTCCGTTGTCTTCAGTTCAATTTTGTCCCCATTGACAATGAATTGGGACAAAACTGAAGCGTTTTTTTCCGGTATTGAGCCCCTATGACGGAACTCAATACCGTAATTTAAAAAAAACGCTAGTGTGAAAGTAGCCTTATCCTGTGTCACCTATATGTTGTTATCTTTAATTGTAATCTTGTATTTAATTATAATACGATGACTGATGAAAAGAAAAAAAACTTCAGTTAAACAATAGATTCTGTTTTAGAAACAAGGATAGTTTTTTTTGTTTATCACGGATTTTAGGAATTCATGGGAATGTTCGTGGTTTTACTTATCACTGGCCACCGATGTTTTATTCCTATCCTGTAATGTTATCATAGGCACATTAAATGACTAACATCAGTCCATAATTCCAGCAGGTATGTGAAGCTGCACATTCTCTAGAGCAAGGGTGCACAGCCTGCAGCCCGGGGGGCCACATTCAGCCCTTGATATTCACCATAACCATCTGGTGACAGACATGTACAGTCATGGCCAAAAGTTTTGAGAATGATACAAATATTAATTTTTACAAAGTCTGCTGCTTCAGTTTTTATAATGGCAATTTGCATATACTCCAGAATGTTATAAAGAGTGATCAGCTTAACAGCAATTACTTGCAAAGTCAATATTTGCCTAGAAAATGAACTTTATCCCCCAAAACACATTTCAACATCATTGCAGCCCTGCCTTAAAAGGACCAGCTAACATCGTTTCAGTGATTGCTCCATTAACACCATTATCAATTATCATTATCAATCTGTCATGATTAAGTAAGAATGACACCACTGGACACTTTAAAAGGAGGCTGGTGCTTGGCATCATTGTTTCTCTTCTGTTAACCATGGTTATCTCTAAAGAAACACGTGCAGTCATCATTGCACTGCACAAAAATGGCCTAACAGGGAAGAGTATCGCAGCTAGAAAGATTGCACCTCAGTCAGCAATCTATCGCATCATCAAGAACTTCAAGGAGAGAGGTTCCATTGTTGCCAAAAAGGCTCCAGGGCGCCCAAGAAAGACCAGCAAGGGCCAGGACCGTCTCTTAAAAGTGTTTCAGCTGCGGGATCGGCCTACCAGCAGTGCAGAGCTTGCTCAGGAATGGCAGCAGGCAGGTGTGAGTGCATCTGCACGCACTGTGAGGTGGAGACTCTTGGAGCAAGGCCTGGTCTCAAGGAGGGCAGCAAAGAAGCCATTTCTCTCCAGAAAAAACATCAGGGACAGACTGATATTCTGCAAAAGGAACAGGGAGTGGACTGCTGAGGACTGGGGTAAAGTCATTTTCTCTGATGAATCCCCTTTTCGATTGTTTGGGACATCTGGAAAACAGCTTATTCGGAGAAGACGAGGTGAGCGCTACCACCAGTCTTGTCTCATGCCAACTGTAAAGCATCCTGAAACCATTTATGTGTGGGGTTGCTTCTCAGCCAAGGGAATCGGCTCTCTCACAGTCTTGCCTAAAAACACAGCCATGAATAAAGAACGGTACCAGAATGTCCTCCGAGAGCAACTTCTCCCAACCGTCCAAGAGCAGTTTGGCGATCAACAATGCCTTTTCCAGCATGATGGAGCACCTTGCCATAAAGCAAAGGTGATAACTAAATGGCTCAGGGAACAAAACATAGAGATTTCGGGTCCATGGCCTGGAAACTCCCCAGATCTTAATCCCATTGACAACTTGTGGTCAATCATCAATAGACCGGTGGACAAACAAAAACCTACAAATTCTGACAAAATGCAAGCATTGATTGTGCAAGAATGGACTGCTATCAGTCAGGATTTGGTCCAGAAGTTGATTGAGAGCATGCCAGGGAGAATTGCAGAGGTCCTGAAGAAGAAGGGTCAACACTGCAAATATTGACTTGCTGCATTAACTCATTTTAACTGTCAATATAAGCTTTTGTTACTCATAATATGATTGCAATTATATTTCTGTATGTGATAAAAACATCTGACAAACACACATAAAAACCAGAGGGCAGCAGATCATGTGAAAATATAATATTTGTGTCATTCTCAAAACTTTTGGCCATGACTGTACAGTGGGGGGAAAAGTATTTAGTCAGCCACCAATTGTGCAAGTTCTCCCACTTAAAAAGATGAGAGAGGCCTGTAATTGACATCATAGGTAGACTTCAACTATGAGAGACAAAATGAGAAAACAAATCCAGAAAATCACATTGTCTGATTTTTAAAGAATTTATTTGCAAATTTTGGTGGAAAATGAGTATTTGGTCACCTACAAACAAGCAAGATTTCAGGCTCTCACAGACCTGTAACTTCTTCTTTAAGAGGCTCCTCTGTCCTCCACTCATTACCTGTAGTAATGGCACCTGTTTGAACTTGTTATCAGTATAAAAGACACCTGTCCACAACCTCAAACAGTCACACTCCAAACTCCACTATGGTGAAGACCAAAGAGCTATCAAAGGACACCAGAAACAAAATTGTAGACCTGCACCAGGCTGGGAAGACTGAATCTGCAAGAGGTAAGCAGCTTGGTGTGAAGAAATCAACTGTGGGAGCAATAATTAGAAAATGGAAGACATACAAGACCATTGATAATCTCCCTTGATCAGGGGCTCCACGCAAGATCTCACCCCGTGGGGTCAAAATGATCACAAGAACTGTGAGCAAAAATCCCAGAACCACACGGGGGACCTAGTGAATGACCTGCAGAAAGTTGGGACCAACGTAACAAAGACTACCGTCAGTAATACACTACGCCGCCAGGGACTCAGGTCCTGCAGTGCCAGATGTGTCCCCCTGCTTAAGCCAGTACATATCCGGGCCCATCTGAAGTTTGCTAGAGAGCATTTGGATATTCCAGAAGAGTATTGGGAGAATGTCATATGGTCAGATGAAACCAAAGTAGAACTGTTTGGTAGAAACACAACTCGTCGTGCTTGGAGGAGAATGAATGCTGAGTTGCATCCAAAGATCACCATACCTACTGTGAAGCAAGGGGGTGGCAACATCATGCTTTGGGGCTGTTTTTCTGCAAAGGGACCAGGAAGACTGATCCTTGTACATGAAAGAATGAATGGGGCCATGTATCTTGAGATTTTGAGTGCAAACCTCCTTCCATCAGCAAGGGCATTGAAGATGAAATGTGGCTGGGTCTTTCAGCATGACAATGATCCAAAGCACACCGCCAGGGCAACGAAGGAGTGGCTTCCTAAGAAGCATTTCAAGGTCCTGGAGTGTCCTAGCCAGTCTCCAGATCTCATCCCCATAGAAAATCTTTGGAGGGAGTTGAAAGTCCGTGTTATCCAGCGACAGCCCCAAAACATCACTGCTCTAGAGGAGATCTGCATGGAGGAATGGGCCAACATACCAGCAACAGTGTGTGCCAACCTTGTGAAGACTTACAGAAAACGTTTGACCTCTGTCATTGCCAACAAAGGATATATAACAAAGTATTGAGATGAACTTTTGCTATTGACCAAATACTTATTTTCCACCATAATTTGAAAAAAAACCTTTAAAAATGTGATTTTCTGGATTTGTTTTCTCATTTCGTCTCTTATAGTTGAGGTCTACCTATGGTCTACCTATGATGTCAATTACAGGCCTCTCTCATCTTTTTAAGTGGAAGAACTTGCACAATTGGTGGCTGACTAAATACTTTTTTTCCCACTGTATGTCTATGTCTTATGACTGCTCACATGCATTTTTCATGTATTCTCCCATTAGATGGGAATCCTGGAGGTGTAGCCAGACATTTATAGTATATACTGTATGTACAATGTGCCATAAATACAGTATTTAAGTTGGTAATACCCCTTTAACGTTTATTTTCGTCTCTTGAGATTCCTTCAGGCTGACAATGTGGCCCTGCATGTTCCTAAAATGCAAGTAATCTTTCAATGGTTTCTCCAGTACTTTACTATTGATGGCCTGTTCTTATGATAGGTCACAGGGGCGTAGCAATAGGGGAAGCAGGGGAAGCAGCTGCTTTGGGGCCCAGACCCACAAGGGGCCCCCTCAGGAGGGAGATTTTATTGTCAGGCCCCCCTCAACAGTATTATACAATGGCATTATATACAGTGACACTATAGAAAGCGGATGGAGCGGCTGTCAGGCCTTGTCTGGGAGAGCTCAATCTTGACTAGCCACAAGAGTGAGGGTTGCATGTGAGTTCGGGGTTGCGAGGAAGTTTCTGGGGGGGCCCCATTCAAAAATTTGCTGTGGGGCCCAGTTAGTTGTAGTTACGCCACTGATAGGTCAGCATTATCAAATCAGCAGGAGTCCAATTCCTGGCTCTCCCAATGATCCACAAGCCACTACATAGTGAACAGAGCTTTGTAGTTGCAGTGCCATTTTCCCACATCAGACCTATCCTAAGGATAGACCAACAATAGTAAAGTTGTGGAGAACTCTTTAAATGATCTTTAGATCTTGGACTACTTGGACACTTAAGTTACCCATACTCCTGCAATAGCTGTCAGCTCTCTCCTGACCCCTGCATAGGCCTAACCACTAGATGGGCATGCATGTGTTTTTCATTGGTGATAGTCTGAGCAGAAAGCTGCTGCCAGACCTCTTGCAGCTTATCTTCTAAGAGAGAAAAAGGATCGGGCAATGAAGTTCAATATGCCCAATCCTTCTCTCTCCCACATCATCTGTCAGAGAAGAGTTGGGAGCTCCCGAAAACAGCGCTGAGCACCTATGTCTCACGTTCTCAACCATCTTAATGCAAATAGAGAGGAATGGACTGTGGCTACCAGCCAGATGCATGGGCTGTAATAAGATGAATTTGCCTGTACTATATTATCACATATAGAAAATAAGAAGACATTGCACTTCACAATTTCAGGTGTTCTTCAGTTACCCTTTAGGACAACAAATATACACTGTCATGTGTATGAAGGGTCGGCAGTCACTGTTTGCCTCCATCCAAGTAGAGAAGCTCAGCCCTGAATGGAAGGAAACGCTTCTATGTTTAGACGTTGGGGTCGTATCTTATGATGTTTGCAGGCCAGACGTTTGTTAGCACTGAGAGGAAATGTTCAGTCTGAGATTTTCACTGATACGTGAGGTTATGAGCTGTGGCCTGAACCACCAGGGACTGGTTGCACAAAAAACACCAAAAGACCAACAAGAGTTCAACATCCAGGATTTGTCTTGATTCCTAGATCATGATTTATTTATAGGGCCAGTGGATATTTCTACAGGAAGTGGCCTGTAGGCACCTACACTACATATATATAGCACACAGGGGCTAATAACGGTAATCGCTTCTTTTACAGACATAACAATAACGCCTTCTTGTAATGACATAGTTTTTGCATGCATTTTACAGTACTTGACTGCTCTTCACTGAAGTTTAAAAGACCAGCAGTAAGACCTAAAAATGTCTAACCCTTATGTCTCATGCACATGAACATATTCGTAAACTGTGGATCCACAAAATACAGATATCAGCTTGTTGCATCCCGCACTTTCTTCAGTCCCGATTATAGAAATGCCTATACCTGTCCACAAAATGGACAAGAATAGGACATGTTCTATAATTTGCTGAATGGCCACATGGATGGGGACAGCACATGGAAGACATCCGTATGCTGTCGGCATTTTTGCAGCTCTATAGTAATGAAAAGGTTGCGTCTGATCCACAATCAGATGCGGACCAAAAATACGGTTGTGTGCATGAGGCCTTTGGCTGGGTTTAGATATTGAGTTTTTTTTAATGCAGTTTTTGAAGTGAAAACCAGGAGTGAATCATGACGTATGAAGGTTTATACACATGGTGTGTGTTACACACAGACTAATATGCAGAAAATCCACAGCTTCGCCGCCGGAGCTTCACTGACTCAGTGAAGTGAATATTAATTAGGTGTGCCGTCCGGGGCTGCGCAGGCGCAGTACATCAATTGCCGCGTCGGAGCTTCACTCAGTGAAGTGAATATTAATTAGGTGGGCGGTCCGGGGCTCCAACGGAATCGCCGAGCCCGGGCTCCAGCAACCATGGGCAACTCCCCTTGGGCCCCTTAATGTAAGTGATTGACAGTAGATAAAAAAGGATTTTTACACCACAAATCTTCATCTGGGCCCTATAACAATAACCATTTGGGGATCCTTATGATAAGAGAAATCCAGTGGTATAAATAACTTAATATGCAAAATGGTGGTGACAGAATCCCTTTAAGACTTTATTTAGATGTCCGTGTCCATGATGAAATCCGTGATAAAAGGGTCATTGATTCATCTGTGAAGATTTCTGCAAAGAATCTGTGTTTAGGTCTGTGTGTCCATTTTTTGCTCTCCGTATGTCATCCGAGTTCCATGGACACTGCACAGCAGAAAATCAGTTTTCAGAAATTTCCTCTTAAAAAAGATATGAGCCTGGAAATGCCCCCCCCCCATATGCCCAGGCCCCTCCCACTGATTCTACTTAGGCTACTTTCACACTAGCCTTAGTACGGATCCGGCGGATGAAGGGACCCACCGGATCCGTACTGAATAATACAACCTTGTGGATCCGTAATTCCGGATCCGGTTGTATTATCTTTAGCATCTTTTAAACGGATCCGGAATAACCTCTATTCAAAGTCAATGGAGGACGGATCCGTCCACACCAAACGGATCCGTCACCATTGACTTGCATTGGGGGTCATTCTGGATCCGTTTAGGTGCGGATAACTAGTACGGAGAGCAAACTGCAGCATGTTGCAGTTTGCTCTCTGTTCTGGAGACGGAACAGAATGCTTTCAGGAGCATTCAGTTCTCTTCAGTTCAGTTTTGTCCCCATTGACAATGAATGGGGACAAAACTGAAGGGTTTTATTCCGGTATTGAGCCCCTATGACGGAGCTCAATACCGGAATAAAGAAACGCTAGTGTGAAAGTAGCCTTACCTGGCTCCCTGCTCCTTGTGCCGCTCTTGGTGGATCCTTGTGGATGAAAACATCCGGTGTCAAGGGGAAAGCTGTCAATGGCAGGAGGTTACGGGGACAATCCTCCCTAGCATCACGGGTGACGCTAGGGAGGCTTGTCCCCATCACCACCTGCTGTTGGCTGACCGCCCCTGAAACTGGATATTTTCATCCGGGCATGAAGAGAAGCAGCGGCCGCCGTGCGGGGACAAGGAGTGGCACAGGGAGCGAGGAGCCAGGTAAGTATATTCAGTGTGAGGGACCAGGGCATATGGGGGGCATTTTCAGGCTCAGATGACCCCTTTAATGGTCCATGAAATATGGATGGCGTCTTTTTAATGTACCCATAGACTATAATGGGTGTGATGGATATGTAATCATAGATAAAATGGGGCATACTTTTGTGCTAAAACCATGGACCATGCTAAAACACTGATGCGTGAATACACAAATTAAAATGAATGGGTTTGTGTGCTATCCGTGGATTGTCAAGATCTCATCTATATGGTGTGGAATTTTTCTACACAGAAATCGACCTGCAGTGGGGATTCTGAAATCTGCAGCATTTCACTTATTTGCAAAGATTTTCAGTGCAAATTTCACCCTTTTAAATGCAAGGTGTGAGATCTGGGATAAATCTGCTCTGTGACATAATCCGCAAGTAACACATGTGGATTTTGGAGTGTGACAATATAGTGAAATCCACATGAAAATCCATGAGGAAAATTTGAATAAACTACACTGCTGTGTGCATGTTCTAGGAAAGGACAGATGCTACCTCACCTCTTTTTTCAGATTTTGGTCCTAAAAAACGCATCAGAAAACCAGAAAACCCACCCTCCCAGATTGTATACTCATATAGTTGGTAGACACCCCTCATTATATTACGAGAATCATGGAAGTCACTGCTACACTAGACTGTAAGTGACCACTATACAACAAAATTTGACCAAGGCCTCATGCACAGCACTATATTTTGCATCTGCGTTTGATCGTCATTTTTTGCAGATATCACATCCATTGATTTTTATGGTTCCACAAAAAAAAAAAAAAAGCAGCACAAAGACAAGGACAAGAATAGTGATTTCTAGTGACAGGAGTGAGAAAAATGCAGA
Source organism: Rhinella marina (assembly GCA_900303285.1). NCBI lineage: Eukaryota > Metazoa > Chordata > Amphibia > Anura > Bufonidae > Rhinella > Rhinella marina. The sequence continues at coordinate 235,919 of ONZH01001988.1, forward strand.
TTGCACATGCAAGGTGTCTGTATTTTATACCAAAAAAAAGGGGGGGGGGGGAGATCGCATACACATATGCTATGCACTAATCTATCACTGCTGGCAAAACCTGACAATTTGCAGAGGACAATGCAGGAGTGATCAAGCCTGACAGTGGAGACCTCTGCTGGTCATATTCAGAATGCAGGTCACTCAATCAGTCCGTAGTAGTGTCGGCAGTGAACATTTTGGTAGGTTTTCACAGCAGTGACATGGGTGAATCACGTCACTGCCGCATATTGCATCCTATGGACACAGTGGGATATGAATGATGATATTCCAGTTTCTGGCATTTTTTCATCCTTTCTCCCCAAAAAAACAGAATAAAAAGAAAAAGTGATAAAATGGTCGTATGGACCCCATACTAGTACCAGTGACAATTAAAAGTCACTCTGCTAAAAACAAGAACCTAAAGCTATATTGATGGAAAAATAAAAACATTATAGAACTTGCAATGCGATCATAGTAAAATGTTAAAAAATTTGATTTGCCTGAAAGGTCCAAAATAGACAGTTTCTATAATGAAAAATAGATTTTTTTTTTTTTAACTAAACTTTTTTTTCCATTTTTTTGTCTTGAAGATTTTGTGGCAGAAAATGAGGTAGCAAGCACATGGATTTCTGCAAGCTCCATTAAGGTGAATGGAACTGATTTTAAGTTACTGAATTTTCTGCCACAAAACCTGCCGCGTGTGAGGGCATGCCCGGCTGTGGCCATACTGTGGCCCACACTTAAATGGGTCTGCAATCCGGGACATACGGTGCAGAACGGAGGCATGGATCGAAAGCCCACGGAAGCACCATGCTGAGTGCTTCTGTGGGTTTTTTGTCTGTGCCTCTGCACCACAAAAAAAAAAGTAGTGTAAGTAAATGGGTCCGAGTGAGGTCGTGTGCATGAGGCCTTAGGCCTCTTTCATACGAGCGTCACGGATTAGGTCCGGATGAGTTCAGGGTGCGTTCAGGAAAACTCGCACCATTTTGCAAGCAAGTTCAGTCAGTTTTGTCTGCGATTGCGTTCAGTTTTTTCCGCGTTTTGATGCGTTTTTCATGCGCGTGATAAAAAACTGAAGGTTTACAAACAACATCTCTTAGCAACTATCAGTGATAAACGCATTGCCTCCGCACTTGCTTCAGGATGCAATGCGTTTTTCACTGAAGCCCCATTCACTTCTATGGAGCCAGAACGCAGAATATAGAACATGCTGCGTTTTTCACGCAATGCAGAACTGATGCGTGAAAAAAAACGCTCATGTACACAGACCCATAGAAATGAATGGGTACGGATTAAGTGCGGGTGCTATGCATTCACATCACGCATTGCACCCGCTTGGAAAACTCGCTCGTGTGAAAGGGGCCTTACACGTGTAAAGGAGCAGCCAATTATCAGGAAGGAAGTGTTCCTTCTCGAAAGTGTGCTGTTTTCTCAGTGTGGTGAAGAGCTGCATTTACATGCAGCGATCACCTCCACAGTATGGGAATGAGCAGTTGCTATTGGGATCACTCGTTCTCATACAGCTGCACTGTTTCTGGGCAGCAGATCGCTTTTTAGACAGCACGACTGCTGCCCAGAAACAATAATTGAATTGCTTGCACAAATGACAGTTTCCCTGATAAATGCGCATTTCACTCGTTCAGTGGGTGATCTGCTGCACCTTTAGGCTAGGGCTATACGACGACAGTTGTCGCGCGACATTGTGTCGCACCAATGTCGTGCGACAATTTTTACAATGGAAGTCTATGGTGTCGCACTGCGACATGCGACATGTTGCAACTGGGACACGACAGTCGCAGAAAACTCCATCCAGGATGGGTTTTTCTGCGACTGTCGTGTCGCAGGTCGCAGTGCGACACCATAGACTTCCATTCTAAAAATTGTTGCGCGACATTGGTGCGACACAATGTCGCGCGTGTAGTTGTGCACTATGTGTCGCGCGACACATGTTGTCGTGTAGCCCTAGCCTTAGTCGGGCAGATTGTCAGGAATGAGCATTTGCAGGAAGTTCATTCCCAATAATCTGCCCGATTATCTGGCCGTCTAAATCCACCTTTAGGCCTTATTCACACAGTCAGGCCTCGTTCACATTTCCGTGTCAGTGTCAAGTCTGCAAAAAAAGCGTACGTGTTTCATCCGTGACGCTGTCTGTGAAGGATCCGTGGTTGATCTGTGTGTCCGTTTTTACCATCCGTGTGTCATCCGTAATTCACTGACGTTGCTCAGCTGAAAATTAATTTCCAAAGAATCTCCTACTAGTCATCAGTGAAAAACAGACGCAGCACGGCCACAACACGAATGTGTGTCAATGATTTTCACGGACCCAACGACTTCAATGGGCGTGCTTGGTCCGCATCATGGATCAAAGTAGTGCATGTCCCCATGATGCTTTTACTGACTCACGCTCAGTAAAAAAAAAAACACTGAAATGTGAACAGACACATTTAAATCAATCAGTGCGTGTGCTGTCTGCAGAAAATGCGGACAGCACACGTCAGTGAAAAACGGAAATGTGAAAGAGGCTTCACTGTTTGGTCAGTGATTTCCAGATTTGGCTCTAAACACAGAACAGGAGCAGATCTTTCTCTTATACCTGTGGAATCACAGATCACTGATGGAAATCACTGACCAAACACTGATGTGTGAATAAGGCCTTAAAGGGAACCTGTCATCTCCGAAACACCCCCTGAACTAGAGTAAGAGGTGTATAGTGTAAGTGATGCTGAATCCGAATATGTATTTTTTATCTTCATACTAACTTCCATTCAGACGCTGTGCTCCCACAAACCAGCAGTAAAACGCACTCACTGGACTCTTCTTTGAGTCCTCTCCATTATGTGAGTGAGCACTGGAGTCCACTGAGTGCATTTTACTGCAGGTTTGTGGGAGCACAGCGTCAGTATGGAAGTGAGTATGAAGATAGAAATTACATAATCGGATTCAGCATCACTTACACTATACACCGCTTACTCTAGTTCAGGGGGTGTTTCGGAGATGACAGGTTCCCTTTAAGGTGGAATTATAAATTGCACATTATAGGTGCGGGGATGTTAAAGGAGTTGTCCAACTTAAATATAAAAAAATAACAACAATAAAAAGTCTAAAATAACAGCAGAAGTCTTAGGCCTCATTCACATCTCAGTTTGGAGATCCAGCAGGCTGTTCTGTGCCTGTTCTGTTCTGATCCTCTACTTCCCCACCAGATCAACGGTTCTTATCTGGCCGAAACACGGGTACCCTCCGACCTCATTGTGGTAAAAGTAAAGGATCCAGCAATGCCAATCCATTTCATGATTTTGCATAAAAGCTCCAAAGTTTCAAGTTCCTCTGGTCATAAGGACAGAAAAAAAGATTTTAAAAAAGTCTCTCTTTAATATATAAACATGTAACTGAACTCTGATATTGATCTGAGATATGTATATTTTGATTAGGAACCCCTCTATGGACACAGTTTAACTACAGTGACTCCATACTAGTTTGATGACGCCATAAAAATCAATCAAAAAATGTCCACTAGATGGCAGCACAGGAATGAAAGTTACAAAATCACACTCGCAAAAAAAAAAAAAAAAAAAAAAAAACAACCCTGCAGCTGTAGACTTAAGACAAAGAGCACTTGGTAAGTAATGAAGCCAAAGTATCAGAACCTGAATTACACCAAAAGCTCCATGGTGTATACATCCAGCATGTGCTTCGCTCTTGTATTAATCAGGCTGATATTTCAGTGATTATTTGTTCTGCAGCTTTGTACTAGTGCTGAAAGCCACACAAGCTCCGAAGAGAATCTGCAGCACAACAAACCTCAGAAACTCATGAACTATACCTTACGCCAGTTTCAGGCATAGTTTATAGTAAATCCAGAGACGCTCTGGGGCACATTTACTAAAGTGTTTGCGCCTGTTTTTAGTCTAAAAAATGCAGTTTTAGACCTGTCTTATTTTTTTTAGTTGCATTATCTACTGAAATTGTACCTGTTTTGGAGGCTTTTCCATTTTTTAGACTAATTCAGCAGTTTTCCAACTTTTGTGACCTTTTTTCCCGACCTATTTAGGTGCGCCATTTTTTGCATCTGAATTTGTGGCAAAAACAGTCTAAGGGCTCGTTCACATCACCGTTAGGGCTTCCGTTCAGTCTTTCCGTTATAACATCGTTATAACGGAAAGAAACGGAATCCCTAGGACGGACATCAAAACGGACACCTTTAAGAGGCATTCCGTTTTGATCCGTCATAATAGAAGCCTATGGCCCTGCATAACGGATCCGTCTGGTTGACAGGACTTTGTTTTCCGTCCAGCATAACGGCAACCAGACGGATCCGTTATGCTTTCCCATAGGCTTCTATTATGACGGATCAAAACGGAATGCCTCTTAAAGGTGTCCGTTTTGATGTCCGTCCTAGGGATTCCGTTTCTTTCCGTTATAACAAGACTGAACGGAAGCCCTAACGGTGATGTGAACGAGCCCTAAGGCTACTTTCACACTAGCGTTTTAAAATTCCGGTATTGAGTTCCGTCATAGGGGCTCAATACCGGACAAAAACGCTTCAGTTTTGTCCCCATTCATTGTCAATGGGGACAAAACTGAACTGAAGACAACGGAATGCTCCTGAAAGCATTCCGTTCCGTCTTCAGACCGGAGAACAAACCGCAGCATGCTGCGGTTTGCTCTCCGGTCCAGGCATCCGCACCAAGACGGATCCGGAATGACCCCCAATGCAAGTCAATGGGGGTGGATCCGTCTGGTGTGACCATAATGGTAACTGGATCCGCCCTCCATTGACTTTCAATGGAGTCCATTACGGATCCGGCTACACATAGACACATACAGACACAGACATACACATAAACATACACACACATATAGACATACAAACACACATACATACTTACATGCTCCCGGCAGGTCTTCGGAGCGTCAGAGGGACAGGACGGCGCGCACAGATGACGATTCCACCAGGCGCCCAGCAGAGGGCGCTGTGGGGAATCGTGACCTGTGTGAGCCGTCCTGTCCCTCTGACGGTCCGAAGACCTGCCGGGGAGCATGTAAGTATGTATGTGTGTTTGTTTGTCTATATGTGTGTGTATGTTTATGTGTATGTATGTACTGTGTGACATGTGTGGGGCCGGAGCGCGGTTCCGGCTCCACACATGTCACTGCGGCAGGCCTGATCCGGCAGCCCCCTTCACCTGCCGGATCAGGCCTGCCGCCAGTGTGAAAGTAGCCTTTTGTACTCTACGCCAGGGTTTTTTCAATAAATGAGACCCAAGTGAATATGAACCAGTCTACCAGAAAAACAACCACCAGAGGTCAGACTAAGGCTACTTTCACACTTGCGTTGTTGTTTTCCGGTATTGAGATCAGGCAGAGGTTCTCAATACCGGAAAAAAACTGATCAGTTTTGTCCCCATGCATTCTGAATAGAAAGAGATCCGTTCAGGATGCATCAGGATGTCTTCAGTTCAGGCAGCTTTCAGTTTTGTGACCGGACACAAAACCGCAGCAAGCTGTAATTTTGTGTCCGGTCATAAAAACTGAAAGAAACTGATCAGGTACTGAAACCAATGCAAGTCAATGGTGACGGATCAGTTTTTTAAGGCTACTTTCACACTAGCGTTTTTAAATTCCGGTATTGAGTTCCGTCAAAGGGGCTCAATACCGGAAAAAAACGCTTCAGTTTTGTCCCCATTCATTGTCAATGGGGACAAAACTGAACTGAAGACAACGGAATGCTCCTGAAAGCATTCCGTTCCGTCTTCAGACCGGGGAACAAACCGCAGCATGCTGCGGTTTGCTCTCCGGTCCAGACATCCGCACCAAGACAGATCCGGAATGACCCCCAATGGAAGTCAATGGGGACGGATCCGTTTGGTGTGGACACACCAGTAATCCGGATCTGTCCTCCATTGATTTCCAATGGGGGGTCATTCCGGATCCGGCATACATACACACAGACTACATACAAACAAACATACAGACATACATACAAACATACAGACATACATACATACTCCCGGGACGCCGGCAGCAGGTCTTCACGCGCCTCCTGCACGCTGCGATGACGTTTCCCCACTGCGCCCAGCAGAGGGCGCTGTGGGGAATCGTCATCACTGCGCGCAGGAGGCGCGTGAAGACGTTCTGCCGGCGTCCCGGGAGTATGTGAGTATGTATGTATGTCTGTATGTTTGTTTGTATGTAGTCTGTGTGTTGTTTTAATGTGTGTCATGTGTGGGGCCGGAGCGCTGCTCCGGCTCCACACATGTATAGCGTTAGCACGGATCCGTCGGCACCCTTTAGGTGCCGGATCCGTGCTAACGCTAGTGTGAAAGTAGCCTTAGGAGACTAAAAAAACGGATCCGTCACCCATTGACTTTCAATGTATTTAGTGCCTGATCAGTTTTCTTCAGTTTTGATTTCACACAACTGCATCCCAACTGAACTGATGCATCCTGATGTGCAAAATCAAAACGGATCAGTTTAATTCAGGTATAGAGATCCTCTGCCGGATCTCAGTACCTGAATTATGCAAGTGTGAAAGTAGCCTAATAACAATACTCCTAATCTATTTCACAAACTGCTGTGAGATTTTTAATAAATGCTCAGCAAAAGAAAGACAGCCGAATGAAACACGTCAGTCTAATTTTATGGCCAAAAACAGGCAAGCTTGATAAATATGTGCCTTGGCTCTCCCTACTACGCTCCATCCCTTTTCTTGCCACTATTAAAAAGTGGCAAGAAGCTCAAAACGTCACAAATTATGGCACAAATATGGTATGCTCCATCATTTGCAGCATTTTAAAGGTGTCACTTAAGAACTGATAAATCTCCCTGATAAGTTGCAAATGTACAATTTTTGTGCAAGGATTGCAGAAAATCTGTTACTTTTTTACACTTAGGCCTCTTTCACACGAGCGTCGCGGATTTGTTCAGGATGCGTTGCGGATGCGTTGCGTTTTTAACGCGCGGATTGCATGCGGATGCAGTGCGTTGCGTTGCGTTTTTAACGCACCCCCATTCATTTCTGTGGAGCCTGGGCTGCGTGAAAAACGCAGAATATAGAACATGCTGCGTTTTTCACGCAACGCAGAAGTGATGCGTGAAAAAAAACGCTCATGTGAAAAGCCCCATTAAAATGAATGGGTCAGGATTCAGTGCGGGTGCAATGCGTTCACATCACGCATTGCACCCGCGCGGAAATCTCGCCCGTGTGAAAGGGGCCTCAGGCTAGGGCTACACGGTGACACTGGTCGAGCGACTCCTGTTTCGGCCAGGATCGCTAAGCAGCAGTGATCCCATAGAAATGAATGGGATCGCCACGACAGTCGCAAGAAACCCAACATGGTTCCCTATGGGAACTATAAACAAAAAGTATAAAAATATTTTTTTTTTCATGATATAGGGAACACCGTAAAAACAAAAACCAAAAAAACTGTTTATCTAATTTCACCCCATTTATAATTTTTCCCACTTCCCACCAAATTGTATGCAGCCATAAATAGTGCCATTACAAAGGGCATCTTGTTCCGCAAAAAAAAAGCAATTAGGCCTCTTTTTCACGAACGCTGTGTTTTGAGGTCTGCAAATTGCTGATCCGCAAAAAAAACGGATGTCGTCCGTATCGCATCCGGTTTTTTTTTGCAGATCCATTGTAACAATGCCTATCCTTGTCCATTTTGCGGACAAGAATAGGACATGTTCTATTTTTTTTGCGGGGCTACGGAACGGGCATACGGATGCGGACAGTACACAGTATGCTCTCAGTATTTTTTGCGGACCCATAGAAATGAATGGGTCCGCATTTTTCATGTGAAAAATGCGGATCGGAGCCCGCAAAAATACTGTCGTGTGAAAGAGGCCTTATAGTTATGGCTTTGGGAGGGCTGGGAGTAAAAAATGGAAAATAGCCGGGTCATGAAAAGGTTAAATAACCAGAATACCAATTTAGGATGGCTGCACAAGGTGCAGAGAGCTATATGTAGAAAATCCACATGAAATCCGCAGCAAAAAAATGACATAAATCTGCAGTAGTTAGCTCGTTTTGGTGCATTTTTATGCAGTTTTTGGTGTAAATTTGATTCAGATTTTTTGCAGATCTCACCTTCCCATTGAAAGAAAAATGCAACTGAAATTGCATGTATTCCGCAACGTGTGTAGGTGTCTTAAAGCTGCTTTCGCACACAGCAGATTTTGTTGTAGAAGTTTTTTCAACTGAAAATCAGTTCCATTCACCTGAATGAGATTGTTTTGGTAGAAAGCACATAGTAACATAGTTTATAAGGCTGAAAAAAGACATCTGTCCATCTAGTTCTGCCTGTTATCCTGCAAGTTGATCCAGAGGAAGGTAAAAAAAACAAAAAAACCTGTGAGGTAGAAGCCAATTTTCCTCACTTTAGGGGAAAAAAATTCCTTCCCGACTCCAATCAGGCAATCAGAATTACTCCCTGGATCAACGACCCATCTCTAGTAACTATAACCTGTAATATTATTACCCTCCAGAAATACATCCATTCCAGATGGGGTGGAATTGGTAAAAAAAAGTAACAGCAATTCTGTCACAGTTTTACAGGTTTTTTATTTACGACCTTCGATGTGCGATAAAACTGACCAGTTACTATCATTCTACAGGTCAGTACAAATCTGACAATGCCTTATACTGTATATATAGTTTTTTTGCATTTTGATACTGATAAAATAATAAAAACCTTGGGAAAAAATTATTTTTTTGTCGTTTTTTTGTTGCCATATTCTTACCCCTAGGAAATGAAGCAACCAAAAACAGCAAATTAGCCATTTTGATATTTTGATAGTATGGGCGTTTTCACATGTGGCATTACCCATTATGTGTATTTTTTATTATTATTTTGGGTTAAGGGGGGTTGATTTGAATTTTTATATTTTATTTTGTTTTATTTTTAACAATTTTTATTTTATATTTTTTATAGTTCCCATAGGGAACTATAATAAGCAATCATTAGATTGCTATTCTCATAGAATCCAATGCATTAGTATTGGAGTCTATGAGAAATTAACTAGTTTCCTATGAACTCTGCTACAGACAAGGGCTCCAAAGGAAACACAAGCAGCAGCCTCTTCTCATTCTCTATAATGCCCTCTATATGGATAGTATATATAATGCCCCCTTTGTATTATTAGTATATATAATGGCCCCCTCTGTATTATTAGAATATATAATAGCTCTATCTGTATTATTAGTTTATAGAATAGCCCCCTGTATATTATTAGGATATATAATAGCCCGCTCTATATTATTAGGATATATAATGCCCCCTTTGTATTATTAGTATATATAATGCCCCCTCTGTATTATTATAATATATAATGGTCCCTCTGAATTATTAGAACATGTATTAGCCCCTTTGTATTATTATAATATATAATGCACCCCTTTATATTAATAGAATATATAAAGTTTTTTGTGGGACAAGATGTACTTTTTAGTGGTACCATTTTGGGGTACATATGACTTTTGTCACTTTTGTATTAAAAATAAATTATATTCTGCATAGCCATATACTAACATCCAGAACATTTTTATTTTTTCACGAATGTAACTGTGTGGGGCTTGTTTTTTGTGGGACAGGCTGTAGTTTTTATTGGTATAATTTTGGGATACTCATGACAGCAGTTCCATCATTGTTTTTGAATGTTTTTTCATGGCGTACACAATGCAGAATTAGTTACATGATCCTTTAATAGATCAGGTTGTTACAGACATGGCAATACCAATTACATGTAGTTTATTTTATTTTTTCATTTTGAATCAATTATAAATGAGCAGACATAGGAAATTTTATTTTATTTAGGGGCAAAGGGGGCACAAAAGAGGCCATGCCTGATTTGAGGCTGTGATCTCCAGAGTGGCCATTAAGGCCTCATGCACACAACCGTTTTGTGAATTGAATGCGGACCCATTCATTTCAACGAGGCCGCAAAAGATGTAGAGAGCACACCATGTACTATCCGCATCCACATGTCCAATCCGCGACCCCGCAAAAAAAAAAAAAAAGCCTATTCTTATCCGTTTTGCAGACAAGAATAGGCAGTTCTAACAGAGGGCAGGATGTGCCGTTCCACAAAATGCGGAATGCACATGGCCAGTATCCGTGCTTTATGGATCCTCCATTTGCAGGCTGCAAAAATGCCAACGGCCTTGAACAGGAGACCTAACAAGGTGCACCATAAAACATTCAGGCTCTAATTAGTTAATAAAATGCTGCTGTGCCTTCTACAGCAACATGGTACTCAGCCGCAAGGCAGCCACATCCCAACTGCAGAATAGTGGTGCTGTGTGGCTATACCCTTACATGCAAAGATTTTTCCTGAGGATTAACAGTGGTGATGGGCATGGTTGTCCCAATAAATGGCTAATTTCACCTCGGAAGAGATAACAGGCAACATTGTCCCCACGTATAACTAAGCAAGGACAATGAGGTGTTAGGACTGCCGCTGAGCCTCAGAGATCTCCGTGTCTCATGGCAATGTTCAGCTTTTGTTGTGGCCTCTAAATCCTGGTAATAACTTAATCCCCATTCAGAATGTGTAAGAAGCTCCGGAGACGTGTGCTGGGGATTAACTCCCGGGGAGGAGGTAGCCCTGCGCGGCAGTCACACACCTGCTGTTATAGGAAATGTCTTATTATTTCATACACAGGATAATAAAGAAGTCTCTTGGGTCACAGGGGGTGCAATCAGGTGCAGCAGAACGGCCTAGCGGACACTTATATGATCTGATCACATTTAAGAATTTTTATAAACCCCCGGTACATCACATAGGTTAGGTGACAACTACTAACTGGTTTTTCCACTTAGCATTTCACCGACACCAAAATGTAGACCCTGTTATATTGAGTTAGGCTCTATCTATACTTGCATTTTGACTTCAATTTATAATGGAAATCACCAAGTTACAATGGAGTCAGTCACCCTGGTAGCAATGTATGACCATGCACAAACAATGCTTCTAGCCGGCAAGAGCAGTACAGGAATCTGAGCAACTGATGAATCATTTTTTCCAGACTTTCCTTTTAAAGCGTACCTGTCATTTCAGCTGGCATTTCAAAATGAGCTGTCATGTGTGTGTACATGAGGAATAACATTATTATTATCTGGTCATTGTATGGCTTGTATATGATATTTTGCAACAGTTTTTCCGCTGCATGATGTTATTGTCAGCTTTCCCTGAGCTCAGTCCGCAGCTAACTGCTGTCTCCTATATACTGCACACAGAGAACAGGAGATTTTGCTCCCCTGTCTCCTGTAGCACACCTCAGAAGCAGCAGCATGGAGGGCACTACACAGCAGTAATAAGCAGTGTGGCTGCAAATCCAGAACTAGAGTGAGACAAAACACCTACTAGAAGTATCAGTTTCTTTTTGTGTCGCTCTGCCTCTGTCTCCCTGTAGCAGCTCACTCTTTCTCCCCCCCTCATAGACTTCTGTGGGCGGCATTTAACCTGAATCCAGAGCTTATAGTCCATCTCATCTCTCAAGGTGGATTTTAGCTTTGAACTGAGAATGAATGATCAGTTCGGGGGGGGGGGGGCTGTCTTATAAGAAGAGAAAGAGGCATTTTTCTCTAAGATGTATTAAAGTTTCTAATTTTCATGTATACTTTGATTTATGCAAAGTTTGATTAAATGACAGTTCCCATTTAAGCTGAATCCATTTGATGCAGGAATATTTTTATTATATTTTTTTGCTTTACATGGAAGGGGCAGTAGGGTGTTTTTCCGTCCAGCTGGTGCTGTCAGGGGAGAAGTGGTCATATTAATTTTTATTTTATTTGATGTGACAGAAAAGTATTTATATCCATAACATTATTTGGACTAAACTATTGAAAATATTTTTTAAAGTGTCAGTTCTTATAGGGAAAGACCCTTAACTATGGTCTTAAACACATCTTCATTCTCTTATATCTTTTGTATAATGGTAGGTACAATATGGGAAGGTAGTCTCCCACATTTAAATCTGCAACACTGAGAGCCACTGCTGTAAGGTCCCCAGTGTCTGGGCTGGCGCTTAGGTATGGGTATTATTTCTTATATTTTTTAATTATTTTTATTTGATATTTTTATGTTGTTTTATGTAGTTTACCCTCAAAAAAGGTCAGAAATTACACCTATACATGAGAATCTCAAACTTTCTCCCCCTGCTCCCCTTCTTCCAGTGCTATCTCACTAGTATCCCCCTGTTATAAGGTGTACATCCCCTTTTGATCAACAGTGTCAATTCATCAACCTAATGATGGGCGACATTAGCAGAATTACAGCTGTGAGGTGAGATTGTATCAGTGTGTAACCATTTCCTTTTCAAGGAGGTTGTCCAGCATAGAGACCTTGATTTGATCTTCTTGATTACAAGGATCCAGCATGGTGGACACCTCACATCTCAGCCAGTGAACACAATTCTTCCAGGTTAATATTTCCTGTTGCTCAGGCTCTTGTGTAATTTTCGTTGCTCAATCAGTGAGCACAGACAATTAGGGAAACGTGTGAGAGGGAGATAAGGCAGGAAACATGGGAATCAGAGGTTCCTACAATGTCACAAAGATATAATTCCCTGCAATGCAGAAGTAACTGCTCTGTAATTAACCAGAGACCAAACTTCCTCCTTAAGGTGATGTCCACAATGTCTATATATTAGAAATATCTATTGTGGTTCCTGCTAAATCCACCCAAGACACTTTGATCAAATGTAGAAGTTACTGAGTCAAAACAGGGCAATGACAATGAGCAAATGGTAAATTTACATCTTTATATGTGGTGTTTAGTCAATAACATAGTAACATGTTTTGTAAGGCTGAACAAGACATACATCCATCCAGTTCAGCCTGTTATCCTGAAAAGTGATCCAGAGGAAGGCAAAAAAACCTTATGAGATAGAAGCCAATTTTCCTCATGGTAGGGAACAAATTCCTTCTCATCTTAAAATCTGGCAAACAGAATAACTCTATGGATTAACAACTCTTCTCCAGAAATCTAATAATGATAACCTGTAATATTATTACCCTCCAGAAATACATCCAGGCCTCTCTTGAACTCTTTTAGTGAACTTACCATCACCACCTCCTCAGGCAGAGAGTTCCATAGTCTCACTGCTCTTACCGTAAAGAATCCTCTTCTATGTTTGTGTATAAACCTTCTTTCCTCCAGGGGCAGAGGATGTCCCCTCGTCACAGTCACAGTCCTCGGGATAAATAGATGATGGGAGAGATCTCTGTACTGACCCCTGATATATTTATACATAGTTATTAGATCTACCCTTAGTCATCTTTTTTCTAAACTATCAGGGCACTGCAGTCCACCCATTCCATGAATGACATAACATGTTTTTAAACCACTCAAGCTCTACTGTGCCTTTCTTGTGCACTGCTGCTTAGTACTCTACACAGTACTTAATATGCGTTCAGTCTAGTCATCTATAAAGTGGTAGAACTGTGCCCTTGTCATGTGCATCCATGCCCCTTTGATGTACCTTGATCATATTAGCCTTGGCAGCAGCCGCCTGACACTGGTTGCTACAGTTAAATTTACTGTCAATAAAATTTGTGAGCCTTATTTCATGTCAGTGTTACACAGTGATTCCCATTTAGTATTGCATGTATTTTCTCTTCCCATGTATATAACCTTACATTTATCAGTGTTAAACCTCATAGTTAATAGTTACATACTTAATACAGTTGAATAAAGACATAAGTCTTTTGTCACCCATCTGTCACTTCTCTGTCCAAACCTCCAGTTTATCCAGATCTGTCTACTTTACACAGTTTAGTGTCATCTGCAAAAATTTATATTTTACTGTGTAATCCCTCTACAAGAATAGTCATGAATATATTAAAAACAATTAGGCCCATTACTGACCCCTTTGGTAACCACCCTCTGTTTTCACTGAGCCAGTTACTTACCCACATACATACATTATCCCCAGTCCAAGCATTCTCATTTTATGTACTAAGGGGTTCATTTATCAAACTGGTATAAAGTAGAACTGGCTTAGTTACCCATAGCAACCAATCAGATTCCACCTTTCATTTTCCAAAGCAGCTGTCAAAGATGATAGGTTAAGATTGACTACCTTTCATGTGAGAATGGGAGGAAGAACTAGGCAGAACTTTCTCACCAGCAGAAGCTAAACAAGTACTACTACGATCACACGGATTCTCTTGCTGTGTTTCTACACAAGAGAATTCCTATAAAATACTTACCCGCTGGTATAAGACCCCTGCTTTTCTATACTCTAGAGCAGAGGTGCACAACGTTTTCTAGTTAGGGGACACATTGCCAGACTATATCAATGACGAGGGCCGAAAATAAAATTTAAAGGGGTATTAAGAACTAAAATACTGTATTTATGGTATATTGAACACACAGTATATACCATAATGTCTAGATACAGTTCCAGGACTCCCATCTAATGGGAGAATACATGAAAAATACATGTGAGCAGCCACAATACAGAGACATACATGTCTGCCTCCAGATGGTTGGGGGCCGCATAGAATGGTATCAAGGGCCGCATGTGGCCCCCGGGCCGCAGGTTGTGCACCCCTGCTCTAGAGGATACAGCTCCACCAATCAATGCTGGAGATGTGGAAAGGCCCCTGGAACCATTTCTCACATTTGGTGGGCGTGCGCTGGGATCCGAACCTGTTGTATGCCAGATTTGCGAAGAACCGATTACTTTGTGTAAGGAGACCATTCTCTTGTGGCTAGATTCTCCTTCGCTTAAGCCCTACAGGAGATCCCTCCCGACTCATCTTATTTCAGCGGCTAAATTACTAATTCCAACTAAATGGTTGAGCTCAGAGCCACCGACAAGGCGTCAATGGATCGACAAAGTAGACAAGATATTCCGATTGGAGGAGATCACCGCAAGCGATCTTCACCTCCATGGGATAGAGCTGTTCAACCAATGTGATCCTTGATAGTGGCATCGGTACGCAACCACCCCTCATTATGTATACCCCTCCATCTATATACTGATTGATCTGTATCAGGCTATTATCTACCAAAGACTTCCTTTTTGTATGCAAGCTGATGGGCTGATTAATTGCCCTGACTTTCTTTGTATACAGGGTTGGGCCATTTATATGGATACACCTAAATAAATGGGAATGGTTGGTGATATTAACTTCCTGTTTGTGGCACATTAGTATATAGGAGGGGGAAAACTTTTCAAGATGGGTGGTGACCATGGCGGCCATTTTGAAGTCGGTCAGTTTGGATCCAACTTTAGTTTTTTCAATGGGAAGATGGGTCATGTGACACATCAAACTTATTGAGAATTTCACAAGAAAAACAATGGTGTGCTTGGTTTTAACGTAACTTGATTCTTTCATGAGTTATTTACAAGTTTCTAACCACTTATAAAGTGTGTTCAAAGTGCTGCCCATTGTGTTGGATTGTCAATGCAACCCTCTTCTCCCACTCTTCACACACTGATAGCAACACCGCAGAAGAAATGCTAGCACAGGCTTCCAGTATCCATAGTTTCAGGTGCTGCACATCTCGTATCTTCACAGCATAAACAATTGCCTTCAGATGACCCCAAAGATAAAAGTTTAAGGGGGTCAGATCGGGAGACCTTGGGGGGCCATTCAACTGCTACATGATGATGTGTTTCCCTCTTTATGCACTGAAGCTGGCACGTTCCCTGAGTTTTTCCAGCAAGATGGTGCACCACCACATTATGGGTGTCAGGTCCGAGCATTCCTAGATGAACAGTTTCCTGGAAAGTGGATTGGTCGTCGTGGGCCAGTTGAATGGCCCCCAAGGTCTCCCGATCTGACCCCCCTAGACTTTTATCTTTGGGGTCATCTGAAGGCAATTGTCTATGCTGTGAAGATACGAGATGTGCAGCACCTGAAACTATGGATATTGGAAGCCTGTGCTAGCATTTCTTCTGCGGTGTTGCTATCAGCGTGTGAAGAGTGGGAGAAGAGGGTTGCATTGACAATCCAACACAATGGGCAGCACTTTGAACACATTTTATAAGTTGTCAGAAACTTGTAAATAACTCATGAAAGAATAAAGTTACATTAAAACCAAGCACACCATTGTTTTTCTTGTGAAATTCTCAATAATTTCTGATGTGTCACATGACCCTCTTCCCACTGAAAAAACTAAAGTTGGATCCAAAATGGCCGACTTCAAAATGGCTGCCATGGTCACCACCCATCTTGAAAAGTTTCCCCCCTCCCATATACTAATGTGCCACAAACAGGAAGTTAATATCACCAACCATTCCCATTTTATTTAGGTGTATCCATATAAATGGCCCACCTTGTACATTTACTATTCTCTTGTTCTTTGTAAATGTTTATACTCTTAAATCAATAAACAAATATTGGATAATAAAAAGTGAAAGGTGGAATCTGATTGGTTGCTATGGGCAACTAAGCCAGTTCTACTTTACACCAGTTCGATAAATGACCCCATAAGATTCTATGTGACACAATATCAGAAGTTCTGGAGAAGTCAAGATATATGACGTCCAATTACTTATCCAGTCTAGAGCTTAGCTCTTCATAGGAACTGATCAAAAAAAAATGTATGACAGAATCGATCCCTTATAAACCCAGAAGACTTCAAACTATTTGCACACAATAGAGGTTAAACTTAGCCAGATGACTTTTACAGTATACTGTTTTCTGCTTCCATTTTCTTTAGGGATGAACCAACCTCTGTAGATGTCTCTAGGCAAAATATGTGCCAAAGAAAGGAGGAAGCAGAGGGTTATAAGGTGCATCCACATGGGACATCTGCAGCTTTTCTGTCCCATTTGCATGTACCAATACAACAAAAATACTGCCCTGACAGTACTTAAAGGGGTTGTCTCACTTCAGTAAGTGGCATTTATCATGTAGAGAAGGTTAATACAAGGCACTTACTAATGTAATGTGATTGTCCATATTGCTTCCTTTGCTATCTGGATTTGTTTTTCCATCACATTATACACTGCTCGTTTCCATAGTTACGACCACCCTGCAATCCATCAGTGGTGGTCGTGCTTGTACAATATAGGAAAAAGCACTAGCCTAATGTGAGCTCCCTTGGTCCCGACCACCAGAGAGGCTGACGCCTTTTCCTGTGTGTGCGCAAGAACGACCACCACTGATGGATTGCAGGGTGGTCTGTAACCATGCAAACGAGCAGTGTATAATGTAATGGAAAAATGAATCCAGCCAGCAAAGGAGGCAATATGGACAATAACAATACATTAGTAAGTGGCTTGTATTAACTTTCTCTACGTAATAAATGCCACTTACTGAAGTGAGACAAACCCTTTGGTTTGGCTGGGTTTGCATCACGTTTTTGTCATCCATTTGACATATACATTGAACAAAAAGGATACAAAAGCATAGCACACCATGCTTTTATATCCTTCAGTAAAAAAAATTAACATATACTTTTTTTTATAACGTATACTTTTTTTTATAAGTTAGGGCTCGTTCACACGAACGTGTGCCGGCCGTGCCTGTGCTGCAGACCGCAAATTGCGGTCAGCAATGCACAGGCACCGACAGTGGGGCTTCCGCATCCGGATCCCGGACCCATTCACTTCAATGTGGTCCGCGATCCGCATCCGAATGTCCGCACCACAAAAATTACAGAGGCAGGGACAGAAACACAAGGGTTCCGATCCATGGCTTCGTTCCGTACCGCACTGCATCTCTGGGATTGCGGACCCATTCAAGTGAATGGGTCTGCAATCCATGATGTGGGGTGAACACGGCCGGTGCCCGTGTATTGTGGACCCGCCATATGCGGGCCGCAACATGGCCAGAGACGGGCAACGGCTGTGTGCATGAGCCCTTAAACAGATGGCAAAAATGTGATGTGAACCCAGCCTTAGGGCTCACACACACGACCAAAAGTTATTTTCGGTCCGCAAAAACTGGATCTGCAAAAAATATGGATGATGGCCGTGTGCATTCCGTATTTTGCGGAACGGAACAGCTGGCCCCTAATAGAACAGTCCTATCCTTGTCCGTAATGCGGACAATAATGGGACATGTTCTATCTTTTTGCAGAACAGAATGCACATGGAGTAACTTCCGTTTATTTGCGGACCTATTGAAATGAATGGTTCAACATATGGTCCGCAAAAAAAAAACCCGGAACGGACATGGAAAGAGGCAGGACTTTGTTTTCGACAGGACTTTGTTTTCCGTCCAGCATAACGGCATCCAGACGGATCCGTTATGCAGGGCCATAGGCTTCTATTATGACGGATCAAAACGGAATGCCTCTTAAAGGTGTCCGTTTTGATGTCCGTCCTAGGGATTCTGTTTCTTTCCGTTATAACGATGTTATAACGGAAAGACTGAACGGAAGCCCTAACGGTGATGTGAACGAGCCCTTAATGTGCAGCACGTATAGAGAGCATACATGGAATAAAGGAGCCACAGTGGTTGGTTCTACAGCCAGGAGTTACTGAATACAGGAACGCGCCGCCCTCTGCAGTCGGACAAGCTCTTGTGGTAACAGAAGGGTGAAAATACCAGAAAGAAACACGATCCTTGCTCAGTAATTAGACGGTTAATTTTGCAAAGTCTTGTTAAATGAAATGAATTGAATAATTCTGGGCTTTGGAAGTCGGTGCAGCAGTAACCTGAGGATTTGGTAGCCGGGATGGTTTTAATCAAGTTCAGATGCAAACACTACAATGTCTGTGTTGAGAGGATGTAACCCCTTCATGCCCAGAGAGCTCATGGCTTGAAACACACTGCTAGGGCAACAGAACCCTCCAGATTTGTTCAAAAGCCTCTGGGCAGAGCGCCTGTGGCGTGTGATGTGCTGTCCACACCATGGATTCACTGATATATAGACAAGAACACACAAATGTACACTAATAGATACACACAATTATATAGATGTACACACACTTATACATAAAATTCTAAACTGACAGATATACAACTATATAGATGTACACACAAGTATACACTGACAGATACACACACAATTATATATATACAAACACACAAGTATACACTGACAGATACACATACAATTATATAGATACAAACACACAAGTATACACTGACAGATACACATACAATTATATAGATACAAACACACAAGTATACACTGACAGATACACACACAATTATATATATACAAACACACAAGTATACACTGACAGATACACACACAATTATATATAGATACAAACACACAAGTATACACTGACAGATACACATACAATTATATAGATACAAACACACAAGTATACACTGACAGATACACACACAATTATATATATATACAAACACACAAGTATACACTGACAGATACACATACAATTATATAGATACAAGCACACAAGTATACACTGACAGATACACACACAATTATATATATACAAACACACAAGTATACACTGACAGATACACACACAATTATATAGATACAAACACACAAGTATACACTGACAGATACACACACAATTATATATATACAAACACACAAGTATACACTGACAGATACACATACAATTATATAGATACAAACACACAAGTATACACTGACAGATACACACACAATTATATAGATACAAACACACAAGTATACACTGACAGATACACATACAATTAATAGACACACACAACATTATACACTGACAGATACACAAACAATTATATATATATATACAAACACACAAGTATACACTGACAGATACACATACAATTATATATATATACAAACACACAAGTATACACTGACAGATACACACACAATTATATAGATACAAACACACAAGTATACACTGACAGATACACATACAATTAATAGACACACACAACATTATACACTGACAGATACACAAACAATTATATATATATATACAAACACACAAGTATACACTGACAGATACACATACAATTATATATATATACAAACACACAAGTATACACTGACAGATACACACACAATTATATAGATACAAACACACAAGTATACACTGACAGATACACATACAATTAATAGACACACACAACATTATACACTTACAGATACAGAATTATGAATAGATACACATATACAGTTATGCAGACACACTAAATTAGACACTGACAGATACATACATACAGTATATGTATGTATACAGTATACAATTATACAGATTTAGACACACAGGTATATAGACACATACACCAAATTATACATTGACAGTTACATTTTCAACTACACAGTCGAGTCATATTATTATGACCACCAGCTGATATCCAGATTATGACCTCATGCTCACGAATGTATTTTTGGTGCACATCCGATCCACATTTTTTGCGGGTCGGATGCAGACCCATTCACTTTAGTGGGGCTGCAAAATATGTGGGCAGCACTCCCTGTGTTGCCGCATCCACACATCCTTTCTGTGCCATCTGCAAAATGATAAAACATGTCCTATTTTTGTCCACATTATGAACAAGGATAGGTGTGTTCTATTAGGGGCCGGCCCTTCCGTTCCACATAATGTGAAATGCACACGGCTGATATCCCTTTTTTGCGGATCCGCAATTTGCAGACCGGAAAAACTGCAATGGCCATGGGCATGAGCTCTAAATCCCATGTGCAGCACGGACAGCAGCCAGACGGACTATATAGTTTAGATTATAAGTACACTACAGTTATACACAGATGCACAGGATTATACGCATACATACACACCATTATTTAGAGACCCCCAGAATTATATAGATACATACAATAATACACAGATACAACTGTACATATGCACAAAATTATACACTGACAGAGACATACATAGTTATCCATTGATAAATACCTACACAATTATATGAATACATACACAAAAGTATACACTGATACAATTACTTGGATGCACACCATTATACACTGTTAAATACACAATTGTACACAGATACACACAGTTACATAGACATATACAAGTATACACTGACAGATACATATACACTTATCTATGGTTAGACACACACACATATATAGGGACAGATGCATACACACAAATCCATTTATACACACAATGATATGGACACATGCAACAACTCTACACTAAGAGAGACAGATGTAAAATCATTATTGATACATATAATGACACAAATTATACACTGACAGATAAATACACACCGTTATATAGATAAATGCACACAATTATACAGATTGGAACCTCGCTGATCAGATACTGATGGCCTATCCTAAAGTAAGCCATCAGTATCAAAATCCTGCTGCATTGCTTTTCTGGTTTAATGTACTGTGTCCAACATACAGCACTTGACTTTGTACATTTGCTGCAATGTCAGTAAATTTTGCACTATTTTTGATGACAGAAAACTGTATGGTTCCTGTGTAATCAAAATATTCAACATTTACAAATTCTTACAAATATCTGGGGGGATGAATAAATGTTTAATGGCAGCCGATCGCCCCGCTGACCCAGTAAATACCAGATAGCTATATTATGATTGAGGGGACTAGTAAGAGGGTGTGAGGTAGTGAGAGGAGAGCATGAAATTATTCTCCAGAAGAACACAAACCCTTCCTGTGTATCTTGTACTTTCTCCGCTCGCTGCCCTCATATGGTTTTAATCAGCCAGTAATTTACTTTTGGCTAGTAAATCCACATGGGAATGATGTTAGCCACAGGCTTGCTGGCAGCCTGGACCAGTCTAGCTGGGGGGACTCTGAGAGGCTTGTTTGCCTTGACTTATAACATGACCAGGGATAACTTTTCAAACTGCTGGCGGACTATGAAGTGTTCACAGTAATGGCAGGGGAAAGGGGGCATGGGCGGCTGGATGAGGTGTGGGGGATATTTCAACATGAAGGTCAGAAATGTCCAGGAAACAAAAAAAAACATCAAAACACAGATGTGTGTAAATAAAAGCATAATGGTGGCTAATAATTACACAACTTTATTGTCCTCTATATAATTTACGTTATGGTCACTGAGCTGCCAGACTGAATTCAAACGATGAAGAGCAATGCAGAAGCCACGGCGCACACTCTAAGGGCTCATGTACATGAATGTATTTTGTCTCCACATCCGATCCGCATTTTTGTGGGTCAGATGCAGACCCATTCACTTCAATGGGGCCACAAAAGATTTGGACAGCAGACTGCTGTCCACACCCGTATGTCCGTTCTGCTGCACCTACAAAAAAAATAGAACTTATTATGGACAAGGATAGGACTGTTCTATACTATTGCCGGATGTTACCAGAATACCCATCAGACCCATTAACTATAATGGGGTCTGGTGGAGATCCAGGTGCTAACCGGCAAATGTGATAAAAGCCAAACGTGTCTGAAGAATACTGGTATATATTTATGAAGAATATATAACATGTTCACAGTATACCCTTTATCATAATGGATGAGCAACAAGGAAATCCATTTCCATAGTTAAGGCAATACTGAACAAAAATAAATAAATTACAATATTTGTCATGTGGGTCACATCTTATTAAATAGTGTATACTTTGACAACATGAACTACTCTATAGTGTTAGGGTATATCCACATATGGCAGATTTGCTACACAAATGTTTATGCCTGGCCCATTCACTTGACTGGGATTTGTAGAAATCTTTACCAAAACAAACCAATCCAGAGAAATGGAATCAATTTTCAGTTGCAGAAATTTCTGCAACAAATCTGTCACATATGAACCTACTTCTCCACCCCATAAAAAAAAACCCCATAAAGACAGAAACCTGGCTACGGCTAGAGTCACACATAGGTTTTTTTTCTGCTGTTTTTGAGGGTTTTTGCAGATTATGGTGTTTTCAGACACATTTTTAAAGGGGTTTTCCGGTAATAATGATTTTTTAGCAAGTGCTCACAGAAGAATCATACTTACCTTCTCCCAGCCGCTGTCTCCATCTTCCGATCCTCGCAATGTTCACATCTGCATGCACTGGCATGATCACATGCACTGCTCCAGCCAATGATTGGCTTCCCCGATGATGTGGCCACAAGCAGTGTGTCACCGCTGAAGCCAGTCATTGGCTGGAGTGGTGCATGTGACCATGTCCATAGCCAGCCGGAAGTACACATTAGAGGGACCGGAGGATGGACACAGCAGAGGCAGCGCCGGAGGATCAGGGCGGCGTGGAACAGGTAAGCATGAGTCTTCTGTTTCAGGGGGCAGGTTGCGGGCACTTGTTAAAAAATCATTATTAACAGAAAGTTGCTTTAAGAGAAAAGACGCCAGTTCCAGATGTTGCAAGTTTTTTTTTTTGCGACAAAAACATAGCTATATGACCAAAAACACTCCAAAAAAATGCTAATCGGTTGGCTTTTTTTTTTAATGAGACTGTTGTCACACAAAGTTTTTTTCTAACATTATTGAGATTTTTGATATATATATTTTTTTTTACTTTTCCCACATACATAGGTGGGTGTGTGTGTGTGCGGGGGGGGGGGCTTCATGTACTTTACTCTAAAAATGTGCTAGATATGCAAAAAATGCCATGTGGTAAAACACACTACATGGGCAATATAATGCTCCATTATGAAAGGAAGCCATGACTGAGCCCTAGAACAGGAGGAGGACTGTAATATTTACAATTTCCATAGATACCAGAAAATAACTCTAGAGTCAGTATTCTGGTGCACTGGTGAGCAGGCTCTTGTCATTTTTCCATCCTTGTGGAGTGGATACTGGGAGTTGGAGTTCAAATTCACCACAAGCCAATTAGAGGGGCGGCAGTCATTTATCACACAGTCAGCTAACAAACAAGTCAGGGTAAAAACTATTGATCTTTTTTTCCTTTAAACATATTTTCTGTGCAAATTTTGCCCCAAATCTGCATTTCAGAGTCCATGATAAATGATCCCATGAACCGTCATTAGCTCAGAGGCCTCAATAAATAATGTCTAGTCTGCAGCTCCTGACACTCAACATAAAACACACTGCTGCTCAACAATCTGTCAAGTTCAGTGTCTGAAAGATTTGATCCTTCCGAGAGAAGCTGTAAGTCTGGAATATCTAATATATAAAGCTGAGTGTATGTGTGTATGTCCGCTAAAGGAATCCGCACCGTCGCAGCTACAATCATGAAATTTGGCACACAGGTACATCAGGTATCCGGGAAGGTTTTAGACCGGTCTCAGCTCTCCAGGACGTACCGTTCCTGAGATATTCCCAAAAAATGCATTAGCCAACAGAAGCCTGGTCACATGACCCTTATCAGCAAATAGAAGCTTGTAGTCTCCACACACACACACACACACACACACACACACACACACTGTTTCATACCAGGTTTGAATAACAACCCAGCCATTTCTCTTCACTGCTTTAACCCTTTCACGACCGGCGGTTTTTTTCGGTTCTGCATTTTCGTTTTGCGCTCCCTGCCTTCAAACAGCCATAACTGTTTTATTTTTCTGTTCACATAGCTGTATGAGGGCTTGTTTTTTGCGGGACAAGTTGTACTTTCCAACGCCACCATTTAATATTACATATGGTGTAGTGGGAAGCGGGAAAAAAATTCCAAATGGGGTGAAATTGCAAGAAAACCGCTATTCCGCTACAGTTCTACGGGTTTCTTATTTACAGCGTTCGATGTGCATTAAAACTGACCGGTTAATTTCATTCTACTGGTCAGTACGAATCCGGCAATACCTAATATGTATAGTTTTTCCTGCGTTTAGATGGTGATAAAATAATTAGAAAGTTGCCCTTTTTTTTTTTTTTTTTTCCTTGTCATATCTTGACCCCTATAACTTTTTGGTATTTATGTGTACAGAGCTGTATGGGGGCTCATTTTTTGCGGGGCGGTCTGAAGTTTTTATTGATACCATTCTGGGGTGTGTATGACTTTTTGATCACTTTTTATTTAATTTTTTTTAGGAAAAAAAAGGGACAAAAAACTGCGAATCGCCATTTGGACGCTTTTTTCCGCCACACAATTCGCCGTATTGAAATTTTTTTTTTATATTTTAAAAGTACGGGCGTTTTCGGTCACGGTGATACCCATGATGTCTATATTTATTGTTATTTAGGTATTTATTTTTTACTTATACGGAAAGGGGGGTGATTTGAACTTTTATATCTTTTTTATTTTTATATATTTTTTAACATTTTTTTTTAATTTTTCTGTGATTATTTTAAAGCTCAAATATCATCTGATCTATTGTGTTTTGTTTTTTTTCTTTATGAGCAATCATGGATTTACTAGATGCAGTTAAAACCATGAATTGCTCATTTCTTATCCTGGCCTGCCATCTAGTGGCCAGAATAAGAATTGCAGTTTGAAAACTGTAATCCTCACCAGCGAGGATTACAGTTTTCATATGGTGTACAGACACCCCGATTGGCCAATCGGGGCGTCTGTACACCACCCGGAAGCGTGGGCTTCCGGGTTCAGACGCATCCTGATGCCGTGATCACGTGTGATCACGGCATCAGTAAGGCCCAGGAAGTCTCCGCAGACGGAGGTAAGATGCGGCAAGTCTCTGCTGTTAGAAACAGCAGAGACTTGCCGGCCATGACGCCCGCCGCACCCGCGAGCGGGCGTCATGTCCCCGCACCGCCCGTGCGCCGTACATGTACGGCGGCGGTCGGGAAGGGGTTAAAGGGGCAGAGCCAGAGGCGTAGCTACTGGGGGGGGCGACAGCTCTGGGACCAGTGACTCAGGGGGGGGCCCAGCAAGGATGACCTTAAAACTATCAGGTGAGTACAAGTGAGCGCTTCCATTATGAAAGCGCCCACTTGTATTTAGGGACCCCCATCAGACCTCAGATCAGCCCACCCAGCCACATAAGATTAAAATAAAAAACCTTTCTTACCTGTTCCGCGCTGCGGCTGCCCTCCGGTCCGGCGCTCCACTGTCTTCCCTGGCCAGCGCGCACTATGACCTGAGGCAGCGTCAGGTCATAGTGCGTGCCGGCCAGGGAAGACAGTGGAGCGCCGGACCGGAGGGCAGTCGCAGTGCGGGACAGGTAAGAAAAGTTTTTTATTTTAATCTTATGTGGCTGGGTGGGCTGATCTGAGGTCTGATGGGGGCACAGTAGGCTGATGTGAGGTCTGATGGGGGCACAATACGCTGATCTGAGGTCTGATGGGGGCACAATACGCTGATCTAAGGTCTGATGGGGCACAATACGCTGATCTGAGGTCTGATGGGGGCACATTCTCCTGATCTGAGGTCTGATGGGGGCATTGTAGGGTGATGTGAGGACTGATGGAGGCACATTCTGCTGATCTGAGGTCTGATGGGGACACAATACGCTGATCTGAGGTCTGATGGGGCACAATACGCTGATCTGAGGTCTGATGGGGCACAGTAGGCTGATGTGAGGTCTGATGGCGGCACAATACGCTGATCTGAGGTCTGATGGGGGCACAATACGCTGATCTGAGGTCTGATGGGGCACAATACGCTGATCTGAGGTCTGATGGGGGCACATTCTGCTGATCTGAGGTCTGATGGGGGCACAATACGCTGATCTGAGGTCTGATGGGGGCACATTCTGCTGATCTGAGGTCTGATGGGGGCACATTCTGCTGATGTGAGGTCTGATGGGGGCACATTCTGCTGATGTGAGGTCTGATGGGGGCACAATACGCTGATCTGAGGTCTGATGGGGCACAATACGCTGATCTGAGGTCTGATGGGGCACAATACGCTGATCTGAGGTCTGATGGGGGCACATTCTGCTGATCTGAGGTCTGATGGGGGCACAGTAGGCTGATCTGAGGTCTGATGGGGGCACAGTAGGCTGATCTGAGGTCTGATGGGGGCACAGTAGGCTGATCTGAGGTCTGATGGGGCACAGTAGGCTGATCTGAGGTCTGATGGGGGCACAATATGCTGACCTGAGGTCTGATGGGGGCACATTCTGCTGATGTGAGGTCTGATGGGGGCACAATACGCTGATCTGAGGTCTGATGGGGCACAATACGCTGATCTGAGGTCTGATGGGGCACAGTAGGCTGATGTGAGGTCTGATGGCGGCACAATACGCTGATCTGAGGTCTGATGGGGGCACAATACGCTGATCTGAGGTCTGATGGGGCACAATATGCTGATCTGAGGTCTGATGGGGCACAATACGCTGATCTGAGGTCTGATGGGGGCACATTCTGCTGATCTGAGGTCTGATGGGGCACAGTAGGCTGATGTGAGGTCTGATGGCGGCACACTCTGCTGATCTGAGGTCTGATGGGGGCACAGTAGGCTGATCTGAGGTCTGATGGGGGCACAGTAGGCTGATCTGAGGTCTGATGGGGGCACAGTAGGCTGATCTGAGGTCTGATGGGGCACAGTAGGCTGATCTGAGGTCTGATGGGGACACAATATGCTGACCTGAGGTCTGATGGGGCACATTCTGCTGATGTGAGGTCTGATGGGGGCACAATACGCTGATCTGAGGTCTGATGGGGCACAATACGCTGATCTGAGGTCTGATGGGGCACAGTAGGCTGATGTGAGGTCTGATGGCGGCACAATACGCTGATCTGAGGTCTGATGGGGGCACAATACGCTGATCTGAGGTCTGATGGGGCACAATACGCTGATCTGAGGTCTGATGGGGCACAATACGCTGATCTGAGGTCTGATGGGGGCACAATACGCTGATCTGAGGTCTGATGGGGCACAGTAGGCTGATGTGAGGTCTGATGGCGGCACATTCTGCTGATCTGAGGTCTGATGGGGGCACAGTAGGCTGATCTGAGGTCTGATGGGGGCACAGTAGGCTGATCTGAGGTCTGATGGGGGCACAGTAGGCTGATCTGAGGTCTGATGGGGCACAGTAGGCTGATCTGAGGTCTGATGGGGGCACAATATGCTGACCTGAGGTCTGATGGGGCACATTCTGCTGATGTGAGGTCTGATGGGGGTACAATACGCTGATCTGAGGTCTGATGGGGCACAATACGCTGATCTGAGGTCTGATGGGGCACAGTAGGCTGATGTGAGGTCTGATGGCGGCACAATACGCTGATCTGAGGTCTGATGGGGGCACAATACGCTGATCTGAGGTCTGATGGGGCACAATACGCTGATCTGAGGTCTGATGGGGGCACATTCTGCTGATCTGAGGTCTGATGGGGGCACAATACGCTGATCTGAGGTCTGATGGGGGCACATTCTGCTGATCTGAGGTCTGATGGGGGCACATTCTGCTGCACATTCTGCTGATGTGAGGTCTGATGGGGGCACAATACGCTGATCTGAGGTCTGATGGGGGCACATTCTGCTGAAGTGAGGTCTGATGGGGGCACAATACGCTGATCTGAGGTCTGATGGGGGCACATTCTGCTGATGTGAGGTCTGATGGGGGCACAATACGCTGATCTGAGGTCTGATGGGGCACAATACGCTGATCTGAGGTCTGATGGGGCACAGTAGGCTGATGTGAGGTCTGATGGCGGCACAATACGCTGATCTGAGGTCTGATGGGGGCACAATACGCTGATCTGAGGTCTGATGGGGCACAATACGCTGATCTGAGGTCTGATGGGGCACAATACGCTGATCTGAGGTCTGATGGGGGCACAATACGCTGATCTGAGGTCCTGATGGGGCACAGTAGGCTGATGTGAGGTCTGATGGCGGCACATTCTGCTGATCTGAGGTCTGATGGGGGCACAGTAGGCTGATCTGAGGTCTGATGGGGGCACAGTAGGCTGATCTGAGGTCTGATGGGGGCACAGTAGGCTGATCTGAGGTCTGATGGGGCACAGTAGGCTGATCTGAGGTCTGATGGGGGCACAATATGCTGACCTGAGGTCTGATGGGGGCACATTCTGCTGATGTGAGGTCTGATGGGGGTACAATACGCTGATCTGAGGTCTGATGGGGCACAATACGCTGATCTGAGGTCTGATGGGGCACAGTAGGCTGATGTGAGGTCTGATGGCGGCACAATACGCTGATCTGAGGTCTGATGGGGCACAATACGCTGATCTGAGGTCTGATGGGGCACAATACGCTGATCTGAGGTCTGATGGGGGCACATTCTGCTGATCTGAGGTCTGATGGGGGCACAATACGCTGATCTGAGGTCTGATGGGGGCACATTCTGCTGATCTGAGGTCTGATGGGGGCACATTCTGCTGAAGTGAGGTCTGATGGGGGCACATTCTGCTGATGTGAGGTCTGATGGGGGCACAATACGCTGATCTGAGGTCTGATGGGGGCACATTCTGCTGAAGTGAGGTCTGATGGGGGCACAATACGCTGATCTGAGGTCTGATGGGAGCACATTCTGCTGATCTGAGGTCTGATGGGGCACAATACGCTGATCTGAGGTCTGATGGGGGCACAGTACGCTGATCTGAGGTCTGATGGGGCACAATACGCTGATCTGAGGTCTGATGGAGGCACAATACGCTGATCTGAGGTCTGATGGGGGCAGGGGACTGTTAGTTTAGTGATGTAAAAACTGGGGACAGGTTTTCTTTAACATAGGAGTCCCCTTGTTTTTTTACTCCTATTACTCCTATATTTTACTGCACTATATGGTAGAGTATTTAGACTAGGGTATGTAGAAAGTCTATTGAACTGTACTTAACAGCATAGATGATCTAGCAGTTTATATAGTCATCTTTCTAATACAATATTATAACCACAACTAGTAGTATGTGCCTGTGAAGTTGGAAACGTGCGTTTGGGAAGCTGCCACTAAGTGGGGGGCCCACTCAAGTATGTTTCGCCCCCCCTGTGCTGAACCTCTAGCTACATCTCTAGGCAGAGCGCTGTGGATGATACTGTTAAATGGGGTATTCCAGTTACCATAAATATAACTTATGTTTTAGACTAAATCCTCATCAATCATTACCTAATATAATGTAAATTTCACACATTTACCGTTCAATAGTAATAGTAGATGTTTTCTTCTACTGCTACCCACTGTGTTCCCTCATAAATTACCATGGCATCGACCTGTAATTCAGGCCAACCTCAAAAGAAGGACTTAAAAGCCCCACCCCCAGGTCCCGCTAAACCATGCCCCGACTTGGTCAGGCCACGCCCCCTTCCACTCCGCAGCCGACGGGGATTGAAACATTGAAGGTTAAAATCACCTTCTACAAAGAAAAAAAGGGGGGGTCAGTCAGCACATCCCAGTGTCTCAGGTGCACGTTGCTATGGCTAGATACACAAAGAAAAGAAAAGAAATACAATGCAACAGCACTCCAAAACAAATAAAGTACAAAAATGCTATAGTAATATAAAATATTTTGATGCTGATGCTACACTCATTTAGTAGTATCTCATTGAGATTCTTAGCAAATATATTTTGTACAAAATTATTTGGGCCCGTCTGCCAAAGGTCAAGGCGATCTCTGTAAGATGGGAACCTAACACTATTTCTTACCTGTTATGTGCCATAATGGCCTCCATAAAATTCAGGGGGTGTTGGTTCCACATGCATGCTTGGTCCATTCTGCCTTTTGCCATTTCTGGTGCTTCAAAGGCCTCCACTAAATCCAGGGATGCAGGTACCAACATGCATGCCGAGCCCACTCTATACCTCTATACTAAGAGCAGACTACGGCTTTATACTTACACTGATTAAAATCAGCCTATGGGGCAGACAGGCTGCTCAGAAGTGCATGACTAAATAGAGTAGCCACATCTCCAGTACAAACTACAAAGAAAAAAAGGGAGGGAGGTCAGTCAGCACATCCCAGTGTCTCAGGCGCACGTTTCTATGGCTAGATACACAAAGAAAAGAAAATAAATACAACGCAACAGCACTCTGTAAACCAAATAAAGTACAAAAATGCCATAGTAATATAAAATCCAACACCCACTGAATTTTGCACAGTGCTGCTGTCTGAGAGTGAGCTGTTCAAAAAGAGATCCCTGTGTCCATCCAGGCCCTGCGCCAGACGGAGGACAGGGAGTCAGAAAGCCGTACTATCCGGCCTAAAAACGGACCTTTGGCCATCCTAGGGTCAGCCTGATTTTAGGGTGGCCTGACGTCCGGTTTTAGGCTGGACAGTCTGGTTTTCTGTCTCCCTGTCCTGTGTCCAGCGCAGTGCCTGGACGGATGCAGGGATGTCCACCCTTTCAGTTCCTCACGCTCAGACAGCTTCTCCTCTGTGTCTTCACGGAGCCAGAGGGCGTGGCCTCATGTTTAGTGGTGTGACTTTATGGGGACCAGGGGCGCTGCTTCACATTTGGGGGCATGGACGGTGAGGTCCGGCTTTCTGGGGTGAAGACAGTGGCCACCCTAGCTGCTGTGGAGGTCACAGTTAAAGGGGAGGGCACTGTGCATGTTACTGTTAAGGGGCGGGCTGCTGTGGAGGTCACTGTTAAAGGGACGGACACTGTTGAGGTCACTGTTAAAGGGGCGGACACTGTAGAGGTCAGTCTCGATATCTTTTAACGACACACACAAACATTAAATGAAATAGATGAAATATACCCGGCCAAAGCCGGGTGCTTCTGCTAGTAGGGTATAAAGAGAAGAGATCAGTAGGAAGAGGGAAATATTACAAAAATCAAGACTTTTAACAGAATTATTTTAATAGCATCATCAGCCATGGTCATGCAGGTGGGAATTCACAGGATAGGCAACAGAATTAGGCAGGGGCAGCAATACCCTAGTAACATAGTAACATAGTTTATAAGACCGAAAAAATACGTCTATCCAGTTTGGCCTGTTATCCTGCAAGTTGATCCAGAGGAAGGCAATTTTACAGCACAAAATAGTGCCCCAGCAAAACTAAATACCACAGTGCAGCATTCACGAGGGCAGCAGCGTCTGCTGGTCCTAGCATTAATACATTGATACTCCTAACATTAATTAATGTTGAGAGAATCAGACTGTTGTGTACCTGGCCAGTGGCCCTGAAGAGGCCTCAGTTGGCCCGCTAGGAATCAGCCCACCGGGAAATTTCCCTGTAGAGTTTATGGCTAGTCCACCACTGCTACTATCCATTCTCTAACCATTGGAATCTCTGTGGACTTCCAATGCCTGGGTATAACCATGAGGGCAGCAGATAATAGTTACCTGGCAAGGCCCTTCTGGAAGGCTGAAACAGGACCTGGAAGGAGAGGAATCATGTTCTTGATATTGGCCAAATTGAGTCACGGATCCCTGGTATGTCTATTTGAGGTTCCAACAGTCTATTGGGATCGGCCAGATCACTTGTTGGTAGTAGGGGATCTACAATCCGAATAGTTAGATCATTTGTCCACGGTACTGCTCGTTTCTATGAGGGTCTAGCAATCCTAGCAGAGGTGGATGTTACTCTCACCTTCCACACAGCTCTAGACTTATGACCAGATCAAAGGACCACATGAATGAATAGTAACATATTTTAGGTTATGTCAGAGGAGAAATGCTTTCAGGGTTATTGTATACAATAGTCAGCAGAGTTGTGTAGTAACAAGGGTAACATTATATTATATCTCCATAGATGAGAATCCAAAATTACATCACATCCAGTGACATCACCCAATTACAAGAACAACATATCCGTCAGGAGTATTATACAATGTGGTTCAAGGCATTTGTTATAGTAACATTTTATAGGGATATCTTGATATCCCATAACTGCTCCATAAGTGATGGCCACAAAGAAGACACAACCACCTAAGTACAGACACCTACAGGTCTGAAGCTTCCTGTATCTTGTTGGACTGATATTTAGCGACTGGTTTCCAATATGTGTTATACTTCACTATTTCTTTCCCATGAATAAAGATGAAATTTCCCTTCTGGTCCCTTATTATGCTGAATTGTCAGACAGTATGGGATTTCTCAGCTCACCCTACTTCCTACAGGCTGGTGAAGGGGTTAATATTAGGGTCTTGAAATGCAGAAGAATGTATAATGTTTTCTTTCCCCCTCAGCTAGCGGTTTTCCTTGCCGAGAGATGGAGGCTGCAGGCGCTCAGACTGACCTCTGACCCTCTCCCCTTAAACACTCTTATTAAGAAACAAAATGTTTCAATATGTTAGAAGCCAGGCAGAGCAGCGGTGGGCGGCGGGAAGGGGCCCCTCATTTTGCACACCACATTCCCAAAATGTTGTGACATTTCCATATATATTTTTTCATCATACCTCTGCTTTCTATTCCTCAACCATAAAAGTCAAAGAAACAAAAAAGAATCCCGATAAGTAGAGCCTCTATTAGCTGGAGAGTCCTCCTGGAACAAGAACTCAAGTCCCCCCCCGCCCCCATTGTTTTGTGCTGACGACATCTGACTACAAAGAATTTTTGAAAATTTTAAAAATACAACCGAGCACACCACGCTGATCTCTCCTGTGATAGTGTAAATTATACAATCTGGCCGAGAAAAATTATCCTGATCATGTGTTCTGAACTTTTCTGTTTGTTTTCTGTCTGCAATTGTTATGATCTCCCTTTGGCCGCTTGACATTAACACACAAATGTTCAACTGCTAAAATGAGAAGAGGGGATGCAAATGAGCTCTTAACAAGTACTGCTTCTAAAGCTACCAGATGTAAGGTAGCTATCCTAGTCAATGTTCGACCTTTAAAGAGGCCTTGAGACATAAGCTTATTTGCATACCCTCTTCCCAGAATTCCAGAGGAGTGTTGTCTGGCCTATAAGACTTTTCACACCGTTTAAGGCACTCACCATAAGGAGATATAGTATTGCCAAATACTGCTAAAATGGTAACTGATGTTGCACTAAAATTCGCCATGTTTGGATTTCAGCTGACTAACGTGTTGGTAATGCGTGTCACAATATGACCACATTCACTTTTATTATTGACATTGTTGTTCCGCCTGAGCTGGGCAGCATACAGTGCGGGGCACAGGCCAGAAGAGACCTGCATTGGCATCACTGACAGCCGCATGGAGGTAAGTATTAGTGTTTTTTTTAATCTTTTTATTTGGCACAATGCAGGAGAGGAGCACTATGGGGGCATCTAGGGGCACTAAAAAGGGGCATTTTTTTACTGGTACATTATGGGTGCACTTTGGGGAGGGAGGACAGAAGTACTATGGGGGCATCAACTGAGGGCACAAAGAAGGGGTATTTTATACTGGCACATTATGGGGGGCACTATGGGGAAGGGGGGAGAGAAACACTATGGGAGCATCTACTGGGGGCACTAAGAAGGGGTATTTTATACTGGCAAATTATGGGGGACACTATGAGGGATCTACTGTGGGCTCTGTATAGGGGCATTTTATACTGGGACACATTATGGGGGGTAGTATGGGGAAAGAGGAGCACTATATAGGGGCATTTACTGGGGACACTATATATCGGCATTTTATACTGGCACACATTATGGGGGCACTATGGGGGCATTAGCTCAACTAGGGGCACAAATAGAGCGGCTTCGTGCACCCCTGTCTATATCCATCTATTTATCCATCTATCTATCTATTTTTCTATCCATCTATAATCTGTCTTCCTATCTACATGAATAGATAAAAACATACACCTGACAGTATGATTCTCATTATATTTTTTGTCTGTTCTGTGTCCATTGCAAGCCCGGTAGGATACAGGGGACATATCTGTGTGACCTGAAAATTCTTGTTGATCTTAGGATATCCACAATGTAAGCACCATATCCTGAAAGACCAGGGTTCAAGAAGCCAAGTTAAAGAACAATCCAGCAGTTACAAGAACTCCTATACAGCTTGTATACTGTTGATGAAGAAACATATTAAATGGATCTATGTTACACAGTGGTTAAGCTTCTTGTCTCTTTGCTGACCACGTTTCTTCCATAAAGTGTAAAGCTTTTTCGCAGTCTGCATATGGGGAAAAAAATAATAACAATTACACTTGCTTCGCCTGTATTTAACCACTGTGGTTCCAATGGTGTCGGGGTTCCCACTGCTCTCCACTTTCTGCTCCTGTGTCGACACAGTAGAAAATGTCTGGGATTGCCAGAGATCACTGGCTGAAGCAGGTCACCGATGCAGCCAGTAATTGGCAGCGCAGCATTCACAACTATTTGCTGCTGATGTCCCCGCTGGAGAATGGGAATGAGATGGTAAGTATAATTTTTTTTTCACCATGTGCAGCCCATGGAAAAGGTTTTCATTTGCTTTGGAATACCCCTTCAGCAATACACAAGGAGGAGAGAGACTGAGGCCAGTGATTGGCTGCAGCAGCTATCTGCTGTCAATGTGACATCATCACTGCAGCACAGTAAACAAAGCACTGGAGCGGCAGCGCTGTTAAGGCAGAGGGATTTACTGGAGTACTGCATCTTCTCTTGAGCTTGAAAAACCTAATTCAAAAGAAAATATAAACTGGTCATAATACAAATAGTTAAAAACAATAGAGGGTGACCAAGGGGTGCACCTAGCCTTTCTGCTACCTGCGAAAGCTGAAACGGCGCCCCAACCCCTCAATGCCAATTTCTTAACCTAACCCCTTCCCTCCAGCCCTACTGTTAAAGACATAATTGGAAAACATGACATACAGCGCTACAAAACATACAGGGTGATACAGCACCACATACTGTACCCACTGTGCTTCTACTATACTGCAGACACAGATAATACCCCTTCCGCTGCCCCCCTCTTGCCCCTACCTGGTGCTGCCTGAGGCAATCGCCTCACCTCACCTCATTGGTGGTGCAACCCTGAGGGTGACTACATTTATTAAAGACAAGTTCCCTGTTTGGAGAAAATGTATGCACACCAAACCAATGTGACTGACATGCCCAGTAAGTGGCACCAAATATACTGTGTACACAACGTTTATGATAATACTTTATAGATATTTATTCACATACAGTATATGAGGAGTCACCGTCTTCTACCAGTAAGAATGCAGCTACCAGTAATAACTATGTGGAGCTTGGTCAATGCTCTTGGGACAGATGTCAGATATTACTTACCATAGAACACACTATAAAAGCAGCAGGTACATTACTTACCAATAAGAAACCACCAGATTTTACTACATCAGGTCAACTAAAGACATGTGTATGGCCAAGCCGCGGCGTCTGCTCTATACACTGCGTCACCTCTCATCTCATGACGATAGCTGAAGTTCAAAAACAGTTCTTACATGTATTATCTGCTTCCATGATTCTGCTGCTTTTCAAATTGACAATTAAGATACTCGTTGAGAAAGGGGCAAATACAATGAGATATTAAAGAAATATCCCAGATCCCACGTTTGCATTATGAAAAAAGATGATTGCTCTGCAGTGCCTCCTCATAAACCTTAGGGCTTTGTTCACACATCAGTTATTTGATCAGTTATTTCCATCAGTTATTGTCAGCCAAAACCAGGAGTGAAGCCTCCATAGTGATCAGGTATAATGAAAAGATCTGCACCTGTTCTGTGTTTTTGACCTGCACCTGGTTTTGGCTCACACTAAGGCTACTTTCACACGAACGTTGTGTTTTGCGGTCCGCAAATTGCGGATCCGCATAAACAACGGATGGCATCCGTGTGCATTCCGTATTTTGCGGAACGGAACAGCTGGCCTCTAATAGAACAGTACTATTCTTGTCCGTAATACGGACAAGAATAGGACATGCTCTATTTTTTGTTGCGGGCTACGGAACGGAGCAACGGAGCACAGTGTGCTGTCCGCATTTTTTGCAGGCCCATAGAAATGAATGGGTCCACATTTTTCATGTGAAAAATGCGGATCGGAGCCCGCAAAAACAACGTTCGTGTGAAAGAGGCCTAACTGATAGAAATAACTGATCAAATAACTGACGTGTGAACAGGCCCTTACTTGTACAATAAAAAAGTTGGGCTCTGTTCACATCTATAGTGTTCATTTCAAAATAACAACATTGACTATAAACAGGTTTGTTGGGTTTCCATTATTGTACCAGACAAAATAGCACTGCACGTGTGACAGAGGCTCCTAACGGAGTATCTGACCTGGGTGTGTGCAGGGCCCAAGCACTGTGATCATGGCACTTGCCTCAATTCATCAAAATAAAACAAAAAATAAAATAAAAAATAAAGCATTATCAGGGCAGATTTTATCTGTTGAATTCAGTTTGCAGGCATTTAAATTTTTAAATATACAGGTGCATCTCAGTAAATATACACTCCATCCCAGAAAAGTAGAATATCATTGAAAAGTTAATTTATTTCAGTAATTCAGTTTCAACAAGTGAAACTCATACATTATATAGATTCATTACACTCAGAGTGATCTAAGCAACCTGGGCTTCCATAACACCTCAGCAGTGCCATAGGCTGATCTCCTCCATGCCACACCGCATTGATGTAGGAATTCATGCAAAAAGAGCCCGAACCAAGTATTGAGAGCATTTACTGTACATACTTTTCAGTAGACCAATATGTCAGTATTAAATTTTTTTTTCAATTGGTCTTATACAATATTCTAATATTCATAGATACTGACTTTTAGGTTTTCATTAGCTGCAAGCCATAATCTTCAACATTAAATGAAATAAATACTCCAGCCTCAGTCCACTCCTTGTGAATATCCCCTAAATTTTTGAATGGCCTTTCAAGGCCGCAGTTATCTCTCTTGCTTGTGCACCTTTTTCTACCATACTTTATCCTTCCTCTCAACTTTCTATTAATATGCTTGGGTGCAGCACATCCAACATCCAGCTTCTTTATCAATGAACTGTTGTGGCTTATCCTCCTTGTGGAGTGTGTTTATGACTGTCTTCTGGATAACTGTAAAGTCGGCAGTCTTTCCACCTCTGCAGGCTGGTTTTCCCTGTAGCCGGGGCTCCTTTGGATGCTCCAGTTACAGTGGAAATAGTACAAAAAAAGTATGTGTCCCCAAAGGTCTTTTATGGACCTTTTGGGGACAAATTATGTGGCAATTATATAAAAAAAAGTTTAAAAAAATTTGAAAACATAATAAAAAAATACAAATAAAAGAAAAAAGTGCAAAAAAAAAGGAAAAGAAAAGTGCAAAATAATAATAAAAAAGTCAGTGTCCCCAGAGGTATTTAAAAGATCTCTTGGGGGGAAATACAGTGCTGCAAAAGTATATTAAAGAAAAAAGAAAAGAAAATTTTAGCAAAAAAATAAATAAAATATAAGTAAAAGTGTACAAATATAAACAATAAAAATGAAAAAGTGTAAAATAAAATTGTTCACTGATTATATATTATGTGGCAAAAATATAGTTTAAAAATAAATAATAACGTGATTATAAAAAAAAATTAAAAATACAAATAAAAGGAAAAAAAATGTGCAAAAAAAATGTCCCCTAAAGGTCTTTTTGTAGCAGAAATATATTTAAAAAAATAAGTTAAAAAAGGAAAAAATAATAAAATACATAAAAGAAAAAAGCCCACACCAGCCCACCAACTAAAACCATTACAATTATCACCCCACTCATGTGAAACATGCATATTTTATAATAAAACGATCCAACACATATACATATAGAGAGCTAATTATAATAATTTGCATATTTAAATAATGAGCTGTAATTTTAATAAAAATTACTTTAAAAACTAAACTAAAACTAAAAAATATATTAAAGCCCTGTGTCATGTAATAAAAAGTTTCAAAATTTAGCAGCCACGTGTGTTCTACATTTTACGGAATGGAGTAACGGATGCGGACAGCACATGGAGTGCTGTCCACATCTTTTGCAGCCCCATTCAAGTGAATGGGCCCACATCCGATCCATAAAAAATGCAGATCAGATGTGGACTAAAACAATGGCTGTGTGCGTGAGCCTTCAGGGAAAACACTTACTGGTTATTGCAGGGCATCTATAGTATATCTGAGGGTGCAGGAGGCGGTAATAACCAGTGAGCGGAGTCCTTTGCAGTGAAGTAAAGCACTTATTTGTGAAGAGGCAGGAAGGAAATGTCGCCACTTAAAGGGGTTTCCCAGTAAAAATGATTTTTAACAAGTTCTTGCAGCATGGTCCCTGAAACTGAAGATTCCTACTTTCCTGCTCCATGTTGCTCTCGCTGCATCTTCCGGTCCTGGAGCACCTTTCCGGCAAATGACTGACTTCAGTGGTGAAACGCTGCTTGTGGCCACATCACCACTGAAGCCAGTGATTGGCTGGAGAGGTGCATGTGACTATGTCCACAGCCAGATGTAAACAGCGCCGGGACCAGAAGATGGGGGCAGAGGGAGCAGCAGGGAGCAGGAAAGTAGGAATCTTCTGTCTCAGGGCCATGCTGCAGGCACGTGTTAAAAATCATTCTTTATCAGGAAATCTCTACGTTCCTATTACACTGCACAATATTCAGGTCAATTAATGGGAACAAGTGTTCATAGGAGCACTCATTCCTGATAACTGGCTGGTATAATCGCGCTGACTCATTTGTCGGCTGATTCACGATACGATAATCGTGAGCACATCTCCCTGTGTAATCAGGAATGTGCTACCGATTATCAATAGAACTGAATAAGGAAGCAATGACGAGCACTGATTAACCTTTTTTTGTGACAATGTGGCCCCCAGACCAAAAAAGGTTGTGCACCCCTGATTTAAAGGATTAGCTGATTAGAGTGTGACACCATGAGTCTACAATATTGAACTTTTTCACAATATTCTAATTTTCTGAGATACTGACTTTTGGG
This sequence comes from Rhinella marina, assembly GCA_900303285.1. Classification (NCBI taxonomy): domain Eukaryota; kingdom Metazoa; phylum Chordata; class Amphibia; order Anura; family Bufonidae; genus Rhinella; species Rhinella marina. The sequence goes on from ONZH01001988.1 coordinate 275,417, forward strand.
TTTTCATTAGCTGTAAGCCATAATTACCAAACTTAGAGAGATCACTCTGTGTGTAATGAATCTATATCATGTATGAGTTTTACTTTTTGAATTGAATCATTGAAATAAATTAACTTTTCAATAATATTCTAATTCATTGAGTTTCACTTGTACACTCATTGACAAAAAATAATGCACCAAGAAGTTATTATTGGAATCGAGTGAAACTTTCTATGTGTGAATGTAATAAAGATATATGTAAGTGATTACAATATTATAGCAAAAGGATAAGTAAATTGAGGAAAGCTGCACAATTGAAAGGAGGCTCTAGTGCCCTGTTGAGCTGCCTCTAGACACAAGATGAGATACAATTGGGCATGGAGATGAGATACACAAGATGAGATACAATTGGGCATGGAGACATATGCTGATACTTGCTGATAGAAGCACCAGCAGTCCATACACCAAAGACTGAGCCCAGGCACATGTACTGGAACCCGAACACCTAACAGGACTCAGTACACACAACAAAACCCAGGAACCAGCTCACCGGCATCAACTCACAGTATCGCTGTTCCCCCTCCGGGGAACCCTGGAGCCCTCTCACCGAAGGCACATACATACAGGGAATATCTGGACTCCATGTCAGAAGACACATGGCAGTCACAGACCAAACACCCACCCGTACATAAACCACAACACAGGAATAAGGGAAGGGGATGAGAGGACCTCGGGAAGACCTCGATGACATATTAAGTGGCCACAAGGACTGGGCAGATGAATCCAGGAAGGTGCATAGCTCCAGCACCAACGGAGGCTGGAGCACAACTAACCCACAAGGCTAGCAACAACAGAATAAAAGCACCTAGTGACCACACCCAGGTCAATATATTAACCCCATGAGAACCAGACAGGGAAGGAGGGAGAGCCTGAGGCACATTTACCTACAGATGTCACAACTGGGCCTGTAGATCCTGCATACTTTTAGTTTGCTGAAGCTGGTGTCCCAGCTGGTCCTGTAAATGCTTGATTGGCGATAAATCTGGTGACTAGGCAGGTCAAGGAAGTGTTACAATCTGGTGGAGAAATTCCTGTAAAACCCTTGCTGTGTGTGGACGAGCATTATCCTGCTGAAAAATGCCAGATGGAAGCCCTACCAGGAGAGGTAATACATGTGACCGCAGGATGTCCTGCACATATCACTACTAAGGGTGACTGACTGTCACAGGTGATGGCTCCCCAGATCATCACACCAGAAGTTGAGGCAGTATGTTGCTTCACAGCAAATGCAGGATTGAAGTATCTGTATGTCAATGGCAGGACACGTAATGGGCGCTGCGACACCAAATTTCTTTCTAGTAAGCACCTGGAAATGGTCTTGCCAGGGTGTGTAATGAAAGTGCCACCTGTGTCTGGGTGGTGGACAGTGAAACTGTGGGAGCTGATCCTGCTTGTCAGCAGATCAAACAATCCTCTCTACTGATGGTCTGTTTGGGCCATCAGGAGCCTGTTCATCGTGTGCTTGTGCCCTTGCGTAACCACTGCTTCCAACACCTCCTAACAGCTAGGTCTGTACGGCTGAGATGGTGGGCGATTTACCGAAATGACTATCCTGCTTCTCATAGTCCAGTGATGTGCCCCCTCTCAAAGCCTGTCAACTGTGAAAATGTCTTCCAGTGCTTCATATAGGCATGTCTAGCAGTCAACGATTGGAGGAGGTACACTAGGTACACTGCAACAATCCGACATTTCTGCTTCACCCCTGCTTTACTCCAAAACACCAGTAATTGTCTGGCAGCTGTCTCTAACATCATGTCCTCTCTGTATCTAAAACTAAACCTCTCCAAAACTGAACTTCTTGTCTTTCCCCCATCTTCTAACCCACCTAATCTTGATATTTCAATCTTGGTCTGTGGCACTATCATAACTCCGGTGCAACGTGCCCGCTGTCTCGGGGCCACATTTGACTCTGATCTTTCATTTGTTCCCCATATTCAATCACTTACACGCTCTTGTCGTCTACACCTCAAGAACATTGCCAGAATCCGCCCTTTTCTTAGGGTGGAAACGGCAAAAACTCTTGTCGTTGCCTTGATTCACTCTTGTCTTGACTACTGCAATGCATTACTAATCGGTCTCCCTCTCTCTAAACTCTCCCCCCTTCAGTCTGTCCTAAATGCTGCTGCCAGGTTCATCTATCTGTCCTCCCGTTACAGTGATGCTACTATTCTATGCCAGTCACTTCACTGGTTGCCCATCCACCACAGAATACAGTTCAAACTTCTCACCCTCACCCACAAAGCTCTCCACAGTGCTGCCCCTCCATACATCTCTTCCCTCATCTCTGTCTACCACCCTACTCGTGCTCTCCGTTCTGTTAGCGACCTAAGATTAACATCCTCCATAAATCGCACCTCTCACTCCCGTCTCCAAGACTTTTCTCGAGCTGCTCCTACTCTCTGGAATGCTCTGCCCCTGAATATTAGGTCAATGCACAACTTCCCTACCTTCAAACGTGCCCTAAAAACACATCTTTTCAGGCAGGCTTATCAAGCTTCCTAAAATAACCTTTCCCCAACTAAAACGCTCCCCCACCAACTCCTCTGGCCTGAACTCGATCCTCTAATAGTCCCAAATCCAAAGCAGATCGGCCAGCACCACACCTTTCACTACAATTATGGCTTGAATCCTACCTATCACAATCAACCACCTTATGTGTCACCCCCTATTCCTCATAGATTGTAAGCTCTTGCGAGCAGGGCCCTCACTCCTAGTGTTTCAGTTGTATATTAGCTAGTCATGTGTGTATTGTACAAGAACCCGATGACTTTGTAAAGCGCTGCGGAATATGGTGGCGCTATATAAATAAATATTATTATTATTATTTCTATCTGGTGCGTTATTTTTTTAATTTGTCAAGGAGTGTGTATTATAGTGTTCAGATTTACCAAAAACACAGTCAAAAAGAAAGTTGCACAATAAAAATTTTGGTTGCTGAAGCCAACTCAGGGGGCAGCTCACTACATACATATTTCTATAGCTTTTATTTAAAGGGTTTTTTTGACCATAGAAACATCTACTTATTCTATTTCAAATGTAAAAATTGGAGCTTAGGCTTTGTTCACACTTCAGTTATTTGATCAGTTATTTCCATCAGTTATTGTGAGCCAAAGCCAGGTATGGGTCAAACAGACAGAACAGGTGCAGATCTTTTCATTACACCTGATCTCTGTGTAGGCTCCACTCCTAGTTTCGGCTCACAATAACTGATGGAAATAACTGATCAAATAACTGATGTGTGAACAAGCCCTTACTAATATATCAAAATTGCACAGACTGCATTATTTCCAACCCCTGCTCATGGTCCTGGAGGCTCCTCTTCTACATTTGTTCCAATGCAGGCAGAGGGCTCCATCCCACTCTCTGTGTAGGTAACTTTCCTTTTTCTTTGGTGGGGGGGGGGGGGGCTGGCTTACTTCATTACCTTAGACATCAGCCTTCTCCCAGCCATTATGGATAAGGGGCTGGCTAAACCAATGAACTTTGTTGGACAGCCAGCCTCCTTCAGGAACAAGGGAAGCTCTTTACCTGTATATCACCTACATATGGCCAGAACTATACACAAACCCTTTCTCATGAACAACCTACAAGCAAAAAAAAAAAAGAAAGTACTGGTCCAAAATAATAATATACAACAAGCTTTATTAATACATAATTCCAATAAAAGTACACAGAGAAAGTATTGCTGAAAAAAGGGGGGAAGAAGACCCCCATACAGAGTGCACCCTGATGTCACATGTCCTGCCAAATGTCTAATAATGGTAAATAAAATGGCACCATTTATGTATTGGGATATGATATATCAAAATAATACAATAGCATTGCTATAGCTATAGCCCAACAACTACAATGCAGAATATGTCCAATGCAAAAATAAGGCGATGGATATAACATCTAGTAAGTGCCCAATAGCACCCTCATCTGCGGTAAAGTAGTTGCAAGCACATACGTAAAATAAATTTCCAGACGTATACCCTCAGACATGAAGTAGGCGAGATACAGCGCAACCAGGAGAACTAGATGATGTTATATCCATTGCTTTATTTTTGCATTGGACATATTCTGCATTGTAGTTTAGGGTCTATAGCTATAGCACCTATGCTACTGTATTATTTTGGTATATCATATCCCAATACAAAACTGGTACGTGTTATAACTGGTATTGTGCCATTATATTTACTATTAGACATTTGGCGGGACATGTGACCCCAGGGTACACTCTGTACGGGAGTTTTCTTCTTGAGGAAGTGGAACTTCAAGGACCAGGAGAGGGGTGTGAAATGGGACAGTCCACTTAGTTTTGATTTTTTTTAAAAAATTTGTCTGCCATTGGACAAGCCCATTTAACTCTGAAAAATCTGTCTTCTGTGAGCTCCCCCTAGTGATAACATTTGAAAGCCATATACTTTTCCTGCTGGAGAACAAGGATTTAGATGTAGCTGATTATTTCTTTGCCTCTGTCCATGCTGCACACAAAGAACCATTTGTTGGCTGAGAATTTATTTTGAAGACTGAAACAATCTGAATTCAGTCTCATGTTGTAATACACTGCTTGGTGCAGGGTTACTGTACCATTTCCTGCCATTGTCATATGGTAAACAGGCGAATGGTGCAGAAAATAAACTAGAAAGGTTTTGTTCTTATGAATGTAAAATAAACACATTGATAATGTATGTGACATCCTGTTTTCATTCCTCTAGTTAATGGCAGTGGCCCTCCGATTCCTGGACTTTTTCATTCCCCCTTCATCTCGGAACATTTCTTTAAATTCACATAATTAGGATTACAATGTCCATGCTTATTACAAGTATCTTCAGAGAGCAAACTGATGGAGTATAGACAGCAGTCACAACCATGGGTTTGTATAAAGTATGGGGCTCCCTCCAGTCCAGAATTAAATATACTAGCTCAAAATGGCAAAAGAACACCTGTAAAACTTAATGCAATTGATCATAGTAAAAACTGCAAGTGATGTTAAGTCAATGATCACACAAAGAAGGGGGGGCACCCTTTATTTTGGGTTCTGCAGCAGGATATATGTTAAAGGGGTTCTCCGAGTTATATATATTGATGACCTATCCTCAGGATAGGTCATCAAAATCAGATCGGCGGGGGTCCGACACCTGGCACCCCCGCTGATCAGCTGTTTGAAGAGCAGGCGCGCGCCGTATCAGCGCTGCCTCCTCTCCACTGTTTACATGCTGGCCGACACAGGGGTAGTGGTGAGTAGGTGTCATTACACCTCACCGCCCCATTCATTTCAATGGGAAGAATCGTTCCTAAACAAGTCTATGGAAGTGATTCTTCCCATAGAAATGAATGGGGCGGTGAGGTGTAATTACACCTACTCACCACTACTCCCGTGTCGGCCAGCATGTAAACAGTGGAGAGGAGGCAGCGCTGATACGGCGCGCTCCTCCTCTTCAAACAGCTGATCGGCAGGGGTGCCAGGTGTCGGACCCCCGCCGATCTGATATTGATGACTTATCCTGAGGATAGGTCATCAATATATATAACCCGGAGAACCCCTTTAAGGAAGGGTCACGTTATTACTGGGTGGCATCTCCCCTTGCTGTGATACAGACTGACACTCTGGTATGGGAACAGTCATACAGATGCTGGATATCCTCCTGTGGTATGTCATTTCAGGCTCTATTAACTTGGACTCAATGTTCAGTCAAGTGGCTGCTGTGCAGATCCCTTACCCCGTCCATTCCCAGGAATTCTCGATGGGCAGGAGCGGATTGGGAACTTAAATTGGCTTGTAAAAAAAACTAAAAGTGGCCCTATGTTGTAGGGGGCAACACAAATAGTCAGGGTCAGCAAAATATATTGCTGCAAAAGCTGTCCCTCTGTGGTGGCCATCAGTAGATGCCATTTTCTGTCCTCCTCCTCCAGTTGTCTCTGATTAAGATATGGAGAAGGGGGCTTAGAAAGTGAGTTGTGGGCCACAGCTATTGAATTCAGGAGGGCATGTGTGGTCACTGGCAGAGAAGAGGGCTTAGGCGGCCTCCTGGGTATTAGTCCACTGGGAGTTTTTCCTGCAAGGTTTATGGCAAATCCACCCCTGTCAATGGGGGAGAGATCTGGTGATCAAGATGGCCAGGGGAGCTACAGGATACCCTGAAGAGCACATTGTGTGTGGGCATTTGTTATCTTGTTGGAACAACACAAATCTAGTCAACCAGTCAAAAAAAGACTGGTTCCATGATGGGTAAGACTGGTTCCATGATGTCTTGGACACACTGAAGACTGGTCAATATTCCTTCCACAAATACCAGATTGGAACAAGTATGGCAGCTCTAGTTAATGGCAGTGGCCCTCCGATTCCTGGTGTTGGTTCTGTCTATGCCTAATGGCAGTAAGCAATCTCCAGCCCTCCTGTAAACTCTGATTATTTCAACACTAAACACTATTGTTTGTCATTCATGCCTTAAATCGACTCTCTGATGGCACTAATGCAGGCACTCTTAGTGATGAGAGGTCACTGGCAAACAAGCTAGTGAAGTGAGTGCATGAAGTCCTGCTTCAAGAAGATGGTTCTGGTCATGGCTATCCTTTCAGTTACAGCAGCTCTTCTTATAAGGCAATCTTGTTGTACATCTATTTGTCTTGACAGTCCAGAACCATTTCTACACGTGTGAGTGTTCTCCTCTAACCACTGTCCACACCACAAATGTACTACATAAACCAATCTATGAGATTTCAAGGATGGGTTATCCAGCTTCTTGAAGTCCCACTATTCAGCCGTTTTCAATTGTCAGTTAATTGCACAAATCGTGCACACCTTCATCTAACAGACATAGTGAACACTTCAACACCACTCAATCAACAGTAAAAGACAAACAACAGTGCTGTCAGACAAAAAGAAAAGTCTGTGGAGCATCTGTATGTAAAGTAAGGATCTTGAACACTACATGTAATATCCCTCAGCATTGACATGTTGTAAAATGGCTTTTGCTCTTAAAAAGTAACCCTTTAGACACTTTTTCATGAAAATGTTCTAAATACTCTGAATCTAATTTTTGTCATATACATTATGAAATTACTGTTTTACTAAACAAATAGGCACCAGAAGTTAAGGAGAGCCATCATGCGTTGGAATCAGTACCCTCATACACTGACAACACGTCAGCAGTGTACAGATCCCACTGTACTGATGGAATAGGGGGCGCAGTGAGCGGGGTACTGGCAGGAGATCCTGAACCAATGTGCTATGCCAGGATTTAGATGAGCAGGCACAGGCAGAAGCAGTGATGTGTGCTCCTGTCAGTACAGAGCTTGTTGCTGCCCTTATTCCAGCAGTACTGTGAACTGATGTCAGTGGTGTACGAGTGTACACCTTCCAAAGAGCGATAGACCCCTGACCTTCTGGAGTCTATTTGTTTAGTAAAACCAATCAATAAGGCCTCATGCACACGAACGTGTGCCGGCCGTGCCCGTGCTGCGGGCCGCAAACTGCGGTCCGCAATGCACGGGCACTGACCGTGAGGCCACCGCATGCGGATCGCGGACCCATTCACTTGAATGGGGTCCGCGATCCGCATCCGAAGGTCCGCACCGCAAAAAAGTAGTGCTTGCGCTACTTTTTTGCGGTGCGGAGGCACGGCCAGAAACACCATGGAAGCACACCGTAGTGCTTCCGTGGTGTTCCGATCCGTGCCTCCGCTCCGCATCTCCCGGATCCGGGATGCACACGGCTGGTGCCCGTTTATTGCGAACCCGCCATATGCGGCCCGCAGCACGGGCACGGCCGGCACACATTCGTGTGCATGAGGCCTAAAGCATATAACAAAAATCAGTAAATCAGGGAATTTAGAACTTTTTTAACTAAACTTGTCTAAACGGTTAACTAGATGTTCCTTTTTTTAATTTTCCGGTAAAGTAGTTTGGAAGTTCAAAGTTGAGCTATAAGAAGGAGAAAAGGAGGAATCAGAAGGAGGAGAGAGATGTGGGGAATTGCACACAAGTCTTTTTTATGGTAACATGTATTTTAAATTTGGCAACTATTTGGCTTCTAATTTTTCAATTCAGGAGCTAAAAGGTACAACAGAAATTTTTTAACATATGGAACATTGGGTAGGTTAATGGAAGCAAAGCTTGTATCATAGGCCCGCGGCTCTTTACCTTACTTGGGCCCCCTCCTTCTATTTGTCCCGACCATCCCCCTTTTTGCGTTCTGCTACATAGTTATTTTTTGTGGTGAGTATTAAAGAAGACTATATTGCATATATAGTATATAACGCCCCCAGCCTTAAACAGTATATAGTATATAAGACCCCCAGCCCCACACAGTAAATAGTATATAATACCCCACAGTATGCAGTACCCCACATTGTACAGTACATAGTATAACACACTCTGTTACCTTCTCTTGAGGTAATCTCCACATAAAACTGCACCAAACTTCTGCAGCAAGATTCCTCCTGGATGCTTGTAGGAGAAAGGACCTGTGATGATATCATTGCCATGTGACCAGTAACATCCATATGTCATCACAAGTCCTTTCTCCTAGGAGTATCCAGCACCACAAGTCAAATGAGGCAACAGTGAATGTGAGAAGACAGCCTGGACCCTGATACTCTTATTCGCCATCCTCTCTCTCTCCCTGAAACTCCCTCCTCAGGAAGTGAGGGACTCTGTCCTTCCTTGTAATGGGTATCTTGGGCGACGAAGAGCTCTACAGGGACATCAGGCATGGGGTTGCTGTCCCAAATGCTCCTATTATGATTTGCCATTGCTTGGGAGATATTTTATTTCCAATGCAAACATTTAGGCCTGCGAAGATGTGATGCAACGGACATTCCTTTTTCCACCCTACATGCAAGGGTGCACCTAGCCTTTCTGCTGCTTGAGGCGAAAACTGAAATGGTGCCCCCACCATGCCAAATTCTTAACCTAAATCCTTTGCTACAATGAAAACACTCATTCCCTATGGCCCTTCTGCTGCCCCCCTCTAGCCCCTTCCTGGTGCTGCCTGAGGCTATCACCTCGCCTGGCCTCATTGGTGGTGCACCCCTGCCTACATGACTGCGTGATATGTTCTGCAACTGTCTGCAGTAGCAAAGGAGATGTTCTCCTTCCACTTATGTCCATCTTGGGCCAGTGACGTATTAATTCTTTGGTTGGTCTCAAAAATCCATCTGGACAAGGAGCATTTGTATGTGCACACGGCGTTGTGTTATACGATCTACCGCACCAGGAATAGTCTAGAGACGTATAAACCTGCCACAGATTTACCATTCATGCACTTATGAATCTATTTTAATGCAAAGGTGAAAAACAACATGGTTATAAGGTTTGTATCTTCAAAAGGGTATTTTATGGAGTAGGCTGGTCTTCAGATGTTCTTATCAAAACCATAAGCAGAGATATCACAGATAAGGCACTGCACAATGATGGTGGAGTAGTCCTTTAGCATCTTTTAATAACAAATAATCATTTGTAGGCATTTAGAAGTTTGATATTTGTGCTCTCAGGTTGTAGATGGAGCCATGATTAATGGCATCAAGAGTAGAGACCGGGCTCTGCGGCAATTGGTGTCAGTTACATCTGTGTCTCTAGGTAGTGTTTAGAGGGGTCAGGTTTGCAGACATGGGCGGTGGGGGTGCATCTTTCTCTATGGTGCTGTATAAAAGTGCTTTGTGTTAGCAAGTGATACAGAGAGCAGTTTTATGGTGTAATAGTTGTGCTCGTTGTACAAGTGTGACCAGATGAACATCAAACTGTCTCCCCGGCCGCAGCTGCATTGAATCTGAGAATCTTGTTAATCCATTTTCTGGAATGAAAAACATATGTTTGTATTGAGGTTTCCCCACCTAGGACCCACTTGACTTTTCATTGTAGATAAAAAGAGAGGAAAAAAAAAAAAAAGAGCATCGCCCGGCCTCATATAGCAGTAAGATCAGAATCACATTTAGGGGTTTTTATCAAATCTATTGCAAGGAAATGTGGAGAAGTCGCGCATGGCATCCAATCAGACTAGATTCTTCATTTTCAAAATGGCCTCTGAAAAATGAAAGCTGGAATTAAAGGGGTTGTCCCATGAAAAATATTCAGCAGTTTTCAAACCAGTACCTGGATCTGAGTACAGTATTTTTCGCTTTATAAGACGCACCCGAAGATAAGACGCACCCCAGATTTTAGGGTAGGAAAATGAGAAAAAAATATTTTTCATCAGACCTCATATCAGACCCCCCATAAATTTCAGGACATCACATCAGACCCCCATCAGACCTCAGATCAGCCCAGTGTGCCCCCATCAGACCTCAGATCAGCCCAGTGTGCCCCCATCAGACCTCAGATCAGCCCAGTGTGCCCCCATCAGACCTCAGAACAGCCCAGTGTGCCCCCATCAGACCTCAGAACAGCCCAGTGTGCCCCCATCAGACCTCAGATCAGCCCACCCAGCCCCATAACAATAAAATAAAAACCTCTCTTACCTGCTGTACGCAGTCAGGACAGTGCAGCGCCGGCCCGGGAAGCCAGAGGAGCGCCAGACCCGGAGCGGAGCCACAGCTCAGGACAGGTAAGAGAGGTTTTTATTTTATTGTTATGGGGCTGGGTGGGCTGATCTGAGGTCTGATGGGGGTGCCGCAGCTAAAACATACAAGTGAGCGCTTCCATGATGGAAGCGCTCACTTGTATTCGCTTCATAAGACGCACCGCAATTTTCCCCCTACTTTGGGGGGGGGGGGAGAAAAGTGCGTCTTATAAAGCGAAAAATACGGTACTTTTTTAATTGCTTTTTTAATTGCAAGTAATTAAAAATTTTGTATAGTCTCTGAGTTATTCAATAAAATGTATCTGTATACTTTGTTCGTTTTCTTATTTCTCCGCCCATTTCACTGAGGTGGATGCACAACTCTATTCTTCAACTGCCTCCTGAGCTGTGATAGGGAGAAGGCTACAGTACAAGGGACAAACCTCCTGAGCTTCCAGCTTGATATAAATCTAAAAGAGCAATTGGAACAAAGAATGGGGAGATCTCTAGATCCATGTGAGTTACAGGGTACTGGTTCTAGCTTTGTAAGAAACAGATTGACATGTACTATATCATGTCTGATTTCCATTTTTACTTTAATCTTTGCATAACATTTAATTAGATTTAAAAATATTAATAAAATTAAACAGACCACTAGGTTAGGACTACACAGTGACATGAATATTGCAAAGTCACAGGTAATGATTGCTGGATTTTTTACTGCAGGTCACATGCAACTTTGTGAGCAAGATATTAAAGAGGACCTTTCACCACTCCTGACATTCCTGTTTTAATAGCTACATGTATTCCCCATGTAATAACAATTCTTGAACATCTATTCTTATGGCTCTATGTTGTGCCATTCCTTTATTATTTCTACTAGAAGTTATGAATGAATTGCTAGCAGTCTGCAGTAAGGGTACAGAGGGGAGGTAACCAGTTGGGGGTGTGTACCTGCACAGACTGAAAATGACAGCACTGATTGGATAGAGTGAGACTGTGCAGGTACATACCCCAAACTGGTTACCGACCTTCTTTACCCTTACTGCAGACTGCTGGTAATTCATTCATAACTTCTAGTAGAAATAGTAAAGGAATGGCACAACATAGAGCTGTAAGAATAGATGTTCCAGAATTGTTATTACAGGGGGAATGCATGAAGCTATTAAAACAGTCATGTCAGGAGTGGTGATAGGTCCTCTTTAATGTAAGGCGGGTGCAACTGTGACTCACTTCAAACATGTCTGCATTTTGTTTTTCTTTCAAAGGGGTTGTTCACCCCCTGACTTCCCCCAGCATGGTCATACCTGCGGTGATATTCATACTTACCTAAACCACCCTGCTGGGTCCTATCTCTGTTGCTCTCCCAACAGCTGTGCAGGTCCCAGGTCTCCGCATGTGTACACCTGTTTTGATGTGGGTCATGTGACTGCTGCAGTCAGTGGTGATGTGTCACCGAGTCATCACATCATTGCTGCAGCCAGTCTGGCAGATAGTCGACATCCCTTTTGATGCATGGAGACATTCGACCTGCAGAGCCGGAGGGGGAGTGATGGAGCCAGAACCCTATGGCGGGGATCAGGTAAGTAAGATTACCACAATGGATCCAGCCACACTGAAAGGGAAGGGGGGGATGTTGTCTGAAGAAAAAGTCACCAGGGGTGAACAACCCCTTTAAATGTGCTATGGATGTTGCAAATCCTATAACGCACGTGATTCGCAGCAAAATGGCACACAACAGCAAGTTACAACCAAACTGTATGGTGGTACAACATGATATTGCAGAACCAGAGGTGTGATGTAGCACCCTAGCTTAAATATTGATGACCTATCCTCAAGATAGGTCATCAGTTACTGATTGGTGGGCATCTGACTCCAGGTACCCAGATGATCAGTTGCTGGAAGGGGCAGCAATACTGGAACGAGCACTACAGAATCTTCCTTGGCCTGTGATGTCATGTCCATTGGTGACATGGCTTTCTGAAGCTCAGCACAATGGGACTGAGCTGCAATAGAATGCACAGCCTCTATTAAATGGAAGTTGTGCTTGGCACGCAATGAGGAGGCTGCTGCTTTGCCAGGATTCGGATCCCCACGATCAGATATTGATGACCTACGTGTATGCTGGAGATCATGAATATTTGACAACTCCTAAGACTGGAACTACACCTAGACATCTTGCAGCACTATTGATTGATCGACAACTGCAGTCCGAAGCAATAAACTGACTTGTATCCATTCTTGTGCCCTGCAGTTGTCATTGGATAAAATCAATCAAAAGTGCTATGAAAAGTTCAGGAGTAGTTCCATTCTTAAATGACACACTAATGTTACTTCAAAGGAAGACATCACATTATGTCTCCTAAAAGTCTGTCTAGTTCATGAGATAAATGTGTCTCTACCTTCTCCTTGCTCCAGTGGAATATATCTGCATGCTAATGTGCATTCCATCGACTCGTGTCCTCATCTCTGGCTGTGATCATTTATTTACATGATAGGAAAACCTGGGTATAACAAATCCTCTGTGTAGTCACCGATGGAAGAAGCCTTGACAGCCCTCCAGTCCTGCACAATCTTCTACTAAGTCTCTATATCTGAAGTGGACCCGCTAAGGACCATTTAATGTTACTAAAGCAGCAGTTTAAGATAAACCTAAAGCTTAATAAATGAAAGTAGCTGCAGGAAATCTCTTATAAGGCCCCTTTCACACGACTGTATGCCCTCCGAGCCGTACATCCCGAAGCGGCATTGATCGTGCGCACAGCATCATTGATTACAATGATGCTGTGCACGCCGGGCCGCCCGCGGGGGGGGCTATAGTCCCACACTCATAAAATCATATTATAATCTATCATATTGTAATCTATAATGCTGTGCGCTCCCGTGCGCACGATCGATGTCGCTCCGGGACATATGCCTGCGGCTCCAGTGCCTCTGCCTTAAACCTAGATGACCTCTGTAGTTACTCACTGCCTTCAGTGGTGATGCTAGCAAGTTTGGCAGGTGACTACTGGTTGCAACGGTCACGTTCATGTATTGAACCGCATCAATGCAGGAAAACTAAACAAAATTCGGTAGGGACAACAGGAGCACTGGCAAGGCAGGTGATTTAAAGGGATTGTTTAAGTTAAATATTTTTTTAAAGGCAGAGAACCTATTAAAATACTTCAACAAAAAATTATAGACATCGTTCTGAACTCCCTCCGCTCCACTCCTCCTGACCCAGGCCTTACTTTCATGAAAGCAGCAGTGATGTGACCATATATTGCATGTGACTGCAGCAGTCAATCAGTGGCCTCAACTGTTTTGCGTCATTTATCGCTGATCCAGAGACTGATGTGAGTAGTGGCAGAGAGGTTCAGAGCAGTGGTGCCAGGGTGAAGACTGTCCGGAATGGTCAGAAAAAGTTTCTTTTTTTCAATTATTTTAAAGTGTAACTGCCATTTCACTACCAAAAATGAAATTTCTAACATATGTGATGCTGCAGGGCAGATATTCATGAATCTGTATTTTTCAGTTAATTTTACCTTCCTGATGTCTGTATTCAGCCCTTAGCAACCATATTTCTCTGTGCCTCTCTTTCAGCATCTTCCTAAGATGGCCTCTGCTGCTCTTTCCTGTGGTGATCTTTGCCCTTCCTTGAGGCCATTCTGTATTCCCTCACTTCCCATAAGCCCTGGCTCTCCTCACATGAACTAGCATAGCGTTGCTAACGAATCGCGACTTCTCCTCTTTCACTCCTTTCACTCGCAGTAAAAGTACGCTAATTAGGTGAATTGGTACGCATTAGCATACAAAGGGGGAAAATGGAAGGAGACACATGAGGCAGAAGAGAAGAAAATAAGATAGCTGGGGCTAAAGGGATAAAATTAGTTGGGCTGTTATATGCAATACCTAATTAGCTCTGATGGGCAGGCATCACATACTGTACTCCTTGCAGGCATTAAGGCTGAGAGGAGGAGCCACTGTCCTACTACACTGTGAACGCGCATCCAGGGCTGAGCTCCTCCCCCCAGAGCTCACCCGTCTCTTGTTTATCAGATAGAGAAGACGGACTGCACATGGCAACTGTGTGAGTTGCCAAGAGCCCTGCACAATGGTAAAGTGGCACACATTTCTCACAGTTTTTCTCATGTGAAACTGAAAATGATTAAATTTTAAAACACTAAGGCACATATACTATATGATATGCTATACCATTACAGTAGAAAAAATTAAACGGCAGTTACACTTTAATAGCTATCCTGACTTTCACAAAAAATTGACTCAAAAAACCCTTTTAAAAGGTGAATTGTTTTTATTTTGTTATACGATTTCGGGTAGCTACTTTTATTTCTTATAATCCAACCTCTTTAATCACAGGGCGAAACTTCTCAAGAAAACACCTCCAATCTATTTGCCCTATTAGAGTGGGATTCACCTGCTGGAGATTTCCACCAAGAGTGTAGAAGTGCTAAGAAAGGGTGGCTCCCACCCTTGACCTAGTTATGTAGGTACCATGTAATAACAATAATAACACATTTCACCTCTGGCAAAATTGGACAAAAGTGAGTGCAGCTACAAGATCTTGGTGTTGTGGAACCAACTTGATGAGACAGTGGGGCACATTTATCAATGATTTTACACCAAAGTTCAATACTCCTGTCGAACGTGTCGCAAAAACACCCTGAAGAAAAATATTGTTACATGGCCATATAAAAAGTCTCAAAACTGGGTCTTGCAACTTTTTTACACCAAAAACTGTCGTAACGCTGTAAGTAAATAACCTCCAATGGATTTTCCTGAAACTAGATGTACCAAATTTTGGAGCACAAAAAAAGGTCCAGGTGCATTCACATTAGTAAATGTGGTCCAGTGTGGTTCTTGATGAACACAACAGAAACTAGAGTGCTAGTTATGTTCCCATATCAATGCAAGTGCAGTGAGCCCCCAAGGAGCCAGTACAGAGGCAAGGAGTGGGCCAGTGTGAGATGTAGTATGATGGTGTACTCCATGTATGGCCTACGGTTTGGTGCAGTCAATAGGTGATGTGAAGGAACCTGGCAGAGATTATAGAACATAGAACGTCTTTCTTTACTGAGTGCAAAAACAGATAGTAGCACATACAACAGCAGTACAAAGTGCAATTTCTCCTCCCAGATAATGGGGTATGATGGCTGGCAATGAGGCTGAAGTTGACACTCAGAAGTTTGCAAGCTGACAATGGCTCTCTCTGGATTCCATTCCCTATGGCTCTACTCTGACACATGTGGCTGTAGGTGTCCACTGTATGATGCAGGCTTCTATCTATACCTGTCCTGAGCTGTGATAGTGGTGTCTTAACATGTTTCTCTTCATCTTGCAGCAGAGTATAGCTTGATCACTCTGCTGACAAAATAAGCCATAGTACAGATCTTCTGTAGTCTGGGACCCTGCAGGCTCTCTAGAGTAGTGGTCCTCCCAGATGAGCTGACTCTGTGGCCCAGAGGAGTGGGAGCTGGATCACATGCTCCCTCTCTCCTCACTCTCTTCTACATTCTCCTCTAGCTAGCTTTGCCCCTCCCTTGGCAGGAAGTTAGACCAGCCCACTCCTACAAAGAGGGGAGGAACAGAATGGTAAGTCCCAGGGTCGGACTGGGGTTTCTAGGGCCCACCAGTAAAATTCCCTCTGGGGGCCCACTGTAAAGCTCACTCTGGGGGCCCATATGCATATGCTACCTGCCCACACTATCCAGTCTTTTATATGGACATAGGTAATGTACTGCATAGCATCTTAGGCAGCCTATTTATAGGTCAGTCTACTGTGCCATGTGTCACTTGTGCAGGAAGTGGGGAACTAGAGTCCTACCTAGCTCAGGGGCCCACCGGGGGATTCACCTGTTCCCCTGTGGGCCAGTCCGTGCCTGGTAAGTCCCATTTCCTGTTGCCAGCCACTGCCAACAATACCCCATCTGCTGGCGTACAAAGTGTATAGCATGAATTGTTACATAACATGAACATTACAAAAGCATCACATTACAAACCATTGCAGTTACCCCCTGGTCTGGGGTACTGCACAAGGTAATGATTCTTCCCCATCCAACAATCCCACCACTTGGTTCCTGACTGGCAGAGTGTGGCAGGGAGTCTTATCCAAACCAAACAAACTCTAACTGGTAGATGACTCCCAATACGTAGACAGAAGAAGCCTGTTTCTTCCCATTTAACACCCCTGCTGGATTTTACATTATATAGCTTTTCCACGACAGTTGCAAAGAATGTAAACAAAGCAGAGTTCGGGGCAACATCTGGATCCCATGTTTGCTGCTCCCAGCTCCAGACTGAGTAAGATGAGAGCAGTTACCTCCATCTGTCAGATTTCCAGCCCCTCACGAGTCAGCGGATTGGATTCATTTCCAGAGAACGTGCTGGTTACCTGACCTTTCTGCAAGGATGACAAAACTGATGAAGGAGAATGCCGGCTCCTCACAAATCTGTTGGCGGGAGGCCTGGAGATGTGTATTAGGGTATGTTCACACACCAAACTGTGACTTCACTGGGAGTGGTGCTGTAGTAGCGCGCTCCCTCCACTACAATGTTGACCGTGCATTGTAGCTCCGGCGCCGACTTCCACGGATCAGCTAGTGATGCCCTGTCATGACGATAGGCCATGACTTAAAAAAGGCTGGACAGACCCTTTTAAACTGCTGCTTGGTAGGTTTGATCCTGAAAATTGGATGCAACGTTGTTATACCTGGCCCTGAAATCCCACACATGCTCAGTAGATTTCATTTGTCTATCTCTACTCCAGAAATTTTAACTGCACCATTTGAACACTTGCTGGGGCATGAGTGAGATTTCAGGGCCTGACATCATCTTGCGCATGTGCTGGTGAGGGTTCAGTTGGCACATTTCAGGGCTCAGGAGCTGGGACAGCTTAATGAGATCTACTGTGCATCTGGTGATTGAACTATTTGCAGTGCAAGAATGAAATATCAGGGCCAGGCATGAGAACAGTGATGATGCCTGGTCCTGTCAATCACAGGGAAAGAGGGAGTGACTTAAGCAGAAAGGTGGAGGTGAAGTGGTGCTCCAAGGTGCCAGCCCCACCACTCAATGCTCTGAGCACCTCATATAAAAGTAGGAATTTCAGATTGCTGTAAGGCCTCTTTCACACGAGCGTGACGGATTGGCTCAGGATGTGTTCAGGAAAACTCGCACCATGTTACAAGCAAGTTCAGTCAGTTTTGTCTGTGATTGCGTTCAGTTGTTCAGTTTTTTCTGCGCCGGTGCAATGCGTTTTGGCGCTTTTTACTCGCGTGATAAAAAACTGAAGGTTTACAAACAACATCTCTTGACAACCATCAGTGAAAAACGCATTGCCTCCGCACTTGCTTGCGGATGCAATGCGTTTTTCACTGAAGCCCCATGTGCTCAACCAGGGCTGAGTGAAAAACGCAGGATATAGAACATGCTGCGTTTTTCACGCAACGCACAACTGATGCGTGAAAAAAAACGTTCATGTACATAGACCCATTGAAATGAATAGGTCAGGATTCAGTGCGGATGCTATGCATTCACATCACGCATTGCACCCCCTCAGAAAACTCGCTCGTGTGTAAGGGGCCTAAGAGAGCGGTCCTTGCACGTATCATGATCAACCCTACCAGACAGTATACTGACGATTCACAGTCCTGTGTCAGCTGGATGCTGTTAGCTGCTCAGGCTGCGCCAATAATTATGTACAGAAAATAGAACAGCCGCAAATCTGACCCTTTAATTACTAGTGGTCCATGTCTGTCTTACTATATTTTGGGTATTTTCTGTCATAGATGAAATCGAATTGAGACCTGTCAAAATTAAAAGGGGTTTCCAGTTGCATGCAAATAAGGCTAAATCATTGTCCAGCCAAATGTTCTGCAACATTCTAAGGTCCCATACACTTGTATAGGAGCAATCCTTCCTATTGAAATGAATGGGGCAATTTGGGTGTAATTACACCTGCTCACCACTGCGGATGTTATGGCGAGCAGGTAAACAATGAAGAGAAGGCAGTGCTGGCACGGCGCGCGCCTTCTCTTCAAACAGCTGAACGGCAGGGGTGCCGGGTGTCAGACCCCAGCCGATCTGATATTGATGACCTATCCAGGTCCAGCACTGAGCTTCCGATGATGTGTGACAAGCTGCATACATGTCACCAGTGCTAGCCGATCAATGGCCTCCGCAGTGACCACTACTGTGCCTGCACAGGTCACTTCTGAGGCCATTGTCTGGCAGGCAGCAGTGATGTGTATGTAGGTGGCTCATCACACTCCCTGTCCAGCAGGGACCGGAAGCCCTGGACCTGGAGTACTTGTACTTGTTACAGAGTGAGTCCTTTTCTGATCATGGGTTCCCAGTTGCAAGAAAGCAAACAGAGATCTTGAAAATAGTGATGAACCGACACAATTACCATATTAGAAGGATTAGAAGGTTGCAGTAAACAAAATGTACAGTTTATTTACATACAACTGGTGAACCCTTTTGGTTGTGTTCACACAGTAGTATCCTCTGCACGTTATCCGTGTTATCTACCGCCTCAGCTGGACATGATATGAGGCTGGCAACCCCTCCCCAATCATCTGCTTCTGTCTTCCATAATCGTCTCCTTTTATCCCAATATTCACACCCTAAACTCCAAAAAATGTGATCTTCTGCTCTTCAGCCTTACTATAGTTCACATATTTCTTGTGTATAGGGTGAACCTTCAGAGTAACTATATACCATTGTGAAAAGTGCTATAGTTCAATCTTTGCTCTATGCTAGAGATATACTGTACTGATTAATGTGTAAATCTACGTCTAAGGCCCCATTCACTGTATGTTCATTTCCATATCTTATCCGCATGTTTGCGGATAAGATGCGGAACCATACGGACCCATTCATTTTTCCATAGGAGAAAAAAAAATGCGGAATGCACACCGCGTGCATTCTGCATCCGTATATTACGGAAGTTCTCCCACAAAAAAAAGGAAACATGTCCTATACTTGGCCACAAAACACGTCCGTAGCCCCATTAAAAGTCAAAAATGCGGAACACAACGGAAGACATTCCGTATATCTTCCGTTACGTTTTTATACGGACACGGAATACATACGGTCATGTGAATTCACACGACCGTATTTTGTTTCCGTGTCCGTTCCGTTTTTTTTCCGGACCGTATGTGGAACCATTCATTTTAATGGGTCCGCAAAAAAAACGGAAGGTACTCCGCGTGCATTCCGTTTCCGTATGTCCGTATTTCCGTTCCGCAAAAAAGATAGAACATGTCCTATTCTTGTCCATTTTGCTGACAAGGATAAGCATTGTTACAATGGATCCGCAAAAAAAACGGAAACACGGATGCCATACGGAACGTCATCCGTTTTTTTTGCGGACACATACGGTCGTGTGAATGAAGCCTTAGGCCTCATGCACACGAACGTGTGCTGGCCGTGACCGTGCTGCGGACCACATACGGCGGGTCCGCAATAAATGTGCAGCCCGCATCATGGATCGCGGACCCATTCACTTCAATGGGTCTGCAATCCGGGAGGTGCGGAGCGGAGGCACGGATCGGAACACCACGGAAGCACTACGGTGTGCTTCCATGGTGTTTCTGGCCGTGCCTCCGCACCGCAAAAAAGTAGCGCAAGCACTACTTTTTTGCGGTGCGGACCCTCGGATGGGAATCGCGGACCCCATTCAAGTGAATGGGTCCACGATCCGCATGCGGTGGCCTCACGGTCAGTGCCCGTGCAAAACTGCGGTCCGCAGCACGGGCACGGCCGGCACACGTTCGTGTGCATGAGGCCTTACATTGATATATGAAAAATTCTAAGCATTTATATAAAGAATCTCAAACCTTTCCAGAACTGAAAGGAAGTAGTTGGTGCAAATTAGCTATCTATAGATAAAAATAAAGATCATTTGCCAAATTGTTACATGTAAGGCCTCTACTTAACTTTAACTGTAACTTTAACATGGGTCATTTACAAAGTCTGTCTTTTTACGCCCCGGTCTTTGTTTCCACCCCCCTCCCCCCACCCGAACTGGCCGAGAAAGCGCCTATTTTATGATGAGATCTTAATTCATTTTCTCAGCTTTTTTTATTTATTTTTTATTAATCACAAGCCCATTATACCTATTCACTCTATAAGGACACCTTCTCATGTCATATCTGCAATTGAAAATTAGTTCCATTCATATGAATGAGGCTTGCAGAAATTTATGGGGCACATTTACCAAGATGGCTTTTTATGCCGGTGTTAGTTTCTTCCCTTGCGTCGCCTTTAGATTAGTCTAATTTATGATGAGGCGTGTGTCTCGTCATACAGTAGGGGCATCTGAGAACTGGAATAGATTTTCACTAATATTTACACCTGTTTCCAGGCATAAATTTAGTTAATTTGGCTCAGGTCCTGGCACGGCCCCCAGTATGTCCCTGCTCAGTCCCTGTCCCACCCAGCTGCCAAACACAGCGTGAAAAAAAATAGTTGCAAGTCCCTTTTTTAACTGGCCGTGTGACAATATTTAGTCGCATAGCAGGTTAAAAAATGGACTTGCGACTATTTATCGACTAAAATGGTCTTTTAATAAACGACCCCCATGTGTTTCCCACTTATAACAATTCCATTCAGAGGAAAAGAACTGATTTTCAGTCACAGAAATTTCTGCAACAAAATCTGCCGCATGTGAAGGCGCCCAGATACAGGGATGCAGGTGAAGTTTTCTCCATGTGAACAGCTCCTTGTTTTCTTATTTTTCAGACAATCTAAACCCCTGTACCCGTGTACAAAGAGGAGCATTCATATATAGGTTATTACACAGCCCAGAGCCGGCCCTACACACACAGAAGGGGTCTGTACCAGCAACACATCACCCTCCAAACTACAGCAGTCAGAGAGGGAAGGTGAACTGTATCCATCCAGGAAGATACAATGTATCCACCGCAAATAACATTGATACTGGCAATAAATTATACTAGCACGTGATGAAACACGATGATGAGGATTATAACGACCACCAAGAAAGTGGTCTCCATATAATATATTCAATAAAGCAACTTTTAGAGTGCAGCCACATGTTCAGCTTTGAAGCCAAAACCAGGAGTGGATTAAAAAAATGAGAAGTAGTATCTGTCCTTAAAGGGGTTGTCACCCTTGTGGACCTTTTCTACAGAACCCACAGCGTGGCTGGACTCATGGTGGTAATTGGTGATGAGCGAAGCGAGCTCCAGATGTTACATCCAAAGTCGCTTCATTCATAACTTCGGATTAATACTGAACTGAGATCTGTCTCCGTACAATTTTACAATGTATGGGCTCCGATGAGCCGAAGTTAGTTATTTGCAAAGTCGAGTGTGACTTTGTTGAATAACTTCGGTAGTTGATCTTTAAAGTGGAAAACCACTTTAAAACTTGAAACCGAACTTGGCTTCGGTTCCGACCGGTACCTTGGAACCGACCCTGAGTTCGGTTTCAAGTTTTAAAGTGGGTTTCCACTTTAAAGATCAACTACTGAAGGTATTCAGCGAAGCCAAGAGCGACGTCGCAAATAACTAACTTTGGCTCATCGGAGTCCATACATTGTAAAATTGTACGGAGACGGATCTCAGTTCAGTATTAATCCGAAGTTATGAATGAAGCAACTTTGGATGTAACATCTGAAGCTTGCTTCGCTCATCACTAGTGCTAATCATACTTACCTGATCCTCGCTCCTGGGTTCTGGTTCCATTAATGCAACTCCGGCTCAGCAGGTCCCAGATTTGACGTTGGGTCACATGACCGCAGCAGCCACTGACTGGCCAGAGTGGTGACGTGTCCTAGTGACATAATACGTGGGTGACACATCACCCACTCATTGGCTGTTGTGGAAACCAGATGTCATTGCGGAGAACTGCAGAGCTGGTGGGGAAGCAATGGAGCCAGGAACTCAGCGGTAGGATCAGGTAAGTATGATTACCTGTGGGGAAGGGGTGGACTGGGACCTGAAAAAAAACCTAAAAGTTGTCCTATGTTGTAGCTGAGTCCAAACTGACAGAAGGTGGGACAACACAAGTAGATGGGGACAACATAAGCGGGCAGGGTCCGCAATACCACAGTGCAACACAAAATGCTGCCCCAGCAGAAAAAGTACCACAGTGTAGCACAATATACTGCCCCAGAAGCTGGCCCTTTGTAATGGACATCAATAGCTGCCACATTCTGTCCTCCTCAAATTAAGATTAAGATACCTCCAATATGCTGCCTGGACTTCCCCTAGTAATGACCCATATAGTCCCCCCCAGCAGTATGCTCCTCAAGTGGCCACAGAAAAAAAAATAAAAAATCTAAGTCCTGTTCCAGGTCAGAGTCTGTTGTGCAGTCTAAGGCTACTTTCACACGACGGTGAAAAATGTGTGTTTTTTTTAATCACACGTCTGTTTTAAGCACATTGGTAGTCTATGGAGTTATTCAAAATTCAAATAGGCCTTATTCACACGTCAGTGTTTGGTCAGTGATTTCCTCAGTGATTGTGAGCCAAAACCAGGATTGGAACCTCCACAGACATAAGGAAGGATATGCACCTGTTCTGTGTTTAGAGCCGCACCTGGTTTTGGCTCACAATCACTGATGGAAATCACTGACCGAACACTGACATGTAAATAAGGCCTTAAACATGGACTGCTTTGTCATTTTTTATGGACATTTTTTTCACTCTTGTGTGAGTGTAGCCTAAAAGTCTCTTCCAGCCTGTGTCCCAGCGCCATTTGTACATTGCCTCATATAACAGCAGGGCAGGGAACCATGGGCTTCTGCCGCAGTATTCCACTGTATCACTGGTCTCAATTCAGGAGGACATCTGTGGCCACTGGTCAGGTACATGATGCTCCCAGCGTTAACTACCTCTGCAGTGACAAGGGTTTGGCGGGGGGGAATTTCCCTTTAAGATCTATGGCCAGACCATTCCTGCTAAGGGGTCCGTAGAAAAGTCAACCCCCCCCCCCCCCCCCAAAAAAAAAAAACCTTTTTATACTTTCTCTCCAGATTTTGCAGATTTTGGCTGCATCTAAACACCTGAGCCTGCTCTTTAGACCCTACTGTATTCAGGTCCCACTTATAATGTCTAATGTAATGTTCCAGATATAGATTATTCATTGATTGTATCCTTATCCTGAAATCTCAGTGTGGATTTCTCAGAGGTGACATGTATAATGGGGGTTCCTCCAGACAGATACTTCCATCCAGAGATCTGCAGGACTGGAATAGGTGAAGAAGGAGGAAAGATTTGGCAAAGAGTCAGAAGAGAAAAGTCGGTGTAAACCCGACCTGGAATGAAGATCACAATGCCTGCTATTATAGGGATACTGGATTCATTCACAGGGTTACTGAAGGGTTAATCATCCCTGGATCGCCCCCGGTCTGGTAGAGGGGCAGGAATTCTAGGGTAAATTGGAAGCAGACCCGCAGCAAGGACTTCACAGCATCCATTCAGGCGCATCAGTGACCCGTGAGCTGCGCCGTTTACAAGCTCCAGGGACATTTCACTATTTTCAATAAAAATAAATCGCAGTTTAATTATGGCCCCGAGCCAGCGGCCAAATATCTGCACATGAAGCCGGGGCTGTCCATAGTGCGCCCCTTACAAGGGGCAATACGCGGCCCACAGTGTAGGGACAAGGGCCGCGTCTATCACATAAGGGGTAGGGGGCTGCTACTGAGTGATAATAGTCTATGATATCAGTCTATGGGGTGAGGACCAGAGATCGGAGCCAGGGAATGGAGGAAAAGATGGACAGTATATACCTCCAGCTATGCGGGACTCTCCAGTACAAAAAGCTGTAAGAGTCCCTACATTGACCTATCTATATGTGTCTGTATATTCTGTAGGATGGGATTTATAGTAAATTCTAACCTAATCCATCCCATCTAGAGCGGCTTTCCATCAAAGAGTATGGCTGCAGTGAACTGACACACTGCAACGAGCTCTGCTGCTCTGTGGGCCCACCGACACTTGTAGGAATTCGTAGCTGATTTCTTAAAAACTTTCCCAAGCTGCTGAAGGGTTAATTGGCTTTGATTCCAAGGAGTAGATGCTCTAGTGGCCCCAGGCAAGGGGAGAAATGACCCCGCAAGCAGCATCCAGATGTGGTGGACTCTGGGGACCTGGATGCAGACCCCTGGATTGTGGAGCAGACAGAAGGAGGGGGCTGCGAGTCCCCTTTCCATCTCCCTCCTCCTCCAGTCTACATGGATGGAGACAGACCCTCCCTCCCTTACCTACAGCGACCAGAGCCCCCGCACCCCTTGCCCCGCAGCTGCGCTGGAAATTGCACTAGAATTGATGAGGTTAATTTCAGGCAGAGGCAGACAAGAAAGAAGCAACCTGAGAGGGACCCAGACCCCCTGACAAATGGGTACTTGATGCCCTGATCCTGGAGGACGCTTAACCTGTCACCCTATACCTGATCCTAGAGGACCCTCACCTAGAGAACCTTCACCTAGTCTCCTGATCCTGGAAGACCATTACCTAGTTCTATGATTCTAGAGGACCCTCACCTATTCCCCTGATCCTGAAGACCCTCACATAGTCTCCTGATTCTAGAGGACCCTCACCTTGATTCCTGATCCTGGAGGACCCTCACCTAGCCCTTTGATTCTAGAGGATCCTCACTCAGTCCCCTGATTCTAAAGGATCCTCACCTAGTTCCCTGGTCCTGGAAGACCATCACCTTGTCCTCTGATCCTGGAAGATCCTCATCTTGTTCCCTGATCCTGGAGGACCCTCATCTTACCCCTGTTGGATCTAACATTGTGGATTACACTGGACTGTGGCCGCACAGATATAATGCATCTGAAGAAACTGGTGGAGCACAGAAAGGTCGGTGAGAAGTGGTGACAGACCGATGGCCACAAAGTGCCGTGCCCAGTGTGCCCCCCACTGCATGTAGAGGGCAGGGAGACACACACACAGGACCCGCGCAGGGGTCAGGGTGCTGGAGGGATCACACACAAGTTTCTTCCCTGTAGTTGTAGAGTTGGGGGTGGAGGGTGGGGGGGTCCTCAGGAAGGAGCAGCGGGGACAATGCTGCTGATGTGAGTGGCCTTATCTCCGGGCGCATATATCCTGTCTGTATATGATGTAGATGCGCAGGCAGTGACTTCACTTCCCAAAATGACCAAAAAAGCTTTCATCCGGTGAAGAGTGTCAGGGGAGGCACAGCCAGACGGGCAGAGGACACAGCGGGGCTGGGGCGCCGTATAACCGGGTCAATGAGCGGGACATCACTGGCCTCTTCTGCATTCAGCTGCCCATGGACGGGACCATCAAGGTAAGAGAGGCCACAGCTGGGGAGCCGCAGGGCGATCGGGCACCCTGGTGCTGCCAGCGTCTCAGAGGGGCACCCGCGCACCCTGCCCCTCACCAGCACCCCTGTTATCCGCCACAGACAGGAAGGGGCCCCCTTTATTCCAGTATTACTTCTCTTTAGCTGCCCCAGGACATAGGCAGACACTGTCCTGTGCAACCCGTGTGGGCGACACACTCCGCACACAGCTGGGACTCCGGCAGAGACATGTATATGTGTCCCGTGTATACTGGGAGTCCTGGACATGGAAATGTGACCTCAGACTGGTCCTTCCTACACTGTGTATAGCAGCAGGTACTATGTATGGACCTCACCATAGGATCCATGTGGAACCATGCTTGACCCCATCCACCTCCAAACAATGACCACACTGCAGATTACAAACCAGTCTATATTGTGTATAAGACCACATGCATACCACTGTATTTTTGGTCCATATCTGATCCACATTTTTTGGTGGATCGGATGCAGACCCATTTATTTGAAAGGAGACGCAAAAAATGGAGGAAGCACAGCATGTGCTGTCCGCATCCATATGTTCATTTCGCCATCCCACAAAAAAGATAGAACATGTCTAATGGGGAGGTACATATAGAACGGGGAAATGCGGAATGCACACAGCTGGTATCCGTGTTTTGCACATCTGCGGTTTCTGTTGTGTGCATGAGGCCTTAGAGTGAGATGATTATAGACTGAAATCACTTATTTAGCCAGTATCAGATGGCAACTTCAGGACATAGTGTAGGATCTTCATGTATACTACTCTGAGCCACCAAATAATCGTTCCCTTCTGGTCCTCCATCTAATAGCATGCCACCTTTACATCAAATGACTGCTGAGGTTTGTAAAAGCAGG
Organism: Rhinella marina; assembly: GCA_900303285.1. NCBI lineage: Eukaryota > Metazoa > Chordata > Amphibia > Anura > Bufonidae > Rhinella > Rhinella marina. Next base: position 302,121 of record ONZH01001988.1, read on the forward strand.
AGCCCTGTGGTCTGTACCCCTAAAAGAGAGAGGGTGGACAGAAAGTAAGGACAGAGCAGACAAAAGATGTAGAGTGGAAAGTAGTTTAGAAATGGAGGAAGGGATGGGTCCTGGCACAGAGCTGGCACAGGAGAAGACTGGGCATCACTGGTATAAGGGGCAGAACACTGAATAAAGCATAGAGAGGGAGAAAAGAGGTGGGCATAGCCAACAGTAGAGTGTGGACCCAAGGTTGGACTGGGGTTCCTTGGCCCTAACAGAGAAAATTATTCTCGGGGCCCACTTTCCATGTCATCAATAAAGTCTAATAGGCTTTGAATCAAAGAAATAGACCCTAGTGGCAAGTGAATAGCTCCAAATGTTTTTTTTTCTCCTGGATCATTGGGGCCCATTATAAAATCAGAACTTGGACCGACTGCAGGATCTTCTGGTAGTGGACCCTAGCTGCCAGAAGAGCAAACCACTGGTCTAGCAGAGAGCATAGGACACTGTCTTAGGCCTTGTGCTATGTTCACTACATTCCAGTGAGCCGGATACTGGGCATATATACCAGTGGGGGCATTATACTGGGCATATATACCAGTGGGGGCATTATACTGGGCATATATACCAGTGGGGGCATTATACTGGGCATATATACCAGTGGGGGCATTATACTGGGCATAAGGAACACAAGGCAGAGTGTGGTTCCTCTTAACATTTCAGGGAGTGGGCTGAAGTCCAGACGGCAGCAGCAGCCCGAGATCTGACATACAGCATCAAGTTCTGTCTGTTTCTTTGAGGCAAGCAGCAGAGGAAGTTGACAGTGTAACACATGGCTGCATGCCCACAGTGGGTGTGTGTGACGGGGACGCACTGTTGCTTCATCCTCAGTACAATATAGCTTAAACTTTCAGTATGATGCCTACAGTAGAGATCTGATGAACATGAAGTAATAATCAATGGCGTTGTGCTTCAAGCACAGTAAACAGTACGACGTAATGAACCAACCATCTGTATATAATAATAGATCCTATATGATGGAAAATCCTCAATTACCCTGCCCCGTATTGGGGGCGTGATATACACACACAGTGGACATACTTCAAAAGGACCAGTCACCACTCATGACGTGTCTGTTTTAGTAAATTATTTTATTCTACACTAAATAACATTGTCTAATAATTGTATCTTGTGCCGTTCCTCTGTTATTCCTACTAGAAATGTGTGAACGAACTGGCAACTTGGCGTTACCAGATGTAGTGTATTCAATTGTAACTCCCAGTTCATGCACTATAGTGGGAATAATAGAGGAAGGGCACAACATACAGTTAGAAGAAACATGCTTCAGAATTATCAGTTTATAAGGAATCAGAGGTGAGAGGTCCGCTTTAAGATGTTATTCTGGTTCTATGGTAATAAATTCTATCACAAATGATTAAAGATAAGGACTGTGAGAGTAAAGTGAACCATCTTGCAGGTGTCATTGTGCTTATATCAGTATTTCTAGGTCGGTTTGCTCCAGAAAGGAAATGGTTACAGGGTATCTGCATCTGAACTGCCTGTGCCCACAGACTGAGCCGCCGAGAATCAGGCTTGTCTGCGCCTCGGGTGGAGAACATGTTTGATCTGTGAATTTTTTTTTTTCTTGTACATTGAAATCTGCTGACCTGATGGAAAATACAGTTAAGAAATAACAAACTGCACCAAGTGAAATGTTTGATTAGATCAGTAACTGCAGATATCTACATGACACAGTGAGGTTTGCTGTAAGAAAGCAGGCAGATTTGTGATGGGAGGGGGCCATTTAGTGTCACGTACTTCTTTAGAAAGTTTTAGGAACGGTGCCGAATGTGTGTTTTGCAGTCAGTAGAGATAAAACCCACGATAAAAGTGTATTACATGTGCACAGAGTAGACCCATATTCTTTAGAGGTGATAAGTCAGTAGCCCAGGAGCCTTAAATGTCTATGCTCTTTGTAGAACAAACGTGTTTTTGAGGATTTTATCCAAATGACTAGCGTCTTAGATCAGCCTTGTATGGATCAATTAAATGGAATTCACCTAAAGTCCACCGGTCCATAAATCTTGAGAGTATAAATGGCTGCCATGAGTCAGGAGCAGTATCTGAATCCCTCCCAGTCCACCCATGACCTGTAGTAGTTCTACACTCTTGACCTCATTTCTTCCACTCATTGAGGCTTTTACTGTAGTGGAGATGCATATCCAGGGTTTATGGAGCACCACAGTTTGCTCCTGAGGGAAACAGTGTAAACTCAAGACCTAATTATTCAACTATATCGAGAGACTCTTCAAATGTGTTACTTTAGGGCTGAGAAAAATAATTATTTTTTAATCGGTGTGGTATATAACTGTAGACTACTTTCCATGAATTCATTTGAGGCCTGTTGGCACAGAGAGGAGTCATTATAGAGTAGGCTCCCACCTAAAAGAGGTCTCCTTTCTGAAGAGTCATTATAGAGTAGGCTCCCACCTAAAAGAGGTCTCCTTTCTGAAGAGTCATTATAAAGTAGGGTCCCACCTAAAAGAGGTCTCCTTTCTGAAGAGTCATTATAGAGTAGGGTCCCACCTAAAAGAGGTCTCCTTTCTGAAGAGTCATTATAGAGTAGGCTCCCACCTAAAAGAGGTCTTTCTGAAGAGTCATTATAGAGTAGGCTACCACCTAAAAGAGGTCTCCTTTCTGAAGAGTCATTCTAGAGTAGGGTCCCACCTAAAAGAGGTCTCCTTTCTGAAGAGTCATTATAGAGTAGGGTCCCACCTAAAAGAGGTCTCCTTTCTGAAGAGTCATTCTAGAGTAGGGTCCCACCTAAAAGAGGTCTCCTTTCTGAAGAGTCATTATAGAGTAGGGTCCCACCTAAAAGAGGTCTCCTTTCTGAAGAGTCATTCTAGAGTAGGCTCCCACCTAAAAGAGGTCTCCTTGCCGTGGTGGATGGACACAAATTATTTTGATCAAAGCATATTTGCTAAGTTCCTCATATATGTTCATTGTTTGCACAGCATTATTTCATTGTGTCTGGGAAATAAAAATGACCATAGTAACAGAAGGTCTGCTATTTTGGGCCATTGTGAGAAAAGAGAATCAGGTCACGTATCAGTAAATATGATGCTCAACACTGATGACCAGAAGGTCTTGATATCACACATAGATTTGTTTCAGCATGATGGAGTAATGGCATGTACCTTCTCTTTTTTGATAGGAAGTTCAACAGTAAACGGCAGAACCCCTGCTGTACTGGTCATGGAGAAGTAGGCCTGACAGAGATGTACCCTATAGCTCTTGGTCTAAGGTGCAAAATCTTCATCAGGGTCCCCAGTTATCATGTGTGATGTACAGTACTTTAGATTTTTTATGATCTTTTGTGATAGAAGGGTTCTTTGGGCTTCATATACACTAACTCCAGTGTATGCACCTCCAACAGCAGTGCGATTTGCCAAGTATTAAGGTCCATTGATTCCCAACCTTATTACCCAATAGAAACCCTGAAAAATGTTTCCACCCCTGGGTAACCCCTAATGTTATTCCTGCCTCCTAGAAGGTTAGTGAAGAGGAGGGTAAAGCTCCTATAGTTCTTGTCCAGTGCTATTATTTGGGTTAGATATGTTTACTGCTTTGCACAGCATCTTTGAGCAGGTCGAAATCAGTCTGCCTTCCCTATTGTAAAAGTGATGGGTCTTGTTGCTGTGTTCTGGGGGACCCTGATTGGGAGGCATTGGATTAGACATTCACAATCAATGTTGACTACCTGCTATAAAGAGGACTACAGGACTATAATAATCACTTCCAGGAACAGATGGCCATAGACCCTACAGGGAAATTTCTCAGTGGGATGATGCTCAGGGGGCTGCTGAAGCCCTCTTCATGACCGCCGGTCAAGTACTTACTGATCTGATGCTCTGAGCATTCATTAATGATAGGAGCATCTGGTACTAATGCACCTGGCTGGCTGAAGAAAGTGCCCTCCTGCATTTAACTGTATTGCTGTTTTCAGGACAGTGATAGGGTTAAATGCTGAGGTGGGGGTGGCAGTATTTTGCGCTGCACTCAGATATTGTTGGCCCCTCCTACCAATGTTGGCCCTGCCTACTGTCAATTTGCAGCCCACTACAACATGGCACCACTTTTAATTTTTTTCCAGGGCCACTTTAAAAAGGATTATCCAACCCCTATAATGCCCCCTCTAATGCCCGGACACAGGTTGACTTTACCTTGCTCTCCGGCACCCATGTCACTTCTGATGCCCGCTGCATCTCCCCGTCACGCGGATAAAAACATCTTGCGCTAGGGGGGAGCCAATAGGCAGCAACCAGGACAAGCATTGCGGGTGATGCTAGGGAGGCTCGTCTCTCGGGGAGATACTGCGGCTGCACAGGCATCAAAAGCAACGCGGGTGCCAAGGAGAAGGTTAGTATAATCCAAGGGGCCCGGGCATTATAGGAGTTGGATAACCCCTTTAAGTTCCCAGTCCATCCCTGATCACTTCTGTATTGTACTGGCCATTTTCACTTAGGTACTCACTTTTGTTGCCAGTGGTTTAGACATTCATGGCTGTATGTTGAGTTATATTGAGGACACACCAAATTTACACTGTAATACAAGCTGTACACTGACTACTTAATATTGTACAAAAGTGTCATATCTTCAGTGTTGTTCCATGATATAATAAAATATTTACAAAAATGTGAGGGGTGGACTCACTTTTGTGAGATACTGTATTAACTTCTCTTAAATCTGCATCTAAGCTAAAGTGCCAAGTATGGTATTTCAAATTTTTTAGTTATGTTTTAGTGAACGTCTATAAGCTACACTGAGCAATATAAAACTGCTTATCCTGATCAGTCATTAAATGGGTTGTCTGGGACATTTAAAAATCTCAGAGAAGAAAGCAGATTTCGTAACAAAATAAGTGTTATTTATATAATATCCCCACCTTCCTGCACTGCTGCTGGTGTCTCTTGCTGCCCAACAGTGATGACATGAAGGGCTTCCACGTGCTCCCGGGTCTGTGCAAACATAGAACTTGGCCTATTATGAGATGCAAGATGTGGTTTGCAATGGCTCTGCACCGCGATGTGGTATGCACACGGCCGGTATCCATGTTTTGCGGATCCGCGGGTTACGGTCTGCAAAATGGACACTGTCATGTGCATGGGACAACATCTTTCTTCTTCTGTGAGATTTTTACATTTTGTACTGCTTGGACTGTCAAAGACGGAAGATTTTCTGGTGTCCGCACACTGATTCTAGGACCAGGAACCAATCTGCCTGATAATGCTTGAAGAGATTCATATTATAGTCTGGGAGAGGAATTATTGGTGGATAGAGAAATACTTAGTGCTATAGGGGTGAAAGTGAAAACCTGTAGGTGGTTGTGTAAAATAAGCTGCAAACATCATGCCTGTGTTGTGCAGTGAATTTCAGATGCCTTTAACATAGAACGTATTGTATGAATTGTATATCCCATCGGACCTCTATGACATCACTCAGTTAAATAGAATGAACAGTAAACCACAGAGAACCCTGTAGTATAAGGGTGAATTCACACATGGCAGACTGAAAATCACCTCCATTTACCTTGCCTATGGCACATTGATTTCTGTTTAAATTTTGCACCAAATCTGCTGTGTGTGAATATACCCTTAGGGTACTGTCCACATGGCACACATTTTCTGCAGAGGAAATTCTGCTGCAGATTATGATGGATAGAAATGCGTGAAATCCACAGTGTCGTGCATTGCACGGATGAAACCCGCATATAAACTGCTAGATTTTAAATTGGCAGGATGTCAATTAATACTGCAGCACCACAGGTCACTTTACGCTGCAGAAACTTTTAGCAGTGTGTATGAGATTTCTAAAAATCGTATCCACTTTGCTGGCAGCGTAAAACACAGCAAAATACGCAGCAGAACCGCCACGTTAGGCCGTGCCCTAATGGTATGTCCACAGGAGATGTATACACTGGAGATTTGCATGTCGCAAAATCGTATTTCAGTGTGACTCTACCACAGATTTCACCCTATTCAGGGCAAAGGATGGAATCCTCATTGGAAATCATATGCCGTGGATTTATAATCCAGATATGTGCAGATTTAATTGTGGAAATATTGCACAGTATGTGGATAATCTCATCCACTTTGCTGTTTTAGCACCCAATTCAGCTGTAGAAAATCTCCACCAGCTAACCAGTTGGATTTCATAAGCTTTTCTTTCTTCCTTGGTACAGCCCTTGGCAAATTTACTATGTGAAGCTTTTAGGACTTTATAGACATATTAACTGATATTGATCATTTTGAAAAGCCCCTGCACCTTTCTTAATACATACACTGTATGGCTTTTGTGCAGGATTTTGTTACTAATGGCGTAAAGGATAGGTCATCAATATCAGATTGGTTTACACCCTCTCCGATTAGCAGTTTAGTTGCAGCTTTGACGCTAGAACTACACGATATTGCCCAATGAGTAGTGAATGGGGCTGGTAACTGTAGCACTGCTCCCATTCCAGTTATCAGCTCCATCCACTACACAATGGGGCTCTGTGGTTCCAGTGCCGGAGCTTCCCCGACACAGCTGATCGGTGAGGATGCAAGGCGTTGGACCCTTGACAATCTGATATTGATGGCCCCTTTTGAGGACAGGCCATAAGTATCAACATCCTGGAGAATCTCTTTAATAATCAATAGTATTTCATTTTTTTAAAGAAATATTCACATAGAGCCTGTCAGACTGCAGAAATGTGGCTGCAGCTCTTCTCCCCTCTAACAGCATTCCTAGCTCTGTTAGGGTTTCGGTCCTGTCTATAAGTAATTGGGCTGTCCTAATAAAGCCAGGAAGGACCAATATCACACATACTGAATAATAGGACAATGTAAGTGACTGGTGGAGCATAAAATAAAACTCAAAGATTATTATACAGTTTGAAGATACTCATAATCAGGAGTTTAAATCAATTGCTGCCATCTTATCAGAGCAATTGCCAAATAATGTATTATCAGCAGAGTTGTCTAAGCAGCCATTAACAAGGTTAGAGAACCCTATTCAAAGTAGTAGTAAGATTTAATTATGATCCGTGCAATGATTGCTCCAATCTTCGCAGAATGTCACCTTGTATAGAATAGAAGCTCCAAGGATTCTCCTCATACTGACAATCACATTATGGCCAAAATCCTTTATAGAAAGAAAAATTTTAATCATTGGAAAATAAAAGGCTGCTAACCTCAAAAGTAAATGAAATTAATGTATTGATAACGATTTTTTACAGACTTCATTTTTCATTCAGGATAAACAACTAGTATGTTAAATAGTAACAAGCAACAATCAAAGTTTTAGAACAAGTTGTCCTGTATTATACTCCAGAGCTGCACTCACTATTCTGCTGGTAGAGTCACTGTGTACATACATTACACATCCTGTACTGATCCTGAGTTATATCCTGTATTAAACTCCAGAGCTGCACTCAGTATTCTGCTGGTAGAGTCACTGTGTACATACATTACACATCCTGTACTGATCCTGAGTTACATCCTGTATTATACCCCAGAGCTGTACTCACTATTCTGCTGGTGCAGTCACTGTGTGGATATATTACATTACCCTGTACTGAGTTATATCCAATATTATACTCCAGAGTTACATCCTGTGTTATAAGCTGGAGCTGAACTCACTATTCTGCTGGTAGAGACAATGAGTACATATACTACATTACTTATCCTGTACTAATCCTGGGTAACATTCAGTACTGTATTCCAGAGCTGTGCTCACTATTCTTTACACATACAGTACATGATATTACCTTTCCTGTGCTGATTCTAAGTTACTGCCTATGGAGGCTAGGGACACTTTTGGGCAATTTAATATTATTGCATTCTACTTACCTCTGACTAAAATTATTTTCCAATTGGTCTTTGTTAAAAATGACTTTGTCCTTTACTTCTTCAGTTTTCACTACTTTGTAGACTGTGAATGTTTCTTTTCTGCTTTTCACTGAAATTCATCAGGTGGTCTGACATTTATATATGTATTATATTATATCTTTAATATTCTATTGTATTTTTACAAAAACAGGTGTATAGTTTTCTGGATATAATTTTCACTTCATGTACCCCACTTCTTGTTCTGGCCCTTTTACTTCCTCCTTTGTTTGGACTTTCTCAGTCAGACCATTCACTGCGACCAGAGTGGGAAGGGGATGAGTGACTCAGTTAGAGCATCAAACATTACACTGATAAGTGCAATGCTGTTCTGTGGGCATCTTTATCTAGGCATATCAGAAGAACAATAGAGTTGCCATATGGTTATCCTTATTCTACTAATGTACTATTTTACTAACAGATAATATTTACTTCACAGCATCAGTAAACTAAACAGTGGATTACTTATCTTTATAGGAGTTTTATCTCTCCATGCTGATTGCTACAAAAGGATACTTTTTTTTAAATTTTCATTGTTATAATACTGCCCAAATGAAAACTATGTATGACCTATGAATACTGAGTTTAAATAAAATTATCCCTTTGTGACAGGCGTGTCCCTTTAAGCTAAAATCCTATAAAAATTATAAGAATTTGGCTAAAGTGAAGCTGATGAGATAAGGGCTACTAATCGAGCTGTCAAAGCAGGCCACTGACAGATTTCAGTGAAAAAGCAGAAATTACAGTCTGCAGATGCAGTGAAAACTGAAGGCTGTAGAGAACAAACTGCTGAAAATATTTAAAGGGAATGTGTCAGCTCCAAAACACCCCCAAACTAGAGTACACAGTTTGTATAGTGTAAGTGATGCTGAGGTTATGTAATTTTTTTCCTCATATTCACTTCAGTTCTGATGCTGTGCTCCCACAAACAGCAGTAAAATGCACTGAGAGGAATCCCGAGCTCACACACATAATAGAGGACTCAAAGAAGAGTCTTCTTAAATGTATTTTACTGCTGGTTTGTGGGAGCACAGTGTTGGAATATTACATAACCAGACTCAGCGTTACTTACATTATTCACTGCTTACTATAGTTTGGGGGGGATAGGGAGGTGAAGTTTAGAGCTGACAGATTCCCTATAAAGAAGAACTGCCACAAAAATGTATTCTCTGGTCTGTCAGAAAGGTACATGTAAACTGCAGTGAAGCTAATCTTACCAGTGACTGTATTTGTGAGTTATAACCTCCCTTCTGATCCTTAGCTGTGTTGTGTGGCCAAAACTCTGACTCTCCAAATAACACAGAATCTGATGTGTGGATAGGAAGTCAGTTTCTCTATGTATTCCTATAAAAGTCTCAATATCAGTCTCATAGGAACGAGGAGAGAAGTAACTGACTTCCTGTCCTGTGTCAGTTGGAGATCAGAGTGTTGGTCACATGACACAACTGAGGATCAGAAGGGAGGTTATAACTCACAAATACAGTCACTGGTGAGAAGATTACCTTCACTAGTGTTTATATCATGTACCTTTCTAATGGCCGAGAGAATAAAACATTTTGTAGTTCTTTAATATAGACCAATTGGAAACATTATTTGTAGCCCAAGGTAGGTAGAATGCAATATTAAAAAAAATACCTCCAAAAGATGTTCATAGACTAAAATCTCTTGTCATCCCCTGCTTGTCCAGCATCTTTACAGAACTTGTACTTGTTTTGTGCATCATAGAAAGTGTCATGTTTACTACATGCACTGTACAGTCATCTAATGCAGGAAAAAATAACCCTTTGCATTATAGGGGATCAACCAAGGTGACGGGGGAAGGGGGCAAATGTCTAACAACAAGGTTGTGGTTTACAATAACAACCAAATGATCAGCGAGTTCAGCTCTGAAGCATAATGCAGAATGTAACTCTGGATTAGCACAAAAAAGTAGTGTATTTACAATGATACATTTTTAAGTGTAAAATAAGAGTAAACATGCCTCTACACTTTAGAGAGCCATCTGCTGAACAGTCATTTGTCTGACAACTATTCCCTACTCCCCCACATTGTATCTGTGTATACCCACCTTAAAGGGGTTCTCCGGGAATTAAGAAAATGAAAATTCGTAAATATTACTTCATGATAAATATATTCCCAAATACCTGTCATTAGTTATAATGGCTCGTTTTGTCTGGGGAGCAATGGTTAGGAGAAACAAAATGTCCGCCATCCTATTAGTGCACACAAAACCTGTCCTAATCACACAGGAGGACAAGTTACTTCACAACACTGAGGTAAAGAGTTGCCTCATCCTCCTCTCTGCTCTGCTTGTCAGAGATTATTATCCTGAATACAGTTTAATATGATTTTTAGCTGAATCTGTGTAGGAATGGAGTTCATGAGGAGACATGAAGTACCGTCAGAGAGGTAATGTAGGTCTGTGGTAATGGAGGACAAGTTCTGTTTGTACTTATAGGACGGCGGCCATTTTATTTCTCCTAATGATTGCTCCCCAGACAAAAAGAGCCATTATAACTAATGAACAGTATTTGTGAATATATTTAGAATGAAGTAATATTTAAGTATTTTCATTTTAATTAATTACTAGAGAACCCCTTTAAGACACAACAGGAAGTGTACATCTTGTGACACAGAAAGATTATCAATGAGACTAAAGGTGCCCACACACCTTCAAAAGCTGTTGGTCAAATACTTGTTTGGCCACAGCGATCTCTTCCGACTTCCAGATTCAATCGGTTCAACCAAGCATTTATACGTTTTCAAGGAGTAGAATGAAGACGGCCGCTGTCAGACACCTCTGTGGTAGCTTCTCTCCTAGCAGAACAAAAGTATCAGGCCTTGAACTTCAGTGTACCCAATCCTTCTCCATCTGCAGGGGGAGAGTTGGGAGCTCAGCATACACATTAGATGGTAGGCCCAACCTGCCGTTTTCAGAGGGATCAGCCGGCAATACTTTTATGTATAAGGGCCTTTAGGGTTTACATAATCATTATTAGGATTCCTACTTCTTGTTCTTTGGTCTGTGTTGTGGGTTAATGCTCTGTTTTTTTACATATGTTGTGGGTGTGAAGTGCTGAGTATTGGGCTGTTTTTCCATCTTGGAGAAAGGCTGGGTATAGAATATCTCTAGAACCAGAATTTTGGCACGTCCTGGCTTTTAAAATTCCTGTGAAACAGTTTGAAACTCATGCAGTATTCTTCACAGAAGTTCATCCTTTAGAAAAAGCTTTTGGTAAAATCTGTTTCTTAGCTGATCTAGACATGTTGCATGAACTGTATCAAGGTGAAGCTTGGTACTATGGGCCATGAATTGGCAGATGAAGAGTTACTTCCCCTTAGCATTCATGTTTCTTTTAATATTGTTTGTTCTTGTAGCTTTTGATATTTTTCTAACTGCATCCCAAGCGCCTTAGCTGGGTTCCCTTATCAGCAGCAGTGAGACTTCCGCAAGACACATCCAGCTCTTCCTGATCTACTTCCTCTGATAGAACAAAAGGGAACATTTGACCTTCTTTTCCTATGTCCCATACTATATCAGCCGACCACACCATTGTGAACAATAAGTAGCAAGATTACTGAGTGCTGTCTGCTGGAATGAAGTGCAGAGAGGAGTTTTCATAACCTATAATAGATGGAGGTCTGTAACCCTGGTCTTATATGTGGCAGGACTGGCATAGGCTGAGCTGTGCCATATGTCCAGAAAAATAGTGGCCTTCCCCAGTTGCCTCAATGGATTTTCACCTTCTAAATCCATATAGCGGCACTGAAAAAATGTCTTAGGCTAATTTATAGACTCTGGTGACTGGTTACAATTACTTTCATGGCCAAAAAATGTATTAAAAGAAATAAGATTTTAAAATGGTCAAAAAAGTGTTGCCTTGCCTTAGATGTCTTTGCAGTGTTCAGGCAGCTCCTTCTGGATTACACATTTTGTGTCTTGTGGTCTAATTTTTTAAATTTATTTTACTCACTTTTATATTCTGCAGCTCTTTACATACATTATTGTTACTTGCTGTCCCCAGTGGAGCTCATAGTCTAAGTTCCCTATCAGTAGGTCTTTGGAGTGTGGAACCCATGAAAACACGTGGAGAACGTACAAACTTCAGGCAAATGTCCATTTTATGCTCTGTTCATTACATGGAAGTATCTGGCGCTCTCATTCAGCAGCTTCTCTAACTCCTATCAATGGGGAGTAACCTCTTCTATGCAGCCATTACTTCATGACCTAAACCTCTCCATTTGAGTAGTCGGTGAAGCTGGATCACATCTCTTATGGTTTCATGACTTGTCCTATAAACAGGGCTTATGTCAATCCATAATAAGTACAACATTAACAAGTAGCCAGAGGGTTTTCTTCTTGGTTAAACACCATACGATTGGCTTTTGGATAATCTTCCATAGTGTAAAATTAAGACTTGATTGTAAATGTTTTATGGTTATACCATCATTCAGAGCTAAAAGACTCCATCTGTCTAATGCTGCATCAAGAGGTCAACTAAAGGGTTTACAAAATATAGTGAAGCACCAATAAATATGACTTACCATGGTCGTCATATTGATGACCTATCTCTGGACAGATCATCAATATCATGATAGGGGCCCCTCCGATCAGCTGTTAGAAGAGGCCAGGTGCTCCATGAGTGCCGCTGGCTCTTCCTGGGCCATGTGACGTCACCATACATTGGTCACATGGCCTAGTTGCAGCTCAGCCCCATCGATGGGGCTGAGCTGCAATACTAAGCACAGCTGACAGGAGCCAGCATCACTCATCAGAGCTCCAGTAAGCGCAGCGACTCCCTGAAACAGCTGATCGAGGGGGTGCCGGTCCTTGAACCCTCATCGATGTCATAATGATGACCTATACTGAGATTAGATCATCATTATCTTTACCTGGATAACCCCTATTAATATTGTGGATTTATAGCACTTTTACAGACGCTTCCAAATACCTGAGCTTTATGCTGTGAAATACACTGCCTGACCAAAAAAGGTCACCAGCTAGATATACGGTAAATAAGCTAATAGGTGTGGTCAGGTCTAGGTTCAGCAACGTTATGTCTCAAAGAATGAGGTCAGCTGGCTACCTGTATATACTGAATGACCAGGTTATCCCATCAATGCAGTTTTTCTTCCCTGATGGCAAGATGACAATGCCAGGATTCATCTGGCTCAAATTGTGAAAGAAAGATACATCTGTTTCACACATGAATTGGTCATCACAGACTCCAGACCTGGGATGAGCTGGTGGAGACTTTGTGCAGTGGTCCAAATCTCCCAATACAAGATCTTGGGGAAAAATGAATGCAACGTTGGAGAGAAATAAATGTTGTGACATTGCAGAAGCTTGTAGAAAGGATGGCACAGCTAATGTGTGCCGTAATCAAAGCTGAAGGCGGTCCAATAAATATTAGAGTGTGTTTGGCCAGGCAGTGTATATCAGTGTACAATCAATTACGATTAGGTATCACCAGACTTGGAAGCAGAAAACTGGGGTCTTTGGAGCTGCTGCTTCAACAGTGTTCAAGCCAGGCTGGAGGCTCATATCAACTTTTATTGTGAGACACCAAGGTGCATGTAAATGGCCGGCTTCAGGACTGGACTACAACACGGTACATGTACTAAAGTTACATGCTCCTTGGTATGTCCTCAAATAAGAGAGCTGAATATCACTGCATGCTGCAGCAGAGCCTCCAAACCCCCAGTTTTTCTGCTGTTAGCTCTGGTATATCAGTCGAATGCCCGTGGTACCTGCTAGATCCAGTGTTGATGGCAGCAGCTGATATCTGATGTGCTCCTGTCCATGTTGTGGACTGAACACCATATCTATAGGCCAGCAAGTTTCATTTTTATTTTTTTTTTTACACATTTTACACTATGACGCGCTGTTTTCCTTTCTTTTCAGCTTATAAGATTATGACTTGGAGTTGACACAATCATTTTATTGCTGTTTGTTCAATTTCTATTCTGCAACCGTAACAAATAGACATTTGCTTCAAGTGTGCAGAACTCAGCCTTCAACCTGTAATCTTCACCTCAAACTTCAATTCAACCTTGATTACAAAATTACACAGCTCGTGAAAGCTAAAGAACAGAAGCCTTGCACTCTCCATGACATAACAACTCTGGGACATGTGACATTCCTTTGTTATTCCTGCTAGAAATCTATGTATAAACTGACAAATAGGGATTACAGTTCTCACTGGAGGCAATGGCTGGGCAGTAACAAACTGTGTAGTGACATACCTCCCACTAGTCAATTTCTTCATACATTTCTAGTGGAATAACAGAGGAACAGTACAAGGATAAGCTATAAAAAGATCCAGAATTGTTTTTTTCATGGATAACGCATGCATGTGTGAAAATAGATGTCAGGAGGGCGAACGGATACTCTTAAAGCTTCACTGAATGGGGAAATAGGGGCACCCCAATCCACCCACAATCCGGACTAGTGTGCACATCAACAAATAAATTTAACTTAAGACCAGGTTGAATTTTTAAAGGGGTTTTCCGGGAATTCAATAGGATAGGTGATCAATATCTGATAGATGGGGGTCTGACTCCCCCCCGATCAGCTATTTGAAGGGTCACCCGAGCACTGCAGCCTCTTCATACTATACCAAGCACACTGCCGTACACTGTATAGCGTCTGTGCTTCTTATTGCAGCTCAATATCGTTCACATCAAGTCATGAGACTGAATGTGATGTCTGAGGCCTAGGCTGCAGTGCTCTTCAAACAGCTGCACATCATGGGTGCTGGGAGTCGGATCCCCTCTGATGAAATTTTAATGAACTATCCTTTGAATCCCAAGTGTACCCCTTTAAGGGTGTAATTTGGACATATCTTTTACATGTCAGTATCACTTGATTTCCAAGTGACTTAATGGGGTGTTGTACATCTTTCTAGCTAAAGCTGAATAGGTAGAGGAGAGAAAGCCACTGCTAGACACCTCTGGCAATGGTTAATCTCCTGAGAACAAAAGGACCAGGCAGCTGAAATCCAAAGTGCCCGATCCTCTCATCAGCAGTCGGGGGAGAGTTGGGAGGCCTCCATACACATTAGATGGATGGCCAAACCCTACCATTCATAGCATATTATCAGGTTGGGTTTTTAGTGCTTCTTTGTCAAAGCTTATATGCCGTGCTTTCCTCAAATCATGGTCCTAAATGTAGCTTTGCATCCACACAGAACATTGTACATGTGTAGAAGTGCTGATGAAACTCTTTCTTTCTAGTTTCTGCTCCATGTACATGAATGATGAAACAGAAACTGCAGTAAATCCTTCCCAGAAATTCCCAAGTTGCCTTATATTTCTTGCAGCGCCTTTAGAGTTAGAAATACAGACAACCTTATGTCTTCCAAGACGCAGCCCTAACCATACATGTTCACTCAGACCCTCACTGAGTCAGGCTGATAGGCAGCTAGAGTCTATTGGTTGCTATGGGCAACTAAGCCAGTTGTACTTTACACCAGTTTGATAAATGACCCAGATTATGTTTCTGGATCTTGCTGAAGTTGAAGGGGAATGTGTCACCAGTGATCTCCCACATAGCTTTGGTTCACCGGATTACAACGCTGTTTGTTGAACCAAGGCTCTGTCCCCGAGTTGTGATGCGTTTTCTTAATATGCAGATTAGGCATTTGATGCAGTGAGGGCGTCACCATTGCTCTTGTTGTTCCAAGCTCCACTTATTTCTCTGGGCCTCCCCTCTCTGGATGCTTTGACAAGACCAGGCAGTGGCAAAGCAGAGATGGAGGGGCTGGCCACAGAAAGGGGTGGAGCTTGTGTGTAACAAGAGCAGGGATGATGCCCTCATTGCACCAAAGACTTAATTTGCACATTATGAAAAATTATCATAACTCAGAAACTGAGCCACAGATCAAAAAAAGAAAAACAATGTTTTAATCAGGTGAAATACGGCTATGTGTCTATCTAAATAGTTGGATAGGGAGGTCGCTGGTGAGAGATTCCCTTTAAACAGGGACGAAATTTCAACTTACAAAATATGAGTCAGTGACTGGAAACGTTCAGCATAATTAATAGTTATCCTGCACTGGATAGTAACTGCTGCCTCGGATCGTCCTGAAATTTCTAGACTGACGTTTGTGGTTTACAATATCAAAATAAGTATCTGCACCATCAACGCTTCAGAAACGAGCTGCTCTCTCTCTTTTTTTATTCTAAAAATATCAGAGCCACTTCCTGTTTTTTCACCCAACATCTGTAGTAGAGCCATGCACATTACACTACATCTTATATTTAGCAGACTCTTGTGAGAAGTGTTTTAAGCCTTTTGTTAATCCTAAAGTGATTCTGAAGATCCCAATAAATGTCAGTCTTCTAAGCACAGGAAGAGGTCGGACACCATTACCTATGAGGCAATGGTGGTTCTTATAATCATGTCTCTGGGCCAGAGCAAGGCTATAATTATCTGCTGCCAACATTAACACCACTGATTCCTCCATTAGCATACATCTCCACCTTGTCCGCATGTGCTGCCACACACCTCCAGTGCCAATTATTTCATAAGAATATTAAAAAAGTCTCATCTATGCTGCAAAGAGCAATCCAAGACCAATGACTACCGATGTCTTGTGAGTTCCCACAGACCTCAGCGTGTTGGAAGATATCACTGAACCCATATTGAAATGACAACTTTGGATGGTGTCTACCTCGATGTGGCTTTGGTGGGAGAGACCAGTGATGTTGAACCTTTTAGAGACCGAGTGCCCAAACTGCAACCCAAAACCCACGTATTTATCGCAAAGTGCCAACACGGCAATGTAACTGGAATACTACAGTCCAATATAGTAGATCCTCCATGTACTTTACTACATTTAGCTATAACAGCCTGCCTACATTCAGTGTGCTGCCTTTGCTGTGTATAGCATGTCCTACACTGATCAATGGCAGGAAAAGTCTAAGGCATATTGGTATACCAGACTTTTTCCAGGGTGAGAGTGCCCACAGGGAGGGATCTGAGTGCCCCCTCTGGTACCTGTGCCATAGGGTCGCCACCACTGCCCTACTCAAAGGTTTTCTTGCTGAAAAATTTGTTGGGGTGGATGGCTGCAATTTCTTTTTATTTCCATGCAACTGACGCCCTTTAGAACTGGACAGTTTTGCTTACTGTATATTACTGATCAGTGGGGGTATGCTTTATACTGACTCGATTACATTGGATATTGTAAGACCTGTGGATGCTGTCCTTTTTTATGCTGCGTAGCTCATTTTTAACCTTTGTTTTATCTGCTATAATAGAGATAAAACCTTTCAACCATTGGCTTGTTTCATGCACTCATGAATTACATAGGTCAATAGTTTTAATGCTGAGTACAGAATAATTTATTACATACGATATACACAGTTGCTAGTACTTTGTATATGTGTATCATCTGCTGTTTTGCGTCTAACATTAGATGTATGTTGGCGAACCCATTGACGGCTCACCATCTAATGGCCTGACAGCAGATGACACACCATCACCATCACATTTTTCCTCCTCATGGGTCACTGAACATATTTAGCCAGTTTGAATGAATGTAAAGGGTGGTATAGGCTAAAATGTGTGCAGCCAAAATGATCATTCACCTGGTGATTGGTCGTTCAATGGATATTCTGCCATCAACTGACTTCTATCTGATGTGTTTGGCCACACTTATTTGTGTATGTGTCAAAATCAATATAAAAGCAAGTCAGTCAGCTTTTTTGATATCCAGAGTAATGTGAATATGAACTTTTATTCTGCCAGGTTCTGCTCCTGCAAGTGCCCAGTGCTTCATTGTAAAGTGCTGTCTGCATTGAGCTGCTTTACAGTCCCCCCCTCAGCTTTGAGTGACAGCTGTAGCATCCAGTTAGGAAACTGTACATCCATCACTCAAAGCAGAGGGGAGGGGCTGTGAAGCAGCGCAGTGCAGAGAGCACTGAGCGGTGAAGCTCCATGTCTTGGGCACTTGCAGGAGCAGAACCTGGCAGAATAAAACTTAATATTTACACTTGTATGTTCAGATCTGCTGACAGACTGCCTTTAAGTGTAAGGTCAGTTCAAATGTGAAAGAACGTTTGATCATATACTCTTTAGATGTCTTTTAAAGCAATGTTCCCAAACTTCAGTCCTCAGGGGCCACCTACCGTCATGATTTCAGAATATCCCACAGAATGAATACCTGTGGTAAATCCTGATGCATGGACACTAATTATATCACCTGCTGAATACTAAGTAAATCCTGAAAACCGTTAGGTGGGCCTTGAGGAGTCGAGGAACCCTGTTTAAAAGCATTATACAGTTGAAGGGAGATTGATTTTAAAGGGGTTTCTGATACTTTTTAACTGATAATCTATCCTCTGGGTCGGTGACAATCTGACACCTGGGACCTCCGCTGATCAGCTGTTTGAGAAGGCATCGGTGATCCTTTAAGCACCGTGGTCTTCCTGCAGCTTACCCATTCACCTGAATGGAAGTAAGCTACGCCTAGGCCATGTGACTGATGAACGTGACATCAATGCCCTAGTGAAAGCTGCGAGAAGGCAGTAGTGCCCATAGGAGCGCTGTGGCCTTCCCAAACAGCTGATTGGCGGGGGTTCTGGGTGTCGGAACCCCACCGATCAGATACTGATGGACTATACAGACTGTTAAAATGTCTCGGAAAACCCCCTTAAGATGAAATAGTTTTGACTGGTGTACTAAAGACCAAGGCATATATCTGTAGTGGCCGCACTTTGTATAAAAAAACAAGTCTAATCCCCAATTTGTGCTTCAGATCACATACATGTTACTTATTAGGCTTCATTCACATGTCCGTATTTGTGCACGTCCTGGAAAACGGTTAGTTTTTTGCAGATCCATTGTTCCGCAAAAAACTCAGTTTTTCAAGCACATCCGTTCCGTTTTTCCGCAAAAAAACGGAAAGGATGTATCAGTGTATCAGTATGTCATCCTTTTTTTGCGGATCCGCGAAAAACGGAAGGAGGAATCAGTTCTTTTTTCCTACCCTCCTGGAACGGAATCCGCAAATGTGGATGACATGCGGATGCCTTTCCGCATGTCATCCGCATTTTTGCGGATCCATAGACTTTCATTGGGCTACGGACCGCAAAATCGGAGGAAAAGTAGGAGGATTTCTGTTTGCGGATCCGCAAAACGGAACGGAGAAACGGATGCGGACAACATATGGTGCAATGTCTGCATTTTTTCGGGACCCATTGAAATGAATGGATCCGCATACTATCCGCAAAAAGAAAAACGTCCGAAATTGCGGAACGGACGCGGATAGGATGCGGATGAAAAATCAGGACGTGTGAATGGGGCCTTATAGACAGAATTGTCCAACATCTTCCCTCTCACTGCGGTGTATAGCATGCAGCAGTATTAAACTTTGAATCATCTGTAGCAGAAATGTGGTATGGTTTGTCAGTACATGTTCTGCGAATTATATGTATCATTCTATGAATGATGTGCTGCAGGGATTTACATAATCAGATCTGGTTCCACCATTTCCCCTCTTTCTGTTCTATTCAGGGTGTTATTTGGCCACTGTGTAAATGCTGAGATCACACATATGTTAAGTAACATTATGGAATAGATTTCAGCTGGACACCATCGTTACAAGTGTTGGTATATGAAGATAACTTATGAGGGCATGTACAGATATATGATGTCGGAGGATAGGCATCTGACTGAATGTGAACCCGAGCTGACCCAATATGAACGGAAATCTTACAACACGCTAACAAATATTTCTGTGAACATTTCCATTTCTTGGCAGAATTTCGGATGTTGATATTGTCTTTCTATTCTCTATTCTGTGCAGGATAAGCTATTGCTTGGTCATCAGCCACAGAGACCTCACACATTACTTGTGCCACCAAACCGGCCCAACATTTCATATAAACACAGGCAGGCGATGACCTTCACTCATTTCTGGACTTTTATCCTGAGCAAAGTAACATTACATAATCTTATGAATGGAAGAAATATTTGCCAATAAAAGCACTGACGCTGGGAAGGGAGGCTCAGATAGACCTACACATTCCCTTGTTATTAGTATCAATGGCGGTCATCTTTATTAGGGCTCACGCACACAAATGTGAGCGACCCGCAAACTGCAGTGCACAATGAATCTTGAGGATCGCAAACCCATTCAAGTGACTGGGTCAGCATTGGCAAACGGCTGGCACACGGCTCACAATATGAGCAAAGAGGAGGCTGACCATGCAGGACTTCCACATAAATTAATAGAAAGATCAGCACAGGCACAGCCAGCCCTCCATTCTCCGTGGTCACAGACGGTGGGAAACCCAATTAGCGGGACATTCATTTGATCCTGGGTCATTTAGTATACATACATCAAACCTGTCACACTGAAAACGCATCCCAGTCTCCAGACTCCATGTTGCAGAGCAGGAGGAGCAGAACAGATTGAAATACAGCATTTCATTCATTTAAACCCCTGCTCATCCTGAGCTTAGGAGTCAGGTAGGTGGTCCTATTCAGTGGTCACTAACTGTGTATACATGCTCATACAAGAAAGACTTTCGGTCACTGAGTAGGACCGCCCATTGGACCCCTAAGCTCATAATGAGCAGATGTATAAATTAAAAAATTCTCTATGATCTATAACATGCAGCCTACAGGTTGCATTATGTTTTCAATTTGACAGGTTCACCTTAAAGGGATTGTCTGACTTGCCCCCAGAAATGCCTGTTCCATGCTCCCTGCCAGGCTTTGTTTGCTTGGCTGCAGCAATAATGACCCTGTATACTCCATGTGACCACAGCAGCAAATCACTGGCCTCAGTGGTCTTCTCCTGTATACAGCTGAGGCCATTGGTTGGAGGGTGGAGGATCAGAGTGGATAAAATGGGTAAATCTACGATCTTTTATGACAAATTGCTGACTCAGGAGAAAGCTCCAATTGTAATATCATTTCTTTATTCACTACATGTTCTAATTCTAAATGTCTAACAATGAGCAACCTTACATTCATGTAAATCTATTGTGGCAACTAATGACTAAGTCTGCCGGGTGTATGGGATACATGGTGCAATGTCAGGCTGGTGGTGGTTTTGCTGGCCTCTCCATAACTTCGCCAGATCCTCCGCCAGTTCTAAATGTAAGACAGGTTCGTTTCTGTCTTACATTTAGACCTTTTTCCACGTCTAAAACAGGCCTAGAAAATGGCCTGCTGGCCCATCCCTTCCCCGCCTTTTATCATCCCCACGCCCACTTTTATTAGATCTGGTGTGAGCAGGGAAAAGTAGATCTTTTAACTAGATCTTGCACTGCAATGTGCACCTGAAATACATCTAATATAGACCTATTTCAGCTTAATAAATGACCCCCTCTATATTTATATACTTAAAGCAAGTGCACAAACAACTAAGGAATCACTAAAGAGAAATTGTACTACAAACAACTGTTCTCCCACATCCCCAAAATCATGTTACTAGAGATATTATTTCACTGTGGTCTGTACACCTGCAATCAAACTGCTCTTGGACGGTTGGGAGAAGTTGCTCTCGGAGGACATTCTGGTACCATTCTTTATTCATGGCTGTGTTTTTAGGCAAGACTGTGAGAGAGCTGATTCCCTTGGCTGAGAAGCAACCCCACACATGAATGGTTTCAGGATGCTTTACAGTTGGCATGAGACAAGACTGGTGGTAGCGCTCACCTCGTCTTCTCCGAATAAGCTGTTTTCCAGATGTCCCAAACAATTGAAAAGGGGATTCATCAGAGGAAATCACTTTACCCCAGTCCTCAGCAGTCCACTCCCTGTACCTTTTGCAGAATATCAGTCTGTCCCTGATGTTTTTTTCTGGAGAGAAGTGGCTTCTTTGCTGCCCTCCTTGAGACCAGGCCTTGCTCCAAGAGTCTCTGCCTCACAGTGCGTGCAGATGCACTCACACCTGCCTGCTGCCATTCCTGAGCAAGCTCTGCACTGCTGGTAGCCCGATCCCGCAGCTGAAACACTTTTAAGAGACGGTCCTGGCGCTTGCTGGTCTTTCTTGGGCGCCCTGGAGCCTTTTTGGCAACAATGGAATCTCTCTCCTTGAAGTTCTTGATGATGCGATAGATTGTTGACTGAGGTGCAATCTTTCTAGCTGCGATACTCTTCTCTGTTAGGCCATTTTTGTGCAGTGCAATGATGACTGCACGTGTTTCTTTAGAGATAACCATGGTTAACAGAAGAGAAACAATGATGCCAAGCACCAGCCTCCTTTTAAAGTGTCCAGTGGTGTCATTCTTACTTAATCATGACAGATTGATCTCCAGCCCTGTCCTCATCAACACCCACACCTGTGTTAATGGAGCAATCACTGAAACGATGTTAGTTGGTCCTTTTAAGGCAGGGCTGCAATGATGTTGAAATGTGTTTTGGGGGATAAAGTTCATTTTCTAGGCAAATATTGACTTTTTTTGAGTAATTGCTGTTAAGCTGATCACTCTTTATAACATTCTGGAGTATATGCAAATTGCCATTATAAAAACTGAAGCAGTAGACTTTGTAAAAATTAATATTTGTATCATTCTCAAAACTTTTGGCCATGACTGTATGTACACAGTGACTCCACCAGCAGCATAGTGAGTGCAGCTCTTGAATATAATACCATCTGTAACTCAGTATCGGTACAAGATAAGTAATGTAAGGTATGCCAACAATAAACCTTCACCAATAGGATAGTGAGTGCAGCTCTGAAGCATATTGCAGGATGTACGTCAGGAACAGTACAGGATAAGTAATGTATGTACACAGTGACTCCACCAGCAGATTAGTGAGTGCAGCTCTGGAGTATAATACAGGATGTAACTCGGAACAGGATATGAAATATAATGCATTTCCATAGTGAATCTATTGTTTATGCACAGTAGATATGTAGACAGTATATAGATACATACATATCTTAACATAATAAGTGTGTATTTACAATCTTACATTCAGAGCTACCATGTTTCGCTAGACAATTTTGTGGAAAGCCACAAAAACAATGAAAATAATGCAACTACTGATGAAAAAAAAGTCCTGCTACTGAGAGCACAAGGCTGTGCACAGAAATAGTGAGTCACACTTTACAGTTATTGGGTAAATTGTAATGAAACCACATGTTTCTAGCAAACATTGCACAATGCGTACATAGTGGGAGTGAAAATCTTTGCAGTTTTACACATGGGGTAAGACATCCAATGTGCCTCAAGAAGAGCAGAATCCCAAAGTCGTAATATTAGGTCCTTCTGCTGCAATTCTGGATTATCTTTCCTTGTGAACTTGATCTGTCCCCATTCATATCCTGACTTTGTACACTTCGTGGTCAGGTGACATAAGACTACTTCTAAGCTTAGCTGTATAATCAATACCATTGGAATTCAGAGCAATCTGGTAGAGGCATATCTAGATTTAGATTGTAAGCTCTATGGGGAAGGGTCTTCTTTCCTTTTGCAATTTTCTAAGTATACAACATCCTGTAAACAAAAAGAATCAAAAAACCTATTTATACCCGACACTTGATGAACTAACTTCTTCTTTGTACCACAGGAAGCTCTGTCGGTGGTGAGTGACGACCAGTCCTGTTCGAGTCGGCATATGGAGCGGCATCTCATTTACCTAAGGCAGACATGACAGCCTCTGGAAACCCAGACTATGGCCAGCCCCATAAAATCAACACGCTCCCCCCACAGCAGGAGTGGATCAACCAGCCCATGCGGGTCAACATTAAAAGGGAATATGAGCACATGAATGGATCCAGGTAAGATCATTACGTCTCACTGTACATCTGACAATCCGGAATAGGGAAGATGCTTCAGAGCAGGAAACACTGATAGAACCGACTCCTGCACTTCAAAGACCAGAATGAGCAGGAATATAAAAGTACATCTTTTCCTGCAAAACTCTACATTAGTCTGATCATCTCTTCCAGCTATATAACATGCAGCTCAGGCACTATGTTCTACTTTAAAAGTCTGTTCTGCATATTGGCAAGTGCTCATATTTCCCAAATATATGCATAGTGAACCTACACTTTAAAACAAACATCTCTGACCATTTTACAGTTCATGTACAGAATTGCATCAAACTTGTCAGTCTCTGTGTACAGAGATTATATTACTTACCTTGCACTGATCCTGAGTTATATCCTGTATTATAATCCAGAGCTGCACTCACCATTCTGCTGGTGGAGTCACTGTGTACATACATTACATTACTTACCTTGCACTGATCCTGAGTTACATCCTGTATTATACTCCAGAGCTGCACTCACCATTCTGCTGGTGGAGTCACTGTGTACATACATTACTAGTCTTCCTGCACTGATCCATTACTCATCTAGAGCTGTACTCACTATTCTGCTGGTGGAGTCACTGTGTGCATGCATTACTTATCATGTACTGATCCTGAGTTACATCCTGTATTATACTCCAGAGCTGCACTCACTATTCTGCTGGTGGAGTCACTGTGTACATACATTACATTACTTTTCCAGTACTGATCTTGAGTTCAGCCTGTTTATACTTCAGAGCTGCAATCACTATTGTACTGGTTATTATTACAGATATTCAATAGCTGTATGAATTAGTTGCACAGTTTACAACACATTTCTGGGCTCTGAGGCCCCTTCATCGGGTGAAAGAGACGATGGCATTATTACCTCTTTTGGAATTATCTCCCCTTTAGATTGTATGATTTGGCAACATGCACTCCTTTAGAGGCCTCTTTCACATGTCAGTGAATCACGGATGTGTCCTGTACATGTTCTCCATGGACTGGCAGTGTCCATGGAATACGGATGACACGTGTAATACAAAAAACAGACACACGGACCAAACACAGATTCTTCACGGATGTCATATCATGGACACAGACGTGTAAAAGAGGCCTAAACTGTGCAACTGATCATACAGCTACTGATTCTCTGTGATACTTCCACTTTCACTGCAGCTACCGCCATCAAAAAGCGTTTATTAGTGATATGACTAATTTGCACACCATGATAAGGTGAGCCTGCTAATCTATACATACAATGCGTATGGAAAGTCTTCAGACAATTCTACTTTTTCACATTTTGTTATGTTAATATCAACATTTTCCCCATCATTCTGCACTCAGTGCCTCATGATGAGAAAGTGAGAACAGAATGTTCTAAATGTTTCTTAATTTATTGAAAAGGAAAAACTAAAATCTTTCACTGACATAAGTATTCAGACCCTTTACTCAGGACTAAGGGCTCATTCAGTCGGCCGTATGATATCCGCAAAAATACGAATCCGTTTTTTTGTGGACAGTTCAACATGTCCGCAAAAAAACGGATAGCATTGTGTTTTTTTGCGGACCCATAGACTTCAATGGGGCTATGATTTTCACTGACAAGTATAGGACATGTTTCATTTGTTTTGCGGAGCCATGGAATGAAAAAAGGGCCCATAGAAGTGAATGGGTCAGTATGTAATCCACAAAAAAACTGATCCGCATTTTTGCGGACAACATACGGCCGTCTGAATGAGCCCTTAGTTGAAGCACCTCTGGCAGTCTTCTTGGGTATGATGCCACAAGGTTTGCACATCTAGATCTGGGGATCTTTCTGCCATTTTTCTCTGCAGATCCTCTTAAGCCCTGTCGGGGTTGGATGGGGACCGTCAGTGGACAGTCATTTTCAGGTCTCTCCAGAGATGTTCAATTGGGTTCAAGTCAGGACTCTGGCTGGGACACTCTAGGACATTCATTGAGTTGTCCCTAAGCCTGTCCTGTGTTGTCTTAGCTGTGTGTCATTTTCTTGTTTGATGGTAAACCTTCGTCCCCATCTTTGGTCCAGAGCACTCTGGATTAGGTTTCCATTAAGAATATCTCTGCTCCACTCAGCTTTCCCTCAATTCTGCCCAGTCTTCCTGTCCCAGCTGCTGAAAAACATCGCCTCAGCATAATGCTGCCGCCGCCATGCGTCACTGCAGGGATGCTATTGTGCTGGTGATGTGCAGTGCATGGTTTCAACAAACATGATGCAACACTAAAGAATTTCCAAATTCTGTAGTACTACTAACCCTATCAGCACCATTCTTTCTTTAAATCTCTGCTAAATTTATTGGTTGTTATTTGAAACTGTCAGCAAGCTTAAAGGGGTTGTGTCACTTCAGCAAGTGGCATTTATCATGTAGAGAAAGTTAATACAAGGCACTTACTAATGTATTGTGATTGTCCATATTGCTTCCTTTGCTGGTTGGATTCATTTTTCCTACACATTATACACTGCTCGTTTCCATGGTTACGATCACCCTGCAATCCATCAGTGGTGGTCGTGCTTGCACACTATAGAAAAATAGCACCAGCCTATGTGAGCTCCCAAGGCCCCGACCACCAGAGAGGCCACCACTTTTTCCTACAGTGTGCAAGCATGGTCACTGCTGATGGATTGTACGGTGGTCATAACCATGGATACAAGCAGTGTATAATGTGATGGAAAAATGAATCAAGTCAACAAAGGAAGCAACACGGACAATCACAATACATTAGTAAGTGCCCTGTATTAACATTCTCTATATAGTAAATGCTACTTGCTGATGTGACACAACCCCTTTAAAGACAGCTACTTTTCAGTTTAGCTGAACTCATATACTACATGGGGTCAGTTACTTTTTCCTTCAGATTACAGTACACTGTATGCTTTAAATGCTATGTACACCATTGGGGGCAATATTTTTTATTATTACATTGTACTCATTTTGACCTAAAAATCATTGTTTCATTTGGTCTTTATTGAAAATTTTGAACCATTGTCTTTGTGCAGCCTGGAGTTTCTCCACTAGCAGGATCTGAATTTTCACTATGTTCTGTCAGGCAGATCACCTGACAGACTCCTTATTTCTGATCTCTGACCTTGTAAACACTCATTGTAGCTCACTTCTTATCTTATTGATAAGAATTATGCCTAAATATTTGTTTATGACATTTTAGTAATTTAGAGATAAGATTTCTTACTTTCACAAAGTGAAAGTAAAAAGTAGGATTCACACAGCTAGACAGTTAACCCTTTGTGACAAAACGGCTCAATATTTTTAATAAGGACCAATTGAAAAAAAATATTTTAGCCCAAAATGAGTAAAATGCAATCCTAAAAAAATTGCCCCCAAACTTGTACATAGCATTTAAAGAATGCAAATCACCAGAGCAAGCTCTGTGCAGACACTGACCAGGCAAAGAATGCTGGGAAATTTCTGATCTTGAACCTGCAGAA
Organism: Rhinella marina; assembly: GCA_900303285.1. Lineage (NCBI taxonomy): Eukaryota > Metazoa > Chordata > Amphibia > Anura > Bufonidae > Rhinella > Rhinella marina. Next base: position 329,251 of record ONZH01001988.1, read on the forward strand.
TTTTCACTGCAGCTGTACACTAACAATAGGAATATGCGCTTTAAAGGGGTATACCAGGATTTTATTACTGATGGACAATCCTCAGGGTGGTCCATGAATGTCTGATCTGTGGACCACCAAACAGCGGTTCTGCAGTAGCTCTGGCGCCGACTTCCCAAGTTACTGGTTACTGCAGGTGGATCCCACTGAAGTCAAGTGCAGGCTGCAGCTCTCTCCACTACACAATGGATGTGTATTTCCAGTGCAGACTTCAAAAGCCGTAGCTACCCCAACACAGCTGATCGGCAAGGGTGCTGGACTCCTGCTGTTCAGATAGGCCATCGATAATAATGTCCTGAAATAAGAACTATTACTGTATAATTTTGGGACAAACATAAATTTCACATGGTAGTATACACATGCTTACCAGCATTTTTGTTGGTAAAATCAGGGCATCTAAGCCCTGCCCATGGGAATGCACCAACCCTACCTGAATATGCCCATTTATGGACATTAGGTCAGCCCATTTTCTGCCGGGACTGTCTTTGAAAATCACGGACAGTCCTGGCAAATTTGGAACAGTTGGCAACTATGGTATACATAGATCACAGTACATTTATTCTGGCAGAGTGAAAATACTCCTCTTAGCATTTTTGAGGAGTATTTTTAGCCAAAATGGAGTACAAAATAAGATGCAGGTTGGCTGTTTTTTTTTTTTTTATGTAGCTATATGAGGGTTTGTTTTTATGCACAATAAAATATATTTAAGTGCCATCATTTCAGGATACATAATTTAATTTATTAACTATGAATAATAACTTGCATATTACGTTTACATAATAATATTAATAAATAATATTAATAATAAATAAAAAAAATCATAGTTTATATTGTTGCATTCCAAGAACCATAAATGATAGGGGATAGAAAAAAAACTATATATATATATATATTTTATTTTTTACATTGTTCATGGGGCGTTTTAAACAATGTTATCTTTAATATACAGTTTGTGGACAACATTGAACCACATTTTAATGAAAAAAGAATATCTATTTTTTAATAAACTTTATTAATCTTTGGTTATTATTATATTTTAGTCTCACAAGATCACATGGCTTTTTAGAATGTCATTTTGCCACTTTTTCCTTGTTTACCAATGCTTTACAGCCTTTCACAGTAACAGGCAGTCTATTAGGCTAAGGCTCCTTTCACACCTGCGGCGGGGTGTTGCATCTAGCAGGACTGGCAGAATGTCTGGAATCGGCCTGACAAAAAACGTTGCACACAGTGTTTTTTGACTGGCCGATTCTCTGCATATTTGCCGGTTAGCGGCCAGATCTCTTCTGGACCCCATTAGAGTTGGTAGTATCTGGCAGCATGGATCTGGAGAACTCCGGCAGGCTGTTCTGTACCGGAAAAACAACCTGCTGGATTTCCCTGCCTCAAGTGTGAAACTAGCCTAAGCATGTGGCACAGTCTAATAGGCTTAGTCATGGTAGGTGAAGTACTTTGTTAGGCCCCCAACTACCATGGCAGAACCCCCCGATTGCATTCATGGGGTGCACGGGTCACAGAGAGAGCCCCCTACAATCTAGATTACAGGGGAAGCCTGAGTTAAGTCAGTGCTAGGCAGGCTCCCACAGTGATCCAGAGCTGTGATCCAACGTAGCCTGTTTGGCCTCTGTCAGTCTCTTCTGCGTGCACCAGGATTAATGTAGTAGACGGCAGGAACTGGACAGACTCTATGCAGCACTGATATACCGTACTTCTCTGGACCAAAAAAGGTCTCATGCACAGAAATACATGCGACTCTTTGCAAAGAGAAAACTTGTTTGTACAGGTGTCTTTGATAAGACAATGTGATACAATGGCTGCCAGTGCATGAAAGCATGAGTTCTCCGGTCTTTTAATGTTTCTTTGGTTATTCATTCATTTGGATTTGACTATTTTTTGTTATCTATGCATAAAGGGGTTTTGTACTGAAGTCCTATCCTCAGCATAAGAAGCTCAGCGCATTTCCCCTCTTAGGTTTTAGGTTTTGCCGGAGTAGTGTGCACTGATCACACATGACCTTCCAGCCGCCTCTGTCTATAGGAGGAACTTCAGCTCTGGTAGTATAGATGTTCACTGTGGGGTATTGTTGTCTCTATTCATTTATAAATAGCAATCTAAGGGACTCTCTCTAGAGGGCAGAGTTAACCAATCACATTTGCATGGTTTCAACGATAAGTGAACTTTTTAGAACTACCTGGATTTCTGTATTAATCACTATTACTTCACGTGAATGGGAGTTGATCTATAGTTACTTTCATTATTATTTTATGCGCTTATATAGCGCTACTATAGTCCTCAGCACTTTACAGAGATTAGCATCGAGCTGTCAATGGGGCTCACAATATAAGTTCCCTATCAGTAAGTCTTTGAGTGTGGGAAGAAACTGGAGGAACCCCACGCAAACATGGGGAGAACATACAAACTCGATACAGATGTCCGATGCTTAAGACTGAGCCACTGCACTATGGAGATGTGACCCTGTAAGCTGTAGAGAACAGTTGCTGGGTGAGATTACATACTAATGACCCATCCGGAGGTCATCAGTATCAGGAGCCAAAAAAATGGTCTGTTCAATCTTGTCCTATATGAGGGGATGCTTGCATTGACTGAAGATCTCTCATTAGCATGGCTGATTTTGTCTGTGGTGGTGACTGGCAGCTGGCTTTAGTATTGTACCCAGATTTTGCCCCCACTTCATTATCGCATGGAGCATTCAATGCAGCCCAGCTGGGGGAATAACCAAGGCATTGTAATTTCTGAAAGGCTGGGGGCAGGCAATGACTGAACGTGCCCATAACACTATAAAGCTTATGGATGAGACATGTCCCATCTGACGTAGTACAGGCAGGACCAGTGTTAGAGCAAGGAGTCATACAATGGAAGATGCAAGATCGCCCAATAACGGGGGCCAATGAAAATACATCCACTGTGATTTGCAAGACTCATACTAATATTTTACCATGTGTCCCCTAAAATCATAGCTTGAGAGTCAGTAAGGTATTATGTCATGAGGAAACAATTCTATAGACATATGCTCTTACTGTACCATACATGAGGTGCCTGTTATAGACCATCTTCTTCATGGCACTTCATTATTGCCCATCCACCAGTAAAGGTATGCCATGGAAATAGTTAATTCTGAACTCTACATGCAATCTTACCAACAAGAAATATTGTTTTATTACTAAAGTGGCACCAGGACCCTTGTTTCCACATATAGTATGATCAGCCATGTCAGATTGATACAAAAACTTTAAAGCCTCTGTAGAAAGCAGCTCTCAGGCCCTAAAAATACACCATGGAAAAGTGCCTAAGTACAAGCCTGCGATTTCCAAACAGAGGCCGTCATTTGTAATATGCACGCCAAAAGATATTAACTTTAACCACTTCCATGTACAATGTTATTTTGTAATTGTGCCTCATGCACACCCCGAGAATGGTCCTTCCATAACCCTGTAGGGAATTGACAAGAGATCTTTGGTCAGCTGCCTGGAAAAACAGTAGCCAAAAAGATGAAAACTTAAATTCAAACACATGTTAGTCAACATCTCCTACCCATTGTGTAGATTTACAGACTAGCACAGACATTCGGAAAAAATTACGGATGAACTGTTAACCCTCTGGAGAGATGAGAAACACATTACAGAGAGAAATCCGCAGCCCTCTGCAGAACAGCTTAGTGATGTTGCTAGTGACGATAACAACTCCCTGCAACAAAAAGCAGTCTGAACTATGCTGACCCTGGATAAAAAATCTAATAATCTGCCAGTGACACAGACGCTGTAACATGACCATTATTCTACACACACTGTATTACTTACTGCTGAACCTGCATCTGTCCTGGGACTCACAGTATTCAGTGTGTTCAGCTCCTCTGAAGATAGCACACGGTTTTTAAAAATTGGTAATTTTCCTGCCTTACCTGCATAGTATACCATATAAGAGAACGTGGATATATATATATATATATATATATATATATATATATATATATATATATACATACAGGGGCGGACTGGGACCTTAAAGTGGCCCTGGAAAAAGTGGCCCCGTTTTGTAGATGGGTCCAAATTAATGGAAGGCAGGTCCAGCAATACCATATTGTGGCACATTATAACACTCCAACAGAGCCAAATACCACAGTCCATCATAAAATACTGCCAGCAGCACAAAGTACATCCCCAAAAACTTCCACTGGCCGGCCGCGAGGAGGGTCCAGGCGGCCCCCTGGGCATCGGCCCACCGGGAAATTTCCCTGTAAGGTCTATGGCCAATCCGCCCCTGTATATATATATATTTGTACTGTGAGATATATATTTATATATATCTTGCTTCGTTGTCAGACACGCGCCTGTCTGGTGCACAGAGGGGCAGAAATTTGCCTGATTTATTAAATTGCTTCAGTGCAGAATAAAGCTAGACTGGAATATGAAACGTCCCCAGTGACTCCACCGTATGGGTGCACATACATACACACATACATCAGTTGTGTCCAGTCAGTTTTTTGTGCAGAGCCAGACACAACTGATATATGTGTACTTAGGGACACATTTATTTAGACCGGCATTTTAGACATCAGTCTTCGCTGGTGATGGATCGCCAAAGTTACATAGAGGTCAGTGCCATAACTTCGGCGTATCCACCACCATTTCTAAATGTAAGACAGATTCCTAGCTGTCTTACATTTAGACCATTTTCTATGCCTAAAAAGACGTAGAAAATGATAAATGAGAAAGGCCGGTCTTGTCGGCCCGTCTCCTTCCCCGCCCACACCACGCCCCTTATTTTTTAGACCTTGTGTCGCACATTCTGCTGCAACAGGGCATGCTACAAAATATGCACCAGATATATTTCACAAAAGTGGCGTATAAATGTTCATAAATGACCCCCTTAGTGCATAGAAAACTATAGAATCAGTTCTAGCTTCAATTTTCTCTCCAGCATTTTCGTAACCACACCGAAGGAAACTGAGCCACACGAACATATGTGAACGGGCCCTTAACTGAATGCAGTTCTGGAATACAAGGGTCCATTCACACATTCAAGATTTCAAGACAACATGGATTTCATGGCGAAATCCACATAAAATCTGCAAACATTCCACATCTTATGGCGTTTATTTCCATGGATGTTGCAAAGAAAAGACGGCAATTTAGCAGCACTTGGATAAGCCCCATTGAATAAAGCTAATCTTTATGCCATTTAATACATCCGGATGCATCCGCTTTTGTCGGTTGTATTAAATCTAAACTGAATAACCCGGAAAATCATTGTAACCCAATGGGTGCTGGTTCAGTTTTTTTTTGCTAACAAAAAAATTGATCCGGCACCTTTGACTTACATTGATTTTCATGCCAGATGTGTTTTTTTTACGTTTTGCAGACCGGAGACAAGCCACAGCTTGCAGCAGTTTTGTGTCCAGTCAATAAATGAACAGAACGGAACGCATCCTTATCTGTTTTGTTGCAATTGACAATGAATGGGGACAAAACGGAGCCATTTTTGCCCAGTTTTGAGATCCTCTGCCGGATCTCAAAACCAGAAAGCCACAATGCAAGTGTGAAACAGGCTTTAGAAGGGTTATCCCACAATATTTATCATATAACCACAGGATAGGTGATAAATATCAGATCCTGAGAATGGGGGTCCCCAAGTCCACTCTCTGAATAAAGTGGTAGAGTGCATATCGGTTCAACACTCCATTCACTGCGATGGGACTGACAGAACGGTTTATGTCTCATGTGGATAGCTGATAAATACTTTGTGGGATAACCCCTTTATAAGGGTACAGCCACACAGTCAGGTTTCCTGATACAGTTTTAGAAGCCAAAATCAGGAGTGGATCTTAAAAGGAGAGAAAATATGAAAGGCAGACATGACTTCTTCTTTTTATAATTCACTCTTGGTTTTGGCTTCGATAATTGCATCAGAAAACCTGACTGTGTGGTCGTACTCCAATTCACTAATGTTATTAGGCTAAAAAAAAACACCACACAAACTTGCACTGAACCTCGAGAGCAAGTTATAAGCCAGTGTACAATCACCAGAAAGAACATCAAGACCATTCATGTGAATTCATTGAATATAGGTCATCCCTTTCCTGCTCTGGTCATCCTCACGGATACTAAGTGATTTGCAGAATTCACTGTGATTTATGTGACTACTGGTATTGTATCTACTATCCATGACTGTGCTTGCCTGTATGAACGAAGCACTGAGCATTATTGTGTTACTGATCTCACCAGCTTCTTCTTTCCATCTCAGGGAATCTCCTGTGGACTGCAGTGTGAACAAATGCAGCAAACTTATCGGCTCTGAGAACAACGGAATGACTTACAACAGCTACATGGATGAAAAAAACGGCCCTCCACCCAATATGACCACCAATGAGAGGAGAGTCATTGTGCCAGCAGGTAGCTCACTGCTATATGTCACTCCATTTGTAAACCTGTCAAATATTATAAAGTTCCAGGCTATAGCAGCGTATTCCAGTACTAGGCCAGATGACTAATAATGATTAGGACCACCCTCTATCAGAAAGAGAGCAGCAAAGAGCAGCCTCAGTCTGGAGGACTACTTCCATCTGTGCATCATATGGACACCCACTGATTTCAGTGGGAGATGAGGAATGCTGAGGTTGGAGAGGACATTAGACTTGCTCATACTTAGTAATGTTACATAATATTTGCCTACAGGGCTATACAAAATGAAGGCAGCTTGATAAAACTTAGGGTTTTTGTGTGTTTTGTCACATAACAGTCCTGGAGCCCATCACTAAAGTATCTTCAACCTCCCTTTGCAGATCCCACCTTGTGGAGTCAGGACCATGTGCGGCAATGGCTAGACTGGGCGATCAAGGAGTACGGACTCATAGACATTGACTTATCCCTTTTTCAAAACTTGGACGGCAAGGATCTCTGTAAAATGACAAAGGAGGATTTCCAGCGCAGCACAACTCTCTACAACACAGAAGTCCTACTTTCTCATCTCAGCTACCTCAGGGAGAGTAAGTGTCAGCTCCCGCAATACCGTCACAGTATTTTTCCGTATAAATCTCACACATTAGGTGCTTTTAAGAGCACATAAGTTACATGTTGCAGTTTGATCCCAATTAAACTGATGTTTTTTGTCAGATAATGTGGGCAAAATCTTGCCATGTGAATACACCATACTTGTCACCCTCTTAGTCTGGATCTATCCTGCTAATCTATCCCTCTACTCCCGTGATGGCTAACCTCCAGGACTCCAGCTGTGGTAAAACTACAACTCCCAAGCTGTTTCCAGAACTCCATAGAAATGAATGTAGCATGCTGGGAGTCGTAGTTTCACCACAGCTGGAGTGCCAGAGATTAGCCATCACTGTTCTACTCGATTCAAACATCACATGTTCTGCAGCAGAGCAGGAAATAACTGTGTCTGTGCCCTGTTCATCAGACAAAGCAGACATCTGTGTCCCATGTGCCGCAGGTCTGACCAGTCCCACTGCTCAACCAAAAGTGACCTCTGACCTGCTACTCGCTGGGGTCACCACGTACTGGCAGCAGTGTCTGCTGGCATTCTGTGTATAGCTTAACCCTCATGATGATAAATCACCATTGTCTGACAATTTCTTCTAATCATCCTTCTAATAATTCAATTACTGCTACTCTGGCTGCAAGCAAATTCTCTGATGCACCAGGATATACTTCTCTGACATTTAATAGGCACTGGATTAGGTTTGGGTCTGTAATGTTCTGTGCACATTATGAAGGTCCAGGTCTTGAACAGTAACAAATGAAGGTTTATACAATGCTCCAAAGTGTTGAAAATGTAGGCTTAATTTTCCATTAAACTATTACAGAGGTAAATGTATCTGCAGATATGTAACGTAGCTTATATTTCCATGACCTGTACTCGTTTGCAACTCCTTGACTCAGAAGAACCTCATAATTGACAGCAGTGAAAACATTCCCTCTCTTCAGCATAGATGTGCAGTGATGTAGTAGGATTGCAGGCTGCATACCGTGTAGCAATAGCTTCCAGATTTTAGTTCATGAAATACTTGAGTGACCCAGAGTTCTTGTAGTTTTTGTCTCATGGGAGGTAGAGCTGTCAATCAGCTGACACAATGTAGGGCTGGATGTCCTTATCCGCATCCTAACTGCTTTCCACCACCATAGTTCATTTTGTAGGCATCAGAATATGCTTGTTAACATTCATCGAGCAGAAACCCTAAATGTTTTGTGCATATCGGTGAGGTTTCTTGAACAATGGTTGTGGTTTAGCAGAGTATCCCTACAGATCAGTAACTATATTCCAGTATTATTGAGCTTTATATAAAAGGTTGACAGCTCTATTTAAAGGGCATCTGTCAGCAGATCTGTACCTATGACACTGGCTGACCTGTTACATGTGCACTTGGCAGCTGAAGACATCTGTGTTGGTCCCATGTTCATATGTGCCCGCATTGCTGAGAAAAATTAAGTTTTAATATATGCAAATGAACTTCTAGGAGCAACAGGGGCGTTACCATTACTCCTAGAGGCTCTGCTCTCTCTGCAACTGCCACGCCCTCTCCAGATTGATTGACAGGACAAGACAGTGAAAATGTCATCATGTTTTGCCCTCTCCCCCTAAATGCCACAGACAACAACATCTAGGGGTTAATGAAGTAGTAGTAGTGCTGCAGCAATGCTCCAGGGTCTTCCCTGTCTAGTTTCAGCTCAGTCATATATAGTCAGTCATAGCCAGACAGTTAAAGGGAGCCTGTCACGTTTAACATGGTGTCTGAGCTGCAGGCACCATGTTATAGAGCAGGAGGAGCTGAGCAGATTGGTGTATGGTTTTATGGGAAAAGTTTGAGTAAAACTTGTATTTAATTCAATTATATCTCATTCTTGGCTTTGAAGTCAAGGAGGCAGTCCTTTCGGTGATTGATAGCTATCTCTATACGCATAGTCATAAAGTTAAGTCTGTTAGTCACTGATAGGACCATCTCCTTAAAGGGTATTCTGGTAAAGTAACTTAATTTTTGAAAAACTGCATTAAGGCTGCAAGCTGTGACCCAACCAGAACCCATACCTGTACATATAACCAGAGCTTCAGTTTACCTTGTAATTCATTTGTCTAGCTCCTGTGTGAGCCTGCAACACACTGACAGTATCACAGCTCCTGATCTTCCCTCACAAAACTACAATTCCCACAATGCCTAGCTTTCCTGCTGTGAGTTTCTGCTTGTTCATGAGTGTTGATGATTACTGATTGGCTGCCTGATATCACAGTGCAGACACGCCCCCTCTACTCAGTAATCAGCAGCACACTGACATTTAGCTAGAGAACTGATAGCAACACACTGAGCATGCCTGACCTGACAAAGGCTCAGAACTACAGGTCGATGCCATGGTAACTCATGAGGAAACACAGTGGGTAGCAGGGGAAGAAAAGTACTTTATAACTACTGAACGGTAAATATGTGAAATAGACATTATATTAGGTAATGATTGATGATGAATTAGTCTAAAACATAAGTTATATTTATGGTAACCAGAATACCCCTTTAAAGCCCAGAATAAGCATAGATATAAAAGAATGAAATACAAGTTTTGCTGATTTTTTTTGCCCATAAAACTATAAATCCATCTGCTCAGCTCCTCCTGCTCTATAATACGCTGCCTACGGCTCAGACACCATGTTCCACGTGACAGGTCCCCTTTAAAGCAGCTGCTGTATGTATATGGTTGCTCACAGTAAACAGCCTAACACTGTAAAATATATATAGTCGTGTAGAGGCAGGGAGGTGGTTAATGATATAGTCTTATGAATACAGCCAGCCCTGCAGTTTAAATAATGGATCCTGGTTTCTATGCCAGAGACATGTTGCTGTGTAAGAATGTGTTTCTTTTATATATATATTTATGTAGAAACTTACATAAGAAGGTTTCTTTATTACAAAGTAGCTAGTGCATTTGTAAAAAGGTTCAGAGCTGCCCAACCTGCAGCCGTCCAGCTGTTTGCAAAACTACAACTCCCAGCATGCCCTAATAGCTGTAGGTTGTCCAGGTATACTGGGAGTTTAGTTTTTCAACAGCTGGAGGACTGCAGGTTGAGCATCCCTGGTTTAGAGCATCTAACAGATCTGCATATTGCGAGCAAGCGTCATTCATATCTACTTTACAGATCTGTCTGATATTCAGTAGTCTCCACAACATTTATATGTACATACGCTTCCTTCACATCCAGGTAGTTCATCATTGGGCTATACTGCACCTTCACACACAGACCAGGCGTCTCGGGTGACTCCCAAGGAGGGTAAGTTAAACACTGTATGGTTTCTTCTCATCTTGAACTCTTGTTGCTCTGTTGCATGAAGAGTAACTGGCTAGGGCTGATTTCACATGAGTGATATAGGACACCCAGCATCTCCTGGCCACCATCAGTGTTTTTCACTGGCCCTTTGACTTGAATGGGCAAGTACTGTATGCAAATTGTTGTTGCAATTTTCTCTGAATGGACCGATAATCATTAAGAAAACCCTACATGCAAATCGGTCCATTGACTTTAAAGCTACATTCACATGACCGTTAAAAAAACTGCTATTCTTTAATGGGTGCTTTCTAAAAGACGTGCCTTATAAACAGCCCCATTCAATTTTATGGGGGCCCTCGGTCCATGAAAACGGCCAAAACTAGACGCTCTCCATTTTTTTTCCTACTGTTTTTCATGGGCCGTTAGAAAATGGCCATGTGAATAGACCAATAGACCTCATGGCTGTTAAGAAAAATGGACGTTTTCCACTGTTGTATGAATGTAACATAAGAGGTCAGTGTTCAGTCCAGGGGCTGTGCATTATAAACTCCCAGGAAAACTGCTCATGTAAAAGCAGCCCAAGGCCTAGTTCATACTTCAGTGATTTGGTCAGTGTTTGATCAGTGATTTCCATCAGTGATTGTGAGCCAAAACTAGGAGCGGCTCAAAAACCCAGAACAGGTACACATGTTTCCTCCTCTCCTCGTGTTGGCTCATAATCACTGATGGAAATCACTGACCAAATCACTGAAGTGGGAACTAGGCCTAAGGTTCATGCACTCGACCACAGCAGGTCTGTGCCTGTATATACGGGCACAGCCGTGTGCACCATATCATGGATGTGGACCCATTCACTTGAATGGGTCCGCCATCTAGAACATATGGCATGGATCGGAAACGTACAGAAGTCTGATTCGGATCGTGGACGCCATTCAAGTGAATGGGTCCGCGTCCGCAGGCACACGGTCGTGCCTGTGATTTGTGGACAGTTTTGGAAGCCAAAATCGTGAGTAGATCATAAAAGGACAGAAAGTATAAAGGACAGACACAACTTCTCCTCAGTTTTGAACTCACTCCTGGTTTTGGTTTCTACAACTGCATAAAACACCCTGAGTGTGTGAGCATGTCCATACGGATGAAACAGCCAATTGTGTGTACTGTATGTGTACAAGCAGTTCTGTGTCAGCATTACCAGAGAGGAGACCGTACATGTGATCTGAAGGAAGTGATTACATTTTTTAGTTGATTGATAACGTTATTCTGCATCATTTTTACCCTTTGATAACCTCCCCCTTCCATGAATCTCCCTACCGTCTGACATTACAGCTTTGTTAATAAAAGCAATGAGCTTCTAGCTCTGGAAAAGAGCTGAGACTGTGGAAGGTGGGGGTGGAATGATGACATCAGAAGATGTCTGGTTTGCTGGAGCAGTAGAACTCTCACGGGAGCATATAGATCTGAATTAATAGTGTTCACTAGTTATGAGAAACAAAACGACCTTCATGTGGGACCAGAAAAGAAAAGGCAAATTTTTATTGCTAAAAAAAGAACTTTTTGCAATTTTGCAAACTATGTAAACAACCAAAAACGGCCATCATAATATGTGGATGTAACTAATAAAGAATTACATTTTAAGAACATAGGCTTGATGAACACATCTATATTTTCACAGATCCACATGGCCGTTCCACAAAGAGGAACAGGTCCTATTCTTGTCTGCATGGCCTTGTCTATTGATAGGAGTGAGAAAAATATGGAATTGCATATGGAAGTTACCTATTTTGTGGACCGAAATATATGGTGAGATTTATCAAACAGGTGTAAAGGAGAAATGGCTTAGTTGCCCATAGCAACCAATCAGATTCCACCTTTCATTTTCCAAAGGAGCTGTCCAAAATGAAAGGTAGAATCTGATTGGTTGCTATGGGCAACTAAGCCAGTTCTACTTTACACCAGTTTGACAAATCTCCCCCATAGACACTGCTGTGTGCATGAAACCTTACTAGAAGACTTCAGATACATTATCTAAAGTCACTGGTCCAGATTAACTATTAGTTAGGCAAAGTAAAAATCTAGAAAGGGAGTCGTTAGCCCTTCATCAGATCCACCTTAGGCCTCATGGACACAGATCCTGGCTTTGTGTATGCCGCCATTTTTTAAAAACTCTTGTAAAATTGTCCTGCCCTTGTCCACAAAATGGTCAAGAATAGGACATGTTCTATATTTTTTGCAGGCCAGCGGAACGGACAAATAGATGTGGACAGCACACGGATTGCTGACCGCATCTTTTGTGGCCCCTTTGAAATTATTAGGATCACATCATATTAGCTCCATGACTGCTTAGTCCTCTTCCTAGGCCAGTGACGTCATCGTACATCAGTCACATGGCCTAGGCACAGCTCAGTCCCATTCAAGTGAATGTGCATGAGCTGCAATAGCAAGCACAGCAACTATCCAGTGAACTGCATTGTCCTTGGTAGGCTGTCTGGAGTACTGTGGTCTCTTCAAACAACTGATGGGTAGGGGGTGCTGGGAGTTGGACCCCTGATGATCTGATATTGATGACCTATCCTGAGGATAGGACATGAATATCAGTCTCCCGGATAACCCCTTTAACGATGGCGCCAGTTTAGTAGCTGAGTCCGCACTATCACAATCACCTGTGGGTAGTGATGTGCAAAAGTATCAAAAATTCAAACCACCACCCTTTCACAACATTCCATATACTGAAAAAATTAAAAATAAATATATATATATATATATATATATATATATATATATATATATAATAAAATCCTAGCTCTAGCTCTGTACTGTCCTTTTATGTGTATGGTGGCTTCTCATATAATATCTTTTTTTTACTTTTGTCTTCCTGCTTGATGAACAGGGTGTTTGTGTAAAGCTGACTGGCTCATGGTCTCCTTTTCTCTTTTATCTCAATCTATTCCTGGAATAAATCAGTCTAGTCATGGAGCATTATGTTCTTGTGGTTCATTTACTTTAAGTATGAACATTTAAAAAGTACCTTTATGGTGAAAAACCTCTAAAATCAAGATGCTTTGAAGTTCCTGGGGTGGGGGGGATGGTGGTGTACCCACTAGTGTAGCAGCATTATAGCATTTCATAGATGTTATAATTTACGGAAGTCTGTCAAAGTAAGGCTGTGTCCACATCATGTTTTTGTAGCATGTTTAATGTATATGTTGGTAAAAATGATGGAAAAGCTTATTATACAGGGCCTTTCTATCCTGCCATGCTCAGTAGAAAAATAACGTATATGTTAAATGGATACTTATGTGGTCTGCCAGTCGCTGTGATTTCTAAACACTTTTTTGGAGTATGTCTGAATTTTTACCCATTTAGGCTAGTTTCACACGAACGTTGTGTTTTGCGGTCCGCAAATTGCGGAGCCGCAAAAACAACGGATGGCATCCGTGTGCATTCTGTATTTTGCGGAGCGGAACAGCTGGCCCCTAATAGAACAGTCCTATCCTTGTCCGTAATACGGACAAGAATAGGACATGTTCTATTTTTTTTGCGGGCCTACGGAATGGACATACGGATGCCGACAGCACACGGTGTGCTGTCCGCATTTTTTGCGGACCCATAGAAATGAATGGGTCTGCATTTTTCACATGAACGGAGTTTGCAAAAAATACGTTAGTGTGAAAGAGGCCTAAGGCAGATGCAGCCCGTGTGCATTCTGCATTAGCCTATTCGTGTCTGCAAAACGGACAAGGATAGGAGATGTTCTAATTTTTCTGCAGGGCCACGGAACTGAGCAATGGAAGCGGACAGCACAAGGAGTGCTGTTCATATTCTTTTACAGCCCCACTGAAGTTAATGGTTCTGCATCCGAGTTGCAAATGTGGATCCAAACAGCGTTCGTGTGCATGATGCCTTATCCAGAAGTGATTTGGGAGGTCAGACACTGATACTAGTTCATCCCAAAGGTGTTCTGTGGGGTCGAAGACAAGTTCTTCGACACCAAACTCACCCAACCATGCCCTTATGGAGCTTGCTTTGTGCACTGGACAATCATGCTGAAGAGAAAACTGTTCCTGCGTTGTTGAAAGCATACAATTGTCTAAAATGTCCTGGCATGCTGAAGTGTTTAGATTTCCCTTCACTAGAATTCAGGGGTCTAGGCCAACTCCTGAAAAACAACCCCATAGCATTATCCCTCATCCAGAAACCTTTACAGTTGTCACAATACAGTAGGGTTTTCACAATACCAAAATTTTTATTCGGTTTCGATACCATAAAAAAGTATTGCAATACTCGATACCATTCGATACCACACGAAAAAATAAAAACACCAAAAAAAGCCGCGTGCATTCCGCATTTTATAAAACATCCAGCCCATAATAGAACAGTCCTATCCTATTTTTTTGGGGGGACAAGGTGACTAAAAAATGGCGAATCGTGCGTTTTTTATTTATTTTTTCTGTTACGGCGTTCACCGCATAGGAGATATTTTTTAATATTTCAATACTTTGGACTTTTCGGACGTGGCGATACCTAATATGTTTATTTATTGTTTATATATTTTATATGTAAAATTGGGAAGGGGGAATTTAAACTTAATATTTTGGTATTTTTAACTTTTTTTTTACTTTTTATTTCCTATTACCTTCTTAGGGGCTAGAACCCTTGTCCTATGCATCCTAATAGATCTCTATTAGGGTGCATAGGACTTACACTCTCCCTGCTGCCCTGGGCTTTGTGCACAGGGCAGCTTACCATGGCAGCCAGGACTTCAGTAGCGTCCTGGTTGCCATGGTAACCGATCGCCGCTGAGGGGTTAACTACCGCTGATCGCAACTCCCTTTCTTACAGGTCGGGTGCCGGCTATGTGATTCTGCACCGGCACCCGCTCCTGTACTTGTATTTAATGATAGAAATGTTCATTGGTGGCGCAGTGCGCCCTCCCCTTCTCCGCCTCCTTCCCCTCATTGGTGGCAGCGGCAGCAGTAGCACAGGAGGTAGGGAGAGCTTCCTTCTCCCCTGTGCTGCTCAGGGAACATGGAGCGCACTGAGAGCAGCGCGCACCATGTTCTCTGATACTAGGCTGTGTAGTAGCACAGCATGGGGGGGGGGGGGGAGTACTATGGGGGCACTATATAGGGGCATTTTTTACTGGCACATTATGGGGGGCACTATGGAGAAGGGGGGGAGAGAAGCACTATGGGGAATCTACTGGGGCACTATATAGGGGCATTTTTTACTGGCACACATTATTCGGGGTACAATGGGGAAAGGAGCACTATGGGGTCATCTACTGGGGGCACTATATAGGAGAACTTTATACTGGCACATAATGGGGGGCACTATGGGGTCATCTACTGGGGGCACTATATAGGGGTATTTTATATTGGTACACCTTATGGGGGCATTATGGGGACATAAGCTCAACTGGGGGCACTAAGAGGGTTTTTTTTTACTGGCACACAGAACGGGGGCATTTTTGTACTAGTTTACATTATAAGGGGGCATTTTTTGCACTGCCACACATTAGGGGCATTTTTCTACTGTCAGATTATAAGTAGAATTATTACTACAGGGGCATTTTAGTGAGCTTTATTATTGAATAAAAAGCTTTCAAAAAGGTGCATGTATGCAAAAACTGTAAAAACTACAGCTCGACGCATGCAGTTCCATTGCTGTATAAATACATAGGTTTGCATAGGAGGTTTATAAACAAAACAACATTCACTGAAATCTATCAGTATAGCACCACCTGCTGTTTGTTTTTTTTCTTATTTCTTTGTCTGGCTCACTGAGAAGGCCGCACATGCTCAGTTTCATCCTTTAACTGCCTCCTGACCTGTGATAGGGAGAGCTGAGACACGCCTCCTTAGCTGCAGCAGAAAAGACACTCCCCTTGAGCTGTCTGCTTGATATAAATCTAGCAGAGCAATGAATGAGGAGATCTCTAGATCCATGTGAGGTACAGGGCTGGTTCTAGCTTTGTTAGAAGGACATTGTCATGTACTGTATGATGTCTGATTTTATTTTTTACATTAGTCATGAGATAACCCCTTTGAGATCTATTGCATTGCTGCTCTACTTCTTTTTTTCTTTTTAGGTGCACTGAAATTATAAAAAAAAATGGTTGCAAATATGTAAATAGTCTCTCATGACCACCAATCAGGCTCTCATGTGGCGTATGCCATGGTAGAGGATTTTTCCCTTGTATGAGGCTGCTGAAGTTGATTGTTACCTTATATTAATTCCAGGAGGTCTTTTATACTTTATATGCTGGTGTCAAAGTCATCACATTTGGCTAAAATTGGGTGTCATTGTTCTACTTGCGTCTGAAAAATTTCCTAGGAAGACTATAATACTGTATATACAGAATATCTCCATATTTTTTGTGACAGGGGCATGTACCCCCAGGGCTACTTAGTAAGTGTCAACCCTTTCTGCAGACTCATTTTTACCATGGAAATAGTATGGTATTGATGCTGAGCAGAGTACACGATAAGACCTCATCATCTGTAGATGGCTCAGAGCCTGAGAAGGATTTATCCATTGCATATGTTAAAAATCACACTAGGCCTCATTGCAGGTGCAGCTTT
This sequence comes from Rhinella marina, assembly GCA_900303285.1. Lineage (NCBI taxonomy): Eukaryota > Metazoa > Chordata > Amphibia > Anura > Bufonidae > Rhinella > Rhinella marina. The sequence goes on from ONZH01001988.1 coordinate 346,152, forward strand.
TGTAGACTGCATAATAGGCTTGTGAGCTCAAGTGTCTGCCCTCTCCATCGCACTTGAGCTGCCGCTGTACCTGGTGAACAGGAGCTCTCAGTGTCTCAATCAAGGTGCATTAGCAAGACAAAAGCTCGTCAGTCAGTGTTTTCTCTGGACCAGGCTTTGATGGCAAGTGACAAAAGGTTCCTTTAGATTGGTCACATTAGACCCCAGAAACATACATATGCTGCACGGGCCATGCTTTTGTTTCCCCGTGTCCAAGCACTTCTCCCCCTTTCCCTCCATTGTGGACCTGTCTTTTCTCTTTTGCATTGACAGGTGCTGAGCGATGTGGCAAATTCAGTTCACGAATACGCTGATGCTTGGGACTATATTTTGCAAAGAGGTTTATCCAAGTAGACTAAACGTCAGCCATGAATTGAGAAACATCACCTGCGCGACCTATGGTGATAAATACACCGGGGGATTTACTGAGTAAAAATCACCAGAATGTGGGCTCAAAACGTGCCAAAAACTGGTGTGAATAATTTGAGCTGGATTTATTATGTGCTTTAGACACTTTTTATGCCTCACTAGACAACTTTATAAAGTGTCTAGAAAAGGAGTCTTCAAACATATCAGGTTTATAAATGACCCACACCATAATTTTGGTACAAAATATTGACCTACATTTACTAATATGATGCGGCCTAGACCATTTGGTAAAACACAACCAAATTATGTGTAACTTGGCACATCTAGCATTAGAAAAATTGACTGCACATAGTTTACTGAGGGGCTATGTCTTATCAACAAAGGGGCGTGACCTAAGATGCAACATTTTGTGCCAAAGTTTTGGCACAAAACTCTGCCGCAAACTAAGCCAATCAATAGGTGGCATAAAGTAAGACATAAGTGTCTAGTCATGTACCAAATTCATCATCCAGCCTGAGCCACTGTGACAAATCTGGTGCATTGTTAAAGAGGATCTTTCACCACTCCTGACATGCCTATTTTAATAGCTTCAAGCATTCCCCATGTAATAACAATTCTAGAACATCTATTCTTATGTCTCTATGTTGAGCCATTCCTTTATTATTTCTACTAGAAGTTATGAATGAATTGCTAGCAGTCTGCAGTAAGGGTACAGAGGGGAGGTAACAAGTAGAGGGTGTGTACCAACACAGTATTAGAATGGCAGCACTGATTGGATAGAGTGAGTCTTTGCTGGTACACCCACCAACTGGTTACCTCCCCTCTGTACCTTTACTGCAGACTGCTAGCAATTCATTCATAACTTCTAGTAGAAATAATAGAGGAATGGCACAACACAGAGTCATAAAAACAGATGCTCTACAATTGTTATTACATGGGGGATGTGTGAAGCTATTAAAACAGGCACGTCAGGAGTGGTGAAAGGTCCTCTTTAAGCGGTCTAAATCTGCATGTTATGCTACATGCAACCAACCATGTACAGTCCGAGAAACACACCCATGTGTCAGCTGCATCTCCTAGACTGCACAATGTTAGTGCAGTACAATAGATTGGCAGTCATATAAATCACTATGATGCAGTGAGTTTGTTTCAGAGGTGCCACCATTGGTCTGGGAGATGCGGTCAACACACGGTCATGTGCATGTGGCCTTAGAATTAGTAAATTCACCTTCACTGGCTGCACATTTACGATTAAATTTATTGCTCATTTTAGCAGAAATTGCACAGGTAAAATTGGGGCCATAACGTTTTTATTTTTCCATTCAAATAGCCATATGAGGGCTTGTTTTTCTGAGGCAAGTTGTACTTTCTAATGGCATCATTTACTGTTGCAATTTAGTGGGAAGTTGGAAAAAAATTCAAAATGTGGTGGAATTAGAAAAAAAAACTGTATGCCACAGTTTTATGGGTTTTGTTTTTTCAGTATTTCCTAAGCAGTAAAACTTTCACCTGTTACCTTCATTCTCTGGTCCAGTATGATTACAACCATACCACATTTATATACGGTAGTTTTTCATGCATTTTAATACTGGAAAAAATAAACTTTTGAAAAAATTTTTTTCTTTGCATCACTATATTATGACTCACAACGTTTTTGTTTTTATTTTTATGTCTATGGAGCTGTGTGAGAGTGTGTATGACTTTTTGATCAGTTTTTAATTTTTTGGGGTGGGTTTTTTGGTAAAGTGACAAAAATGTTTTGTTTTTTTTTCCCATTACGCTGTTCACCGTTTTACACTTTTTAAAAGTTTCCCTAGGGAACATTAACATGCCATCATTAGATTGCCTCTCTTATAGACTTGAATGATGTGACAGACTGCTGAAATCAGGGGGTCTGTCATTACACTATGCTGCCTTCGGTGAGGGCAGTAAGGTACAAAGTGACAGGTTACCTTTAACAGCAAGCTACACCCAACAATGACATCATGGTCGTATTAGACTTCACACTCCAGAAACTAAAGCAAGCTACTACATGCAATGATTGCACTGAAATTTTATTGGAGAAGAGAAAACCTTTCATCTGTATAAACAAATAATACAGATTTTTTGTATTCCTGTTATCTCCTGTACGTGACATACATGATCAGCCAAGTAAAAGCGAAAGCAAGTGAGCTGGTCAACACTTTCAAATTTGAGCAAAGCCTCCAGTCAAAATACTATAAGCCCTGGAACCCACCTGCAGAATCGCACTCCGTTGTTATTATGCAAACATGTACGCAAGGCCATGGCTAAGCATGTCAAGACTATAGTGAGACACGCCACGAGAGGCCCTGAATGTGTTCACAAATCCAAAGAACTAGTTCATACAGGCACCCTATGTGTGAAGGCAGAAGGAAAAAGTGAGGTCACTGAGTGTAGTCGTCAGAGATTTTATTTTTACACTGGAAATAACACTTTTCACAGGGGTTAGCATTCCACAGGCCGCCATTTGCGCAGTACCTGTTCTATCAATATCTTGCGGTTTGGCAGAACTATTTATGGGTGGGTGGAACCACTACATTTGGTAAAGTACATTTTTGCCTGACTATGCCAGCTAAATAACAGATTGACGGAGTTAAAGTCTGAGGCCAAAGAGCCACAATGCGCTAAACAGTTGGCAAGAGACGTATTTGCACCAAGAAACCCTTAAATTATAGACTGAAGAACAACTAATCAGGAATTAGAAGCTTTGCCCATAGCAGCTCGCATCTACAGTTACACAGACACAATTAGTCAAGCCGAGCACATAACTACATAATGTAATATAGGCTTTATAAACACTTTAAACTAGTGATGGTGGCCTCACATGTGGTCCACGGACAGGAAGGCGGACATACACACATAAATACATACACAAATCAGCCATGGGGGCATTTTCTTTCTGTCAGACGTAGCTGGACCTGCAGCTGGGTTCCTGATCCTTCATCCCCTGTTTTTTCTTACTCTGGTCTCCGCATGTCAACATTGCGTTTCACACAGTTCATATGGAAGCCGCCGCCAATGACGAATGTGACCCCAGTATGTCACTACACGCTGCAGATTTCCCACCTTTGCGATGCATTAGGTAAAATCTATGGTAAATTCCTGATATTTGTCTGAAACATTGCTCCATGTAAAAGAACTTTTACTCTCAGTTCTTAAAGTTGATGCATGTGAGCAAAAGCTAACCGATCTGGTCTGATGCCACAGAAAACTTACTGTATCATAAATTTCTGAAATGTTAATTTTGGATAGGATAGAAGGGTTCAGAACAAATAATGCATTACAGCGTTAAATATATGTAGCTTCACAGTCACCAGATTGACCATCCTGACCCTATATATCCTACACTGGGCATATGAGCGTCGGACCATGAATCAGTGAAAGAAGGTGGCCTGTAATGATGAATCATGTTTTGTTTTCTTACATCATATAGACGGTCGGGGGCATATGCCTCACTTATGAAAAAGATGGCACTGTTACATACTACTGGAAAAAGGGAAATTGGTGGAGGCAGGGTGATGCTCATATGGGTGTTATTTAGCAATAATTATTTTGGCAAAGGTATCCCCAAGAGCAGTAGCCTCTTTCAACAGGATAATGTGCACCTGCCACACTTTTTCAGGAATAGTTTGAGGAACATGACAAAGAGTTCAAGGTGTGGAGTTTGCCTCCAGATTCCAAAAACTTAAAGGGGTTGTCTCAACTCAGACAATGGGGGCATATTGCTAGGGTATGCCCTGATTGTCTTATAGGTGTGGGTCCCACCACTGGAACCCGCACCTATATCAATAATGGAGCCCTGAAAATGTTGGAGGCTGCACTGTGCATGCACAGCCACCCTCCATTCATTTTCTATGGGGCTGCCAAAAATAGCCAAGCACTGGCTCGGGCTCATAAAAGTGAATGGGAGCAGTGGCTGGTCATGCACAGTGCGCTCCCATAAACTTCTGTGGGGAGAGCGCTTGGTGGTGACCGGACCAGAGTCCTCCAGCCGCCACCTTGCGAGGCTCCTAGCGACATGCCCCCATTGTCTGTAATAAGACAACCCCTTTAAAGGATCAGCTGCTAACATCTTGGTACCAGATAGCACAGGACACCTTCACAGGTCTTATGGAGTCCAGCAGGTGGTCTGATGTTATTTCTCATTGTAAATACATAGGGCATGTTCACACTGCCATATTTGTATTGTTAGTCAATATGAGTAGACAATCAGTGGCCCCTCCCTTGCCAGGCTGCAGAACGAAATGCTGCCCTGTGCTATGTACTGCCTCAGGTGCAGTCAAGAGAATGTGAGAATACAGCTCCTCTGTTCTCCACGACCAGTCTGGAGTGATCCTACCCAATATCAATCAGTAAACTGGAGGAGGCCCCAAACCCTGTAGTCTGGACTACTTAGCATATACACACATTGGTTGAAGGTGGGTATCATTACCTCTGACTTCTCCTTACCGAGGGTGCCAGAATAAAATATCATGATACGGACACAAACTTAGCAAGGTTGTTGCAAAAGTTTCTAAAACAATACATTTGGTGCACACTATGTATTCCACTTTCCTGGATCTACTGTGAATCATAGAAAACCCATTCAATTCATGTTCATTACAGAAAATACAAATAAGACGATTGTATGCCATACCTGAGAGGAAGCTCCGGCTTGTAGTACAATGTTGACATCATGCTTAAATAAGTTTCTGGGCTCCTGATATAGATAGGGCATTGGAGCCTTACCAATCGGATATTGATAACCTATCCTGAGGATAAGGGCCAAACACAGGACCATCAGCAGGAAACACATTAGGAGAGATTCATCAAACTGGTGTAAAGTAGAACTGGCTTAGTTGCCCATAGCAACCAATCAGATTCCAACTTTCATTTTTCACAGCTACTTTGGAAAATACAAGGTGGAATCTGATTGGTTGCTTTGGGCAACTAAGCCAGTTCTACTGTACACCAGTTTGATAAATTGCCCCCATTATGTGAGTACACTGCAGTGGCCCCACCATCAGATAAGTATTGACTGTAGTCAACACACGGTCGTGTGCATGAGCCCTATGTCATCAATATCAGGAGTTCGGAAAACCCCTGTAACATTTAAATAAGTGAAGACATCCCGATCTTTATCTATGTACACTTGCAATCTAATATTATGTTTCTTATTTATCGTTCCTTTTTTATTTCATGTTACCTATAGGCTGTATGCAGTTTTTCAGATATCTGAGACACTTTTCAGTTAATGATACATAGATCATTATCCATGGGTGTATAGTTTTTGATTTTACCTCACCTAAAAATATTTTGCCTTGCCGCCACCCTCCCCACTATGACAACTACAGCCATTAATACGATTTTACCGTCATTCATTCTTGCCTTCTTATTTGAATCTTTTTGCTCTCCATTTTAATTGTTTTCCTTTGAAATTCCACTGCTAATGTTTTGTCTGATTTCTCTCGCTGACCCACCTCAGCGGCTGGCCACTGTGTTTTTTCACGGGAAGCTGAAAACAAAGACCGGTTGTGTTAAAGTTGGGGGGAGGCAGGAAACTTAACTCACAAGGGACCCTCCCAGTTCTGCCTGTCCCAGAGTCCGACTCCAGCATGTGGAATTAAATCTGACAGCCTGTCTGGGACACGTTCTAAGTAATGATTATCTATCCCTTTTTTCCAAGTGAAAGAACCACTATTTTCTTAAGTCTACACCAATCTTACATTCAGTTGGGTTTGATTCTTCATTCTTTAAAACGGATCCTGTCTCTGCCAACAAATCAATATGTCTGCTCTGAGATTTATTTCATGAATGTTTGTTATATAACAAGTAGAAAAAAAAACTGAAAGTACAGAGGAATATTAACCTAACAGCTTATGTCCATCTAAACCAACAGCAGCACACAAATTCTTAAAAAAAAAATAAAAAAATCTTATTTTCAAATTTGCTCTCAGGGAATGGAAACAATCATACTGTAATTAGAGGCTGTTACCAGTCCTGACCTAGCCCTGCTAATAGAGTTGATGGGCTCCCTTACAATGTATTAGCGCATGACCACACTGCAAGTACCGCATGGGCATACAAGCTTCAGCGGACTCTAATTAGGACCACACTGTTTGATCGGTCCGTACTATGAATGGCTGTATGGTACTGTGGGTGCAGTGGGGCCATTGATATAGACAGACCTTTCCGTCAGTCATAGGATCTCAATAGCGGAGGAAAACGATTCAGTTTTGTCCCCATTCATTGTCAAAGGGGACAAAACTGAACTGAAGGGAAAGGAGTCACCAGAATGAATTCCGTTCCGTCTCACTGCGTTCACTGCAAGCAGTGTTTTTGAGTGTGTCCTGGGATGCAGAGCAAGACGGATCCGTCATGACTCAATGTAAGTCGATGGAGATGGATCCATTTTCTCTGACACAAAATAAAACAGATCCCCCATTGACTTACAATTGTTTTAGAGACGGATCCGTCATGGCTATTTTAGAGATAATACAACCGTAACGGTTGCATTGTCGTGCCGGAAGCGTTTTTGCTGATTGATGACGGATCCAACAAAAACGCAGATGTGAAAGTAGCCTAATACAGTGCAGTTAGTTGAATTTGAGCCGTTGTGAATATTACGGCTGTGCAGTACTTGAATGCAGCGTGACCGTGTGGCAGACACCACACTTTCGGATCGTGTGGTCATGGTCTTAGGGTAATTTCACATGGGCAGATACACTGCCTGTAATGAGCATCAATAGGTGATATAACAGGTCGATTAGCAGGTGGAAAGACTTGCATTTACACTTCACAAGAACTTGTTTAGATTGTGTGATCGCTTCTCTTTCTTCCTCTCATGGGAGTGGATGTAATGCCGAGAAAATATCATCTTTAGGATACCATAAAAAGATGCAATAAATGAAATAAGCTAATTAGTGTTCAGCCGCAGCACAGGTTAACGATTGGGTGCGTATCGCTCCATGTAAAAGACTCTTTAGGGTAGGCAAAACTCAGGGCTAAACACAGCACCAGCACAAACCTCAACCCTGACCTAACATTTTCCTACAATGTATCAGCCTGGATTCTATAGTGTTTAGCTTATAGTCAGTTGACTAAACTGTTACAGTTGTAACAAACCCTCAGCTGTATTAGGTCTGTGTGGATTTTCAGCTTTGGTAATCTAACAAGAATGCTCCCATTTACTAAAAACAAGCAGACATAAAAATTGTGAGGGCAGAAAACACAATTATATGATAAAGCAGCTGAACCTTCACATTCTAGGAGTTATGAATGCACACATAGGAGCTGCGCTGCCCTATACATTTCAGGAGGGTTAAACCTAATGTGTATGGTTTTTGTTGCTGCAGAAATTTAAAATTCAAAGTAAAATAAGGAGTGGATATTTTCCCTTTATTTATTATAGAATTACATCGCCCAACATATGGAAACAGTTCAGTGAGAGCTGCTTGTAAAACACAGAGGCCCTATTCATCTCCCCCTAACTAAAATATATTCTAGCATTAGCAGAACAGTGACTCTAAAGGGAAACGCTCTGCCAGCAGTAAGTCGTTTGGCCAGCAGAGGTTCTTGGGTGGCCTTCTGATGCAACTAGAAATTGTCATGCAACTTTCTAAATTATTATCAGCAATGTAGAAACATTAGAGATACTAGCAGATGACAATGTGGGATTAAAATCCAAGGGGAGTCACGTGTAGAGAAGGAGCTGGGTGTATTGGTGGATCATAAACTTAAAAAGAATGTCAATCAGCTGTTTCTAAAGACCGACACATACATTAGTGTATTTCCACCCAAACCTGCTGAAATTCTAATGTGTATGAAGAGCTCTCCAACTGGTGGAAGGATCAGACAAATTTTATTTTTTTTATTCAATACGTCTGTTCTCCCAGAAGATAAGCTGCAACCAAAAAAGCACATAAACACTCGGCCGAACCGAGCATGTACAGTATGTGTAAGAGAGAGCTGGGAAAAATAGCTGTTGGCTGAACGGTGGTTCAGCTGACAACTATTGAAAGTATATGGGCACCTTGACACCAGAAAGCTACTGTGTATTAAACGAGGCACGGACATGCAGGACAAGGACATATTATTACCACTTCACAAAGCATTAGTTGGACCTCATCTGGAATATGCAGCTCAGTTTTGGGCACCAGCTTACAGAAAGAATGCCTCAGAGTTACAATGTTCAGTCTCGAGAAGTAGTAAGAGCTCTCTGTGGAATAGTCTACCTCAAGAGCTGGTCACAGCAGGAAGAGCTGATGACGTCAAAGTCTTAGATCATTTCATATATCAAAGTAACATTAACACTTATCTTATGTACATGTAAAGAATTCTTGCTTTGAATGTTGAGCCAATCTTATCGCCACTGGGGATCGGGGGGGCATTGTTCCTTTTAAGCAGATTGGTTTACACCTTATGGGTCTTCATTTGAATCAATTGGGGGAAACAAAGTTCTAACGTTTACCCATAACCCGTCTTCCATTCATCCATGTCCTCTCCTTGAACTACAAAAACATATGACTTTTTTCAACTATACTATGTAACTTATAACTTAAAGGGGTTATCCCATGACTAATGTAGAAAATGAAAATCAGACATCATATATTACATGGCAATCTCTTTCTAACAAAGCTAGAACCAGCCCTGTACCTCACATGGATCCAGAGATCTCCTCATTCATTGCTCTACTAGATTTATATCAAGCTGACAGCTCAAGGGGAGTGTCTTTTCTCCTGCATCTAAGGGGGCGTGTCCATGCTCTCCCTATCACAGCTCAGGGGGCGTGTCCATGCTCTACCTATCACAGCTCAGGAGGCAGTTGAAGGATGAAACTGAGCATGTGCGGCCTTCTCAGTGAGCAGGACAAAGAAATAAGAAAAAAACAGCAGGTGGCGCTATACAGATACATTTTACTGAATAACTAAGTGGCTATGCTAATTTTTAATTACATGCAATTACAAAAGTATTCAGATCATAGAAACATAGCAGATTGACGGCAGAAAAAGACTACCTGGTCCATCTAGTCTGCCCTTTTATTGTTATCTTAGGATAGATACATGTTTATCCCAGACATGTTTAAATTCAGTTACTGTGGATGTATCAACCACCTCTGCTGGAAGTTTGTTCCAAGCTTCTACTACTCTTTCGGTGAAATAATATTTTCTAATGTTGTTCTTGATTTTTCCCCCAACTAACCTCAGATTGTGCCCCCTTGTTCTTGTGTTCTGTTTCTTATTAATAACCCTTCCCTCCTGAACTTTATTCAGTCCTTTAACATATTTAAAGGTTTCAATCATGTCCCCCCCTTCTCTTGTTTCCTCCAGACTATACATATTAAGATCCAGGTGCTGGTTTGAAAACTGTAGAATATTTTTTGTGGGACAAGCCCTTTAAGAAACCTTGTCAACACTGTACATAGAATGCAGCACTTGTGACAATCTTTGGCTGAAATATGACACATTTAAAGGGGTATTTCGGTTTTGCAATTTTCAGCATCCATTCACTTGCTAATAGTTATTGAATAGTAATTCCCCATTTCCCTGCACTCCATTGCAGTCATGTGACATTTCCCACTGAGTTGGTTCCTTATCCTGATCATGTCGATATCTGAGGTGTGTCGAGACTTGTAAGACTCTGCCCTGTCGACACAACTTGACTGTGAGGGCAGTGCTCTGCTTATTCTATTGGGCCCTGCCCTTTAGACATGATATCAGCATTGATGCTGTGTCTTAGGGTGGAGTTTTTCCAGCAGGGCTTCAAGCAGGCTTGGATTTGTGACATTTGAGCTGGGAGGGCAAGGAGAGGTAGGGACCTGATGCCACAGACACTCCTTGTGAGTTTTGTGCCAGGGTGTAAATACAAGGGTGCAGGTTACAGATCACAATTATGCTGGAGGAGTCAAAATGCACTCAGAACGTCATCATCTGATTTATATAATGCAGATAGGTTGAATGCTGTTGTTATTTATTTTGGTGTAAATGAAAACCCCTTTTAAAGGGCTCATCCAGTCTTCATCAATGAGTAATGACAAATTTTGGAACAGTCTAAGATATCTTGTGTTTCAATTTTTCACAGATTTAAAGATATAGGTTAGCTGCCACCAAATGCAAAACCGAGAAGGGAGCACATTATGCTTCAGACATAATCAAATACTGAAGGTAAGTCGAACTACAACAATGCCACGTCTCAGTAGTAACTAGGAATTTCACTGGAAAGGGGCAGATATTGCATGAAATTGTATTTTTCAAGTTTAATTTACCCTGTGTATTGAATGTCTGTCATGTAACATGAGTAACTAAGATGCGGAACATCATCAAACGCACTCTGAATCCTCAAGCACTGAGCCGGCCCTCTACTTATTCAGCCAATCTTGCCTGAATAAGTGGTCCAGCATCTATTGGCGCAATAGCTAGTGGAACTCTCGCGTGACCTGTCGCCTCCACATATAAAAAAGACAGACACACTCCTAGTATTCTTGTGCTCCGCAAGTCACCAGCTGCACTAAGAAATAGCGTCATGTCTTGTACACATGAGAGTGATACTCAAAGCAGTTACGCTAGATTCCAGAATGCAGATAACGCAATCCTTCGACTCGAGGCGCCAGAAGCACTCGTGTATCGCGGCACATTAGTACTCTCCCCCAAAAAGAGAACGGAGGTACCAGGCTATATCTAGTGAGCACGACAGCCTGCATAATCGATGATTCAGTAAGCCATTATTCGAATGACACATCCTCTGAATTAGCACGGACTTAAACTTCTGGCCCATCCATCTCCAGCATTTCCTCATGTATGCGGAGGAGGGCGGCGCTGCTAGACTACTAGATGCCTATATCTCATGGATTTGCTCAGGCGTGCAAAGAATGCTCGATAAATAGGAGAAGGCGTATTCGAGCTTATTGCTCTTCTCATATGAGATTTGCCAAGATCTTATGTGGATCTGGAAAATTAAACTCTAAGTATAAGCCGACTTTATGAGCGTACAAGATACTAGAATGGGTGGCAACAGCATTTATTAGAGCTAAGCAAAATCGTAGAGGTGTCTATAGAGCTAATGTCCCCTCCTAGCCGAGACAAAAAGAAAGCTCATAGATTTTCTCCTTAACTAGTCTATGGTTCTCCGCCCTGGTCTTCTGTGTAGTTAATCATGCTTGAATAAACAATTATAGAAAACGACTAACAGTATGCTCGAGCCCACAATTCTTCTTCTTCTTCAGTATCAGTTTCCTTTGCCTGCATCTGGCACACAGGGCATATTAGAAGTAAACATAGTCCTGGACACTGATGGTAATGCTTCTAAGTGCTGTTTCTAATGGAACTACATACAGTTGGCACGAGTTCATGTTTTGAGTGTAGAGCACGACATATGCACCTGAGCTAGTCACTAATGAGCATCATGGTGACTAAACACACTGAGTCTCATTCCACGTGAAGCTACTACATCCTCTCTCTTCTCGTCTAGTGTGTAAACAAATCAGATAATTTTCCTTCATATTTATACCATGGGCAAGCTCTAGTGTAGAGCACTCCACAACCGCATATTATCTCCTCTGCACTGCTGCAGTAGCTATTTTCGAGATGCTTATATGTAAAGACAACGAACAGTAGCAGTATAAGATACCACCTACACTGCAGAATCAGGTTTCATGGCGACATGGGGTACCATAGAGTGAGTATTTTTAGTGCTAGAGAGAACGCAAATGAGAGAGAGCAGAATAGAGGCGTATCTACGATCAGAGACTAGTGAGAAGCGTATGGCCACACTGAAACGCTCACATCGCGTACCGACTCAGTTAGTTCATTTGTCAATTCCCGAAGCGCCCTTGCTGTATTACCGAGACCAACATCACAGACACCAGGCAGAACACCAGCGTAGACGCATAATCGAGTCACTCAGGTGACAGACCTCCCAGGCCTCAGTACTTAGTTCCTCGAGATAAGAGCACCAGCTAGCTCAGCAGAACACTATAAGATCAGTCCCACTCCAATACTAGATCCGTTTATACCCAGCCCTATCAGACTCAGATCCAGCACCCTAACAAGTCAGTAGAAACCACTACAATAAAATTAGCTTCGCACACAAAATATAAACAAAGGCCCACACCCCTTTTATTATACAGCTCCTTGACAGTTCGTGCACTCGCACAATTCTAGACCATCAGAAACCAACAACTCAACTAATACAATGGGATCTAACTAGCACTAGCGAGGAGATATCACTAGCATCTCACAAGAATGAACGCGCTGACATGGCTGGTCGAATGAAGCTGACAACAATGGAGAGAGCTCATTACTGCATGCTGAGTAGACTTTATCTCTACAAACTTTACTTCATCCCACGCGAAGCCTCGATTTCTAACAAATGCCGTAATTATCATCCATCTCGTGTGCTACTATAAATCGACATGTAGTGGCACTCATTAAATGGTATCGTAGATGGAATAAGAGCGCGTCGAGAAGAGTGAATGTCCTCTTATACGATCATACACAAATTACGACAGTTGCATCTAGCTTGTCTAGCGCTTATATGTTCAACTTGCTTTATAAGCGTGTTCTTGTCATTTAGAAGAACAGCCTATAATGAGAGCAGTGCCTTAACGTCACTCCCTCGACCATACACATCTGTGTGCTGACCATGCAGCCGACAGCATTATGCAGCACATTGTGGCGGGCGGGTGGCTTTGCCTCAAGGATACAGTAGAGTCTTCCCTCCCATCTCCATGCCCGCACATCACTGCTCATTCGCTGTATTGTTCTGCATTATACAGAAGTGAATAGGTGAGAATCGAGAGACGGCCATTTTTTTTTGTTTACTGGTCTTTCTGCACATTGGTCATTTTTCTATCTCTTATGAAGATGATGTCAGTCTGATTTTATATGTGAAATGTAGTGTTCTTTGTTGCTTTATTCTTGTGGGGTGTTATTATTAGCTAGGTAAAACTGAGATGTATTCTATATATATTTAAAATCTATTATTATATGCTTATCTATTATTTTTATTTTTTGCAGGGTAGTATCAGGAATACTTACATTTACAATCATAGGCGGATATATATACAATAACACGCATGTATTACTCACTATTTAAATCTCTATTGGTTAAAACACCCTTGAGGGATATATAGCATATGAAGCATCTTTTAGAAATCAACAAATACATATCTTAACATCTAATTCCATGTATTTTCTTATTGTGATAATGCATACAATATAGTGTACATCACACTAATAATATCATATAATCTTAGATGTCACTCTAAAGAGAGAGTATTTTGCAATACGCCAAACAGGATAATGAGGTAGCAAAGAGAATTTATAGATTAAAAAGAAACAGATACCTATACCATTGTCATGCAGCGCAGAGGCCACTGAGATCCTTGTCTGTCTCTACTCAATCAGTAGTGATCGTGCCATTGCTGTTTTAAGACTATACAACTGCACAAGTCATCACTGTTATGCGAGTGAGCATGTCTGCGTATCGCGCTGCAAGTTTGACCGCCCTTCGAGGAAACCTAGACGAACTTAAAGAGGCCCAGAAGAGGAGCACATCACTCTATAATGAGGATACCTATGCTAGTCTGCTCAGACGATGCAGAGAGAGCACTAAACAGATGTGAGTGGAGACGACTGGCACAGTTGGTGGCATCTCCTCGTTCATTGCGTTACGTACAGGTCCAAAACTTTAGTCTGCTCAGAAGATACCGGCTGCACTGCTAGGAATCGCCACACGCTCAATCGAGCATAAGCGATGTACCGGCACATTGAAGACAGTCAGAGTGGCAGGTGAAGAAGAGTCTGCCTGACGCTATCATTTATATGCAGAGGAGCCAAGGCGAGTGGCGTAGGTCGTCTTGAGTATAAGCGGTCTAAGCGGTGAAACCTTGGAAACCTCAGAAAATGATGGAAACACCCACGGAAATGGACAGGAAACAGCAGGGGCAGCATGCATGGATGCCTCTGAGGCTGCCTAATCCCACCATTACCCCCAAATTCTCAGGCAACAGCCTGGTGGTTACCCTCATGGCAATTGTGCTCACCCAGACCAAGAAAGGCGAGGCAATACCCATAGCCTCCTTTCATCTTCAAGGCACAGTGTTAAGTGTAGAGACACAAATATACGGATCGACACTATGCATGAGTCCCAATACTCAGCCACTGCCTGCAAGTTTGACACCCTACATATAACTGCTCATGCTCGAAAGACATAGATGCGTGCTATGTCTCACGATAATGAGCATCAGGTATCTGTTTCTATATCCAGTCAATAATAGCATAGTTTGTGATCTAAGTTGTGACAACAGAACTGTGTCCGCAGGGCAATCGAAGCGATAGTCAGAATACATGCTCAGTCCTATCTAGCACAGTATTTGAGCACTTAGGGTTCGATTTCCCGCACTGGTCTAACGCAAGAATCAGCTCTATGAGTGGCAATTATAAATGCAAAAGAATACAATAATAAACATCACTGTAGCAGTATATCGATCATATAACGTCCCTCTTGATACTCCTGTCACCAAGCGGTAATCTATCTGTGAGTCACAACTTGTGTATGAGTTAGAGAGACAGGAGCTGACAATAGGTGAGCGAGGCTGAAGGATCGGCTCATTTCTGTTAACGGCATGGAAGATGACCAGGAGTGTAAATGAGCTCCGCGTGGGAGGACCTCATAGATAGATTGCTGTGGTCCGCGAAATACATCTCAGCTCGAGAACTACGAGAGATTAAGTTGCAAAAGAATCTGTTTGCCTCATGAATTTGGGTGCCTTCCCTGGCTGTGTCAGGATAAAGCTTTATTTTCATAAACACTCTACTATTTTACGAGAGTGGTGTCTGAGCCCTTGCATTGCATCTCCAGTGACCTGGCACTTATCCGTCCCATTAAACTACTCATTTCTGATAAAAGAACCTATATGGGCTCAAATCCGACATACTTTAGACATTAGTCTACACGATCATCCCCACCAAAGAGAACACTTGCAAACATACTGTCTGTGAAAAATGGATGCAGCTCATATTCAGTCCAAAGCCTCCAATTGTTAGTTTCATCACGGAAGAAGGCGAGAAAATAACAAGGAGAATGACTCCTGAGCCAGCCTTGGGTGATTCGTATTCCTTCCACTAACTCTTGCCAGTCGAAGCCGGATGCGCTGCTCCTATTTTTTTTTTGTTTTACATTTTGCACTTCAATGTGCATTTATTTTTAGCTCTGCCATCACAAGGTCAGGACACGTTTTGAGCACACTTAAAATGAAGACACAACAACAAAAACACTATCTGTACATAATATATACTAATACCGTTCCTCTTATCGCTGAGGTATTGGGTATTGTAGTAGTGCGACTCTGTAGTTTTGGTGGTCGGTATGAGGGAGAGATCATTGCAGCTGGATTAGATGACCTCAGATGGCACGTTCCCACCTAGGGCTAGTCACCTGACGGAGTTGCTCTGTCGAGAGTAACTATACTCACTTTCTAGAATTGTAGCACTTTGAAAGTAACTGTTGCATCAACCGCCTCATTGTGTATACTATATATACATTGCACACTCAAGCTTTATATTATTCACTGCGTGATCAGAGGCCTCTAGGTGCATATTAGTTGGGCAGTTTACATAGTTTCATGGATTTTCGACACAGAAAACGAAAAAGAGCTTGCGGCTCTAGACCAGGGCGGACGCTATCGATGCAATGCGCACAGCGTACCGCAAGGGCAAGAGAGAGCAACGATGACCATCTCCATTGCTACCTGCACTATGCATTGCACGAGGAGGTACAGCCTCGAACAAGTTATTAGAGATATCATGAGACCATAACAAAGAATGACCTCTACAGTACATACTACTATATGGATTAGGCGAGGAGACAGGTTCTGTTTGCCGCCCTATGATCCGGTAGTCACATTCGTTATGGTGAGAGCGCCTGAGAGGATCTAGGGGGAACAGGATGTGTCAATCCGTTGAAGACGCCATGACGAGATGTGACAGGTCCCTGTGCTAAGCTGTATGGTGTAGGATGATAGTAGTATTACTTAGCTCTTGGACTGGTGACCTTGTATGACAAGAGACGACGACCTGCGTAGGCTGCAGGTTCTACACCCTTCTGACCAACACACTTAGAGGTCCACGCTATCTAACGCCAGAGAATATGAGAAAGTTGTAACATTTTATATGACTCAGATTGAGAATCGACGTGGCATACTTATATGTAAATAAAACAGATCATACTATACAGTTTAGAGAACCTGGTCAAGTGAATGACAGCTCTATAGCACTATCTCTCACGGACGAGAAAAAAAGTCTTGAGAGAGGAGTAGAACAGAGACGCGCACTTAAGTAGACGTAAATTGGCACTTGGAGAGAGTCACTCCTGTATATGCTAAAGATGGGGGGGCAGGCTACTCTGGGGGGTAAAGGAGGTGAGCCAATCACGGTATATAGCAGCAGGCTACAGGTGCACCCCTTACATGGCTAGACTATTGTGTTTAAAATGTAGGTGGTGACACATCATGCCGGACTGGAGTTAGATGACAGATCAAAAATTTAAAACAGAAAGTATGCCACACCGATAGTCGAGTTAAAAAATTAGATTTGCGGTACAAATTCAACCAGAGAATAGCACAAAAAAAAGTAGAACACGTCTTATCCTATCATCACATCTTATAAGCGGCGGATCAGTAGTGGTGCATGTCAGAACATAACTTTAGCAACTGCGGAATGATCTCGCGAGCATATCTGTGGTACGTCCATGCCTACTCCTGGAACCATTCTTATAGTCACAACTGGGAGCCTGTCCTCTGAGTGGCAGGTTGGTGTCAGTACCACCCAACACTCTTCTCGATCAGATACTCAATGGGTAAAAGTCCGGAACGCCCAAGAGTACCTGTTGTTGCGCATGATCAAGTACACAATTTTGGTGAAGCTGGCATGTACTGACGTGCCTGAGAAGTGAGACTAGTGTCAAAATGCGCTGACTTCTAATGAGCGAGGTGGTGGACAAATAATGGTTCTTGATGATATTTTTCTCATTGTTGTGTCGGCGGGCAGAGCGTACAAGCATTGTTTATTGTGAACACGAGACAAGTAACAAGTATGTGCCGTCGAGCGACTAATAATCCTTTGGGCGAGACTTTCTCAAGATCCTGGGTATCAGGAAGCTACGATAGGACAATAAACAGTGGTGGTTTAAAATACACTAGACAGCATAGCAAAACACACCATGTGAA
Organism: Rhinella marina; assembly: GCA_900303285.1. Taxonomy (NCBI): domain Eukaryota; kingdom Metazoa; phylum Chordata; class Amphibia; order Anura; family Bufonidae; genus Rhinella; species Rhinella marina. The sequence goes on from ONZH01001988.1 coordinate 363,784, forward strand.
CAGATCAGATTTTTTTTGGTGTTACTACTTCAATTACACTATAGATTAATTTACGACAAAATCATTGAACCATTACTTCTGTAGGAGTGATATGTGGACTTTGTGAATTGTTATATCGTGTCTTCTATACATATGAGCTGTCAGCACACTTATCAATCTCAGCGTTGAGAGCAGGGAGTCTGTCTAGCGTTTGCTAGGCCGACACTCTGTCGTATATCTGCTTTGAGTATGTAGTTCTCATAGAGCAACTCAGCATATAGGTCTTCCTTAGTGATTTCGTGTAAGATGGGACGTGCTGGTGAGCAGATATTATCAGTATCTGCGTAAGGAACTATGTTGCTATTCTTCTGAGGGACTTTATCTATGGCATGAACGGAGCGACCTCCCTTAGATGTTGCATTAGAGTGGACCAGGAATTTAGCACAGCGTCGTTTTTGATCCAGGATTTGCGGAACCCTGTTGGGCAGATGTGTTTGAGTGTTCTTTCTCATGCTTGTATTTACATATAATCTTAAGTTATACACAATGATTAGAGAAAAAATTAGAACCTACGGTAAATCGGAGACAGAGCTCCACACTAGTGATACAGTCTCATATTAGCTAATGACTTGAGTCATTTGTACTCTACTTGTGTCTACACAATCATAATAGATTTTATACACTTCCGCCACACGATGTCCTGCTGCTATATATAAAACTACGAGTGACACTGGTAATTCGGGAGAGAGATCGCGGAGCTGTGTGAGGTATATGTAATGATCAACCGGTACATATAACTTGTCTTACAAAAGAGTTCACAAGCGAGAGCGTCGCCTAGTTACAAAGTCGGATTTGTCACACAATGCTTAGAATTATCAAATATGAGGTAATTTGTGGAGAGAGGGCCTGTATAAGAGAGTAGAGCATACACTGAGACAGAATATTATGTTGCACTCAGTAGGGTTCCTTAGAAGGACCTAGCCATACGAAACGATATATGAGAGATATGACACAGAGGGCTGTAGGTGACCTAACAACCTGGCGCGAGTGTTCTTTACACTAGAACTATTCTTTTGGGTAAGCTGAAGACCAGCGGCGAGCGCATGAGTTTAAGTTCTAGTGTCGTAGAGAATATAAGAAACGTATATGCATTTATAGTTAGAGGCCATGTAGGGGGGCTTTTCAATGCTCTATGAGAAATTGTTGATATAAGGCCTAGTGCTCTCACGTAGTAGGATCACTTCGTAAATAAATGAGTCTTTTCTCGGTCAGTCATGGTAGGGTCCAACACCATAGACGATCATACTGTCTGATCAGGTATGATGCGCAGGTGGCAGCCTCTGTGGCTGGAAACACTAGAGACGGCAGGAATAAGAGAAGATAGGAATCCATACTGGATACATAAGGTGAAGATTATATACAATATGTTCAAAGCTCTGTCACGTCACACCCGGAGGAGATTGAATTTCCACAGAGATCCAGCAGCTGTATCTGATTTCACTTATTTAATAAGCGTGAAGACTCAGCTCACTTGTCTATCAGCTGTTCAGACTCTGAGAGGCGTTATTACACAGTGACTGTTGCACTGCTGGTGGATGAGATCTGGGCGGTAGCCAGCTCGCACCTGTAATATGCGCACTCATTGAGACAGACCATACTCACTGACGGCTATGGGAGCGATGCACTGCACCTTCATAAAGGGACCGTCGATACACGCGTGAGTAATCATGAGGGGTCGCGTACACCTATCAGCGTTATGCTTTGACTTAATCCCAGTAGTTTGATGTGATGTTCCAGAGTTAATCGCTACGGAACGTTGAGCGATGGAGGTTGATAGAACGGAAAATAAACGGAAACCATAAGACGGCTAGGAGTCATATACTATCGGCTAAGCCTTAGAGGCATTCGCCGTTTTAACATGCCCGTCATAAATAGAACCTATGAGAATCATAACGATCCATTCGCCTCTACCAACTGTACGTCTAAATACTCGTACAAAGACTACACACAGTTCTGTCGAACAAGGACTCTGTTGTTTCTTCCAGTTCACTGGCACATAGAGCAGGCAGAGCGTCAGCTTGCTGAGGCGTAGTACATAATGATCTGGCTGCGGAATAGGCTTGCGTGGGAGAGCTAGTGTTACGCACCTGCCAGTAACGGGACAGACCTCGTCAACGGTGCTCTCGTCTCTCTTGCGACTTCCGTTCTTAATGGTTTCCGTATTCTCTTCCGCGCGCTATATCACATGCCATGTGGAGTGACCCAATACGGAACACGAATCGCGCACTAAGCATGATAACGCCTCGCTAGCTGGCGTGTACGATGAGGAAGGAGCACTCCTTTATCAGGCGTGGTTCTCACGAGACTCAATGATACTGGTAACTTATCCTCTGATAAGATCATCAGGAGGAGATCGCGCCTGCTGATCAGCTGAATCTGCAGTAGTGCTAGATCGCTCATCTCAGCAGCATACTTGAATGACTCCTTTCTCTCTGAGCTGTTGGACGTTAGGACGTGGAAATAGTGATGTCTAGCTGTTGGATACCCAGTGCGACTAGAGGTCCAGTAGAGGAGTTGGCAACATCACGCACCATCGCAGGTAAATGGGGCGTGAGTGTGATGGAAAAAAATCTCCGTAACAGGCAGACATGCTCGACTAGTAGGATCACATGAATGTACGGTGCATTCCTAACGTGCTATGGTAAGTCCTCGAGCCAGTGAAGAAATGGCTGCCAATGCTAGCCATATCAGGTAAGAATCTTGGTCCGTCTCTCTCCTCACAAGCAGCCTGATCTGCGGGCAGTCCCGGTCGTTCGCGTATCCCTCTCGTATCTACAGATCCTTTAAAGAACACTACATATCAGAAAACCCATATTCAACTTCGTCGTCAAGTTTATGATGCACTTTAAGGATCGTGGAACGAAATATCTCATTACCTGTAACATTCTTAACCTGAGTTCTGTCATGCTCTGTGTATCATAACCATAGGTCCCCTCCTCGCTAGTCGGTAGGCACCAAACCATAGTCTCGCAATAAAATGTACACCGCAACTAGCACCTGCTCAAGCCACAGGCGTCCATGGAGAGCTGAGAAAGAAGACCTTGGCAGCATAAGAATGGGAACGAGGTGTCGTCACAGTACTTGGCTATCAAGTCGACGTATCTCTTACTTCATCGTACGGTCACTCTTAGTGACTGAGACCGCAATGTGCACACGCCTCTATCATCCATGACCTGCTAATGAGTCAGTGCAGGAGTTCTTGCTACACGCAGAACTGCTTGCTGCAGAGTCAGCACAGAGGATAGGTGAGCTGACTGAAGAATGATTCCATTGGCACATATTCTTTGCCGTCTATATCATGCTCAAGGAACGCATCTCTCCTACACAAGGTATGAGAAATCCTACAAACACCTGCAGGATAATCCCTGAGAAGTCTCTATCCGTCACTCGCTACTCTATCCTGTCTATGTAGCTATGAGTAGCGAGATTCTGACTGACGCTGACTCTGATCACTAGTCATATGTCTGGTCACTTCCTTTTTCCAGATTGTCTCGACACAAAGTGCAGTTGTTGAGACCCGACTACAGCAGCTATGTGCTCTGGCTAATCCAGTGGAGGGTACAATCTACTGAGTGATCGAACAGTTATATGCTCTCAGAGAGTGCCACACATAATCAACACGCGAGCGGATGGGAGACAAGTGTATGGAGGATCACTATACGTAGAAATGAGAGACAGCGAGCAGAAATCTGCTTGTTTTTCTTTATAATAAGATGAATTTATTCAACAATATTTCAGTTCTGTCGTTAGTTCGAGTAGTAGGGTAGCATTAGACCAGTTTGCCTTTCACCGAGTCGTCTGTTCGACTGAGATCTGTGGCCACGCTTTATGCTAGTGAGGCACCTCCAGATGCTGCGATATCAGGTATATTGCGCCGCTATCACCATGACACGCAGGCACGTTTATATCAGGAACGGCAAGCATATGTGTATCATCTCAGTGTATAATATTGGGGTCCATAATGTCTAGAGGAACTCTGCGAATGCGCATATTCACGTACTATGTGAGCGACATTAGAGCGACACAGTGACATAGTCCGAGAGGACCAGTCTGATTCAGTTACTGCAGGTTCTGTAGGATTCACATCTACCTCAGAGAGACCTTCTCCGCGTGCTAGTGGTGCATAATGAGCAACCAACGGCTGTAATACCTGAATCTAGGTTGACCAACACGTTATCCGGTCTAGTCATCGATACTGCACAACCACACATATTCTTAGTAAAGCACAGATGCATGTAACGAGTATGCTAGAAATATGGTTGACTGCCAGCGAGCAATAATGTGCTACATGCACTACGGTCTGCCGCATCCACAGACTGCGCCAGAGGTGCACGCTGATACAATAGAGAGACTCTATTGGGCTCGATGTGACCATACTGGTTAGAGATTCTCATGTACATATATATAGTCATCTAGACACGTTAAGTATTGAGTCACCTCATTTTTAATTTAGCACTGTCTAGAAAAGCGAACTGCGCTTACCCACGGCAAATCATGCGGAGAGAGCGCGAGCTTCGCGCTCTCTTTAATCAAACTTTCGGTCACATTGACAGACCTATGAGCATGATCCCTAGCAGCATTTCAATGTCATCGCTCTGTATAGAGCTGGCCAAGAGGTGCCTCACGTTTTCTATATATTTTTATACGGTGGGTGCTGGGAAGATAATAGCGAATGTGGTTCGAGAGCGCATCTCAGACGGCATAGTCAATCGTTATCCTTGATGATTGCAGCACTGTGGATATAGTTTCTGACATATCGATGGAAAGGCCTTAGAGAGCTCGAATCCACTCGAGAGGCTGACAGAGTCAATACAGCATAGTACAACGATGAACGCGCTCATTCCATAGTTGCAGTATGCAGAGTATCACCAGCGTAACCTAACACTAAGTGTTAATCATCTTCAATCGTGCGCCATGGTCAGTGAGACTACAAATCAAGAGAGAAATGATGTCCCATTGAGCACAGTGATCATGAGTATTGGGATCTCACTGAACTCCTTTCTTTTGCAACTCTCATCTCTCTCGTGTGCTCTCTGGGAGCTTCAAAAGACAAGCTGCAGCTGCACAGAACCTGACGTACCCTAAACTGCGCGACATCAAATAATACTAATAGACAGAAGATTGTAAAAACAGAACGACTTCGTTCGCGCTGAGCAAACTCGATATAAGAGTGCGAGGCCTCGTGACGGCCAGCGACAGTGCTGCTAGGTGATCAACTGGGCAATCACTGAGGCGGCAGGTCTGCTTTCCTCGTCACAAGCACGTGAGATTTTCACTGCCTGGGCAGTGGGGCTGATCTAAGCAGAGTTGTTCAGTCGCAGTAAGAAATACTCATTCTGACATCAAACAAAATATTGCAGGGAATGTTTGCGTGATTGATACTGGATGAATATGCCTCAGTATAGGGGAGAGGTAACATGTTGGGTTGTGGGCAACCTATCATCAAAGTAGGGTGTTGGAATCCGATCTCCCGGCACCTCTGCCCAATCAGGCCTTGGTTCTACTTGAGGTAGAGTGAGCAGACCACTCCTATCTCCATGACCTTGAGTCACTGTCCATTGCTATGTATGGTGGCGGTTGGTCTCTTAGTAAGCTTGGTATGTGGCACCGCCAAGCTTCGAGCTGACCCCATTCACTTGAGATGTAGGACATGACGCAGGTTTGCCACCACGAGCCCTCGGCCTACTGTATGACCATGAATACAATGTTTATCCCCACAGCTTAATAAATCAGTTTCACAAAAGAAGCTTACATCGATCTAATGTACGAACATCTAATTTGCCTTCTGAAATAATGGGCACATGCCCGTATGCGTATCAACTGAACGTGGAGATAGCCAGAGCTGTCAAATGACGATGCTAGTGCATGAGCAGCATAGTTCACCATCTTTCTAGGCCTATGCATTCCTTATTTACACATGCTGGGGCCAGCTATCTCACCAGCTAACGAGATTGGCCATCTGTAATATACATCAAAATCCTGGAGTGCATCTCAGTTGAGTCATGATCACCAGCTATCCTGCTCTAGTATAGCTTCACAGTCTGTGACACCTCTGTTGACAGAGTGATGAACAGATTGTCACTGCTACCACAGCTTTGGGATTCATGCTAGTGAGCGCATCAGTTTATCGCAGTACATACACCTCTCTTTTTACAGAGTTGGACCTCGAACGTTTTACTAGTGCGCATACCAGAATTGCCACTGTACTCATTAGAACATTTCTGACTGCATCAGTTATCATAATACATATCACTATTGTCTTAACAGCTGGACACCTTGTTGACAGTAGCAACCGGTAGTCACTCTTATCATGCACTCGTCTAGTATTATCAGTCTGAGGCAACATCAAGTTACCAATATATCTTCTTTTACACAGATCAGTCTCTCCTTCTCACGGACTGAGTCAGACCTCTATTGCCACATCGTATCATATACATGCATCTTCACTGTAGGTCATTCCAGCTTATCAAATCAGTACAGCGACAGCCCCTTTGGATGATTATCTGTGGTCTTTATCTTGTTGGATTACTCACAAGTTGGGGAAATATCAGCAGCCACACTTTCACAGTGAAAACAGATTTGCAATGTTAGGTAGGGTGACTCTGGGGTTATCAGGGTGCTTGTCAGGCACAATACAGTTCCTATATATACGAGCGATTGTTACAGTAGGAGCCTTAGGCAGTGAACAGACTATTCGAGAATTTTGTCCACCTCGTGAGAGGAGTTAGAGTACTGCGGGTGAATAGGCAGATGCGTATATATATAGATAATGCGAGAACTGTGAGTCTCATTTACAAGTGTGACCTTCTACCGGTTGGGATAACGTGGGTGGACAGTTGCTCGAGCGTGCTGATGGTTATATTAAACAGTTGACCTGAGTGAGATATCAGTTATCATATATATACATTGCAAGTTCATTTGTACCGCAGAGATGGATATCACTATCGAGATCCGGTGGAAAGGACTGCTATCTAGCTATACTTGAGAGTGCGAGGCTATGCATGGTTAGTCATGATCAACATCAGTTCCTTACAGTGGACTAACCTATAAGTGAGTAGTCCTCGTGAGTTACAGCATGATGAACTCACTGAAGCTAGGGGTTAATGTGCTAGGTCTTCGCAGGCGCTATCCATTATCAACATCACATCTACTCTAATGACACAGTGAGACTCCTTTTACGGTGAAGTCTCAGACCTTGCACTGTATATCTGCCATCAGTCGAGAGCATCATCTTTTCATCAGATACATCTTTTCCCTGAGCACACACATGTGGATGCCCTACTATAGGTGAATGGATTACCAACTGTACCTACTTTCTCAATCCTGAAGGCATCAGTTATCGAGAGCCTACTCATCAATTTTCTCATCACGACCTGTGGGAGGCATGACCTGGCAGAACAATTTTCAGGATTAGAGCACTGTATAGTTGTATACAGATCTGGGCATCAGATGTTAATCAGATACATCTTTTATACAGATAAGATAAACATAATACACAGGGTCTAGATGTACAGACTGCACTAAGCGCGTAACTAGACACTCTAGTTCATGGAGGCATCTGTTCTAATACCATGAGTGTTGTATATTGTGTAGACGCGTTAAATGTGCCTATACCTAGTGAAAGAGGGTGCACACCGTTGTAACATGAATATAGACAACGTACCCGGATTTGGTATGCATGTCTTTGGACAGGGACTGTGGACAGATACCATGCATAGTAGAGGAGTAATTTCTACTCTCGAGGTTGAGTATTAGCAAATGTCAGATCATGCGAGCCATACAGCTAGCGTAGAGCACTTATCACCTGGGAGAGAGGCACAAAGAAAAACGATATTCTATATAATAGATCTATGTTCTCTTGATTTAGTTCACTATTGGAGTTTATGTGGGTATAGAATTAGTTGATAATTATGTGCGAGAGAACCGGATAGACGTAGCTCAGGAAGTGAACTATCTAGACAGGACGCTAAACCTGCGACACACTCGTTAATATGATGGCTATTATCATGACCGTACATGCGAACAAATATTATGACTAAAGTCCACGGGAAGCGCTAACACAACCACATATTGAACACAAAGTTTGTGGATTTCAGCATGTCGCGCTAACAATATTGCTACTGACCTCAGGGTTACGCAACATAATGACGTGAGCTTGCCTGTATCTCTGACGTGAACAAGATAAGCGTCCACTCCAGAGTTCTCTAATGGACAAGTGACAAACTTACCCAGGAACATTGGAGCGACGTGCTCTGCATAACTGAGTCGACGAAGGCTTACAGCTATATATGTACACGCTGTCCGAGAAGTAAACAAGTCTGCTATCTAGTTCAGACCTGCCTATCACGTCTTTGCGCTTAGGAGTGAGAGACACACTGAATAAACTTATACATAGTGAGTTTCATATCTCAAATGCATAATGCTTTAACCACTCATATAATTTTTTAACATGTTTGTTCTTTTCGTAGCGCGAGCGGGAAGCGTGAACGATGGCAGGAACTCTCGGAGAACTGACTGACCCCTCAGAACGCCTCATACGGTGCTAGCATGTTAGAACACCGTCACCGGCGCGATCCTACTAGACTCATCACGAAGCAATACGTACGCAATGGCGAGAGAGTTATTATGCGTGCGATCAAGCTGAGATGTCAATATCATCTCATTTTGGGAGGGGGGAAGAGTAAAAAGACGTAGATCCTTAAAAGGACAAATGACTAATGGAATTCTCGTTATACGTGCCTACTATCGTAGAACTAGTTAAATGTCGTCTACCCTCTTGCGACACGTACTATCTATAGGCCGATGATCTGTGAGCCAGTATTTATTCGATGACGCTTAAGTACATGTCACGACACGAGAACGCAGCAGCGTTCGACCATTGCCATGTGAACCGAGCACAAGAGATGTTGATATTGTATACTGAGTGTAACGCTAGACACACACATAAGCTTGACACAAGCATAAGACTACCTTTATATTTTAATATTATATATGCTCTATTTTATGAGAGAACTGAATTTATTATAATTATTTTGTTGTTAGAGGAGCGAGACACACTGAGTGCTGAGATCACTGGAAAGATGCTATTGAGAAAACTACTGGATTAAGCAGACGAACATTAGACTGTAAGGCAGCGATCATTGTCCGTAAAGGAATTTAATGTTGTCGCCCTCCCCCTCACACAGTTACTTCTCTAGACAGACATGTAGAAGGGTGACCAAAGTGCTGATAATATACTTTACACATAAACCTAGATGATTTCTAGAGATGAGTGAATCGAAGTCAAATTGACTTTGATCCGAATTTAAGAAAAAATTCAATTTGCCACAAAGCTGAATTTCCTTGCACTTTGTGGTAACAAATCTATTTTTCCTGAAATGACTGTAAAAAAAAAAAAAAAAAAAGACCTCATCCATTTTGTCACGGAGAGGCCGTCACAGCGAAATCTTGTGCGTGGTGATGTATGACGTCATCATGTCTTCAATCAAGATGCCCGCGATGGCCTCTCCGCAAGCAAATGGATAAGGTATGTCTTTTTTTTTTACCGATTAACCCCTGAAAGGCGTCAATTTTAATGTCAGATGCAGCAATCAGCGATGAACGCAGCATCTGAGGGGTTTAATGACGGGGGGAGACGCGATCACCATTCCCTGTAATTGCGCCCATTACATAAAACAGAATGTGATTCGTGACAAAGTCATTTGTAACAAATCCAATTTTTTTGTGAAATTCAGAGAAGCAGCCAAATTAGATTTTTGATAACTTCGCTCATCACCAATGACCAGTACAAAGTAAATTTAAAGGTCATGGCCGGTTTGTAAAAACTCATTGTTAATAGGTCCTTATGGATTTGTGTGACATACATCCGTCCAGGTTCAGTACAGACAGCAGTGAGTGAGTGAATCATGTCACCACCACCATACTGCAGCCTATGGACACAGCAGCGGACGAGTGATTATACAGATGCAGTCTTGCAATGATTTTTACAAACTGGCCATCTAAGCCTTTCTGATCATGAAATAAAAGGAGTCATTAGTATTTAAACCTTGTTTATCATTTGTACTGTTTCCCGATTCTCTGGATGCAACATGCAGTGTAAAGAATGGAGGTTTTTTTACTCTGGTTCTCATAACTACAGTATGTCTAGAGTCCTGCTTCTTCTCTTTACAAGATGCACTATTAAAGTCTAGTAAGGAATATATTGTTACACACTTGTGATATAATTGTCTACCTGATCCCAGATTTAGTCAAGACGGCCAAACTAAAAACCTCTATACTTTACACTGCAGGCTGCTTTCAGACCACTGGTTAATAATACAAAAAAGATATGTGGTTTATATTACAAAGTGATTATTTTTATTTCATAAGTAAAGAACTTTGGGGGTCATTTATCAAACTGGTGTAAAGTAGAAGTGGTTTAGTTGCCCATAGCAACCAATCAGATTCCTCTTTTCATTTGGAAAATAAGCCAGTTCTACTTTACACCAGTTTGATAAATGAGCCCCTTTATTTGTAAAACAGGTTTAGAATCTCTTTAATATCTCCACACTTCAAGCCGGACGCCCCCTGGAGTTTATACACAGGACAGACAGATCAGGACTGGTTTTGTCACATGCCAGTAAAAATTAAATCTAAATTACACATTTAAAAATAATTGTTATAAAGCACAATGATAGGGCTTCTAGAGCCTGCAGGACACTGACTATACAGAATTGTTCATATCAACGGCTTCATTGTCCTGACATATAAGAGGAAAACCACATGTAGGAAGCAGGAGGTGGTAGAGATTGGTACACAGTCATCTACATAACGCCCATTCGGGTCACTGAACCCATATTAGAGCCTATAAACGTTTCTGAACCTTGTAAATACTGATGTCTTATAAACCAGGACACATTGATGCGGCCATATCATATACTGTACAAGAAGATGAAATACTGTGGAAACTGCCCAATTTGTAATAAGAGACACTAGGGGTAGTGAGGAAAATTGATGTGATTGATTCATTTACAAAACTGGTTGGTTGTGGTGGGTTACAGAGCATGTAAAGAAAAGACAATCATAATGTTAGGAGAACCTGTCACCACCACTTATATGACTTACACGTAGAAAATAGATGGATTCCTTATGAAATGACAATTCTGAAGCACCAAACTCTGCCTGGTTTCCTTCCTCTGTTATTCCTCTTGAACATTTATAAATAAACTGACAACTGTGTTACCATTCTCCTTGTCAATGGGGCGTTTCCCTACATAGTCTGCCATTGTTTGGGAAGTATCAGGCTGTGTAGGGACACACCCGTAACTGCTAACACCCAGTTGTCAATGTACTCAAATTTCTATAACGAATAATGCCTCATTCACACGTCAGTGTTTTAGTGGTTCTCCACGGACAGCACACGTCCCCATTCATTTAAGGCCCGTTCACACGACCGTGTGAATGGGTCCGCACCTATTCCGCAAATTTGCGGAATAGGGGCGGGCCCGTTCAACTCTATGGGTGGCACGCTATCTTGCTGAGCCGCGGCTCAGCAAGAAAAGATAGAACATGTCCTATACTTTTCAATGGGGCCGCCCGGCGTGTGTTCCGAGCGCTGCGGAACACACGCCAGGCGGCCCCCGTGTTTTAGCGGCCGTCTGAACGGGGCCTTAATGTGTGTATTCAGACATCAGTGTTTTAGCACGGATGCATGCTCTATTTTGTCCGTGTTCACGCATCCATCACGTCCATTATAGTCTATGGGTCCGTGAAAACCACGGATGCAACACGAATGCCATCCGTGTTGCACTGATCATTAAGAAGAGATGCTTTGAAAATTATTTTTCAGCTGTTCAGTGTCAGTGAAACATGGATGCAACACGGATGGCAAAACACGTACCCAACACTGATCCTTCACGGATGCCTCACTGACCACATGCTCACGGATTTGAGCACGGACACGGATGTGTGAATGTGGCTTAACAGAGGAACCAATGTTTAGTTCTAAGAAAAGATGCTCCAGAATCTAATACAGTTATTTACTAAAAGACATGTCATGACAGCTGACTGGTCCTCTGTAAAGGAACCCCCCAGTCATCACATTATGTTACACTGCCGACACTAGTGATGACCAAGACTGAAAACTGTACATTGGAAAATTTTAAATACATGAACCTTTTTTATGTTATTTGCCATAATGCACTAAATATCCCAAATATTCCCAGTAGTCATGCATTCACCTGCATATTGATGCCTGTATATGAAAAGGGAAATTGGGCGGGCAGAGTCTGATACAAATCTGGCATTGCAAATTTTGGAAAATGAAAGGTGGGATTTGATTGGTTGCTAGGGGCAACTAAGCCAGTTCTACTTGACACCAGTTCTTACAACATGCAGGAACTGGTACAAACACTATGTGATGACCAAGAATTCCTTCTTAACCGGAGTCTTACTTTAAAGGGAACCTGTCAGCTCCGAAACACCCCCTGAACTAGAGTAAGCGCTGTATAGTGTAAGTGTGCTGAATCCGAATATGTAAGTTTTATCTTCATACTCACTTCCATTCCGATGCTGTGCTCCCACAAACCAGCAGTAAAATGCACTCACTGGACTCTTCTTTGAGTCCTCTCCATTATATGAGTGAGAACTGGAGTCCAGTGAGTGCATTTTACTGCAGGTTTGTGGGAGCACAACATCAGAATGGAAGAGAGTATGAAGATAAAAATTATATAACCGGACTTGACGTCACTTACACTATACAATGCTTACTCTAGTTTGGAGGGTGTTTCAGAGCTGACAGGTTCCCTTTAAGGCTTCTCGAAGTAAACCAGAACCGGTTCCAAGTGATTTTGGCCAATTATCAAAGGAATAATATAATTATTTGCAGCTGTTGTTTTTATTGTTTTGTTGCTCAGATTTGCATCTGTATTTTATACTGTTGTAACGTGTTTTCTGTTTGAGCATACGCAGACCTTATATATATATATATAAAGTTGTGTAATGGACGGGGTGGGTCTGAAGTAAGAGTGTTGTGTCCGACATGTCCCCCCTCCTCCACCTTTTCGGATTCACAGACGCTGAGCGTTTGTCAGTGAAGCCTCCACATGAACCACAGGACAAGTTTACTGTATAAATTATGAATTCTTTTCCTAGATTTCACATATTGAACTTGCTCGCGGAGCCCTGAGAGGTGAACATATATACAAAAGCATATAAACTAAACGAGTAGACCTCGGTCACACAAATGCAGGTTTTGTTTTTTTTAGTTTTCGTACAGAACTGTATTTTGAATTTTGTACAGATGTTTTCTGTTATTTTTCTAATGTGTTTTTTTTGAGCGTTTTGTACATTTTGGCTTTTTACCTTTGTATGGATATCTTTTACTCTTTATAATGAAAATAAGATATAAAATAAAGTATTTTCATAGAGGTAGATGACCTTCGTCTGTCCTGTAGCTTAAATGCAATAAGAGATTTATCATAAATCCTCAGGTGTCAATGCTGGATATGTAAATATATGTTACCATATGTATTCATTGCCAGAATGGTCCGTAATTATAATCAGCTATTATGGTGTACAGTAAATAATTTGCTGATGGTCTATCATAAGAAATAATAGAAAAGTGCAGAAAAGATCTGGATTGGAATATTTTGCACTGTATTCCAGGAAAACACCATAAGGGGGTCCCTTTTTACGGTAGTGCTTTAGTCCAAGCCAGTAGTGTAACAGCTGAGGGCTTGAAGCAATAATCAGGGGTAGAGGTGACCAAATTCTTCACCTTCAAGAAGTGCCCCCTGCCACTTGATTGACATCATTGACATCTTGCCTGGCCCTGACAATCTCTCTTCTGATGTTCCGAGTAGTGGCGCAAGCAGAGAGGCTTTGCTTCCGCTACCAGAGCAGAAACTGTTTATACGTTGCTATTTGGAAGTGTAGTGGCGCATGCACAGTCGCTGTGCCGCTATTTAGATCAGCTGTGCAGCCGTGAGACATCCAACCCTGTCAATCAAACTGCAGGGGGGGGGGGGGGCTTCTTAAGCAATGAGGCGAGGCCCTTGCAGGTGAAGAGCTCTTACTGATGAGATGAATCAATTTGCTTATCTCTAATCAAAGTCTACAACGAGTGGTCTCTGTCATCACGTGATGGCCATGATACAGTAAACATTGAAAATACCAGCACCAGCCCTGAGACTAGAGAGGAAGTCTTCTGTGTCCTCCAAAGGCCCAGTCATGTCACCCTACCAGAAAATCCCCACTTTCCCAATCCATTACTGGGCCTCCGTCTATTACTGTGTTTTCTATTATATGCTTACTGGGCTTATTGTACTTTGTATGCGTCTTTGTAAAAATAAAAAAAAAATAAATTAAATAAAACTGTTACTTCAGGGTGGGATAGGTTTTTTTGGACCTACTGGGCTTTGTAACAAATCATAGCTCAACGGGTGTACGGTGCGGAGCAGGCCTATTTTTATGCTGCAACAGTCAGATAGTAAAGCGGACATGGCTTAGGAGGCAGAAATACATAGTTGAGTCACATTATTATGACTGTTTCCTACTTTTGACGTTGACAGAGCGCAGCTCATGAAGGAAGTCACGTGTGGTGAGCTGGCTAGGTGGGTCAATAAGGTGTGCGATAGGCTGTCTGCAACATATATCCCTCGCTGCTGTCACGATTTATCAGAGTTGTAAAAACCGATGGTTATTGACTTTTGAGACAATGGCAGCAGCGGCTCTGAAGGTGCATGAGGGCGGTACAGTGGAGCAGCTTGCTTCCAAAATGAAGTGGGACTACCAGACTTGTCTAAAACAACAATTCAGCGAACCCTACTGTGTATGGGGCTCCAAAATAGATAGATGGATGCTAACAAAGTTGCATCACAAAAAAGGCTTACATTTTCACAGAAGTATCAAAATTGAACTTCCGCTGGTTGGCAAAGGGTTGCCTTCTCCTATGCGTCAAGCTTTCTGCTTCATTGAACAGATGGACGTTCGTGCAACACTCAAGAAAACATCAGAGAACAAACACCCACCATTGCTGGAAGAACACAAGCTGCTGGTGGCAGCATTATGGTCCGGGGATGTTTTTGTGACATTCTCTGGGTCCACTCATCCACGTGGAAAGCACTCCCAACCGATTTGGGCATGAATCTATCCTTGCAATTCATGTACACCCGTACATGCCGATTGTCTTTCCACAGGTGGATGGGATCTTTCAGAAAGACAATGCAACATTTCACACGGCTAGTAATGCCTGACATTGATTGGAAGAGTATGACCAAGACGTCCAAGTATTACGTTGGCTCCTATTAGACTTGAACCCAACTGAGCACCTGTGGGACCCCCTCAGATTATGATTGGCAGAATAAATTGAGGCCACTGATCAACCTTTAGAAGGAATAATTCCTAAACCTGTATACCAGATGTGAATTTATCGGTGGACAAATTTTTGTGGGATTTCTAAAAGGTCTTAATTTTGATTATCTAATTTCCTATGACTATGTCCTGCCACATGAAGCTGCTTATTCCATTCACATTACTGTATGTTGATATAGTCGGGCGTGACTTTTTTTTTTCTCCAATAATTGAAGAACTCCCGCAAAATTTTTTATTCCATGTCCTGCTAGAAATGTACATGATGTAATCTGTAGTGAATGTCATTTTCTTACCAGTGGCTGTCTTTGTGAGTTATATCTCCCTGATGTTTCTCATCTGTGTCATGTGACCAGCAATTAGACCCACCAAGTCACACAGAGACTTATGTGTGGACAGGAAGTCTATTTCTCTATGCATTCGTATGGGAGTCTCACTTTCAGTCTCATAGGAATGAATAGAGCAGTAACTGGCTTCCTGTCCTGGGTCAGTTGGAGGTCAGGGAGTTGGTCACATGACCCAGCTACAATTTGAAGAGAGGGGATAACCCAGAAATGCAGTCTCTGATGAGAAGATTGCATTCACTACAGATTATATCATGCACCTTTCTAACAGGTCAGAGAATAAAAAAATTTGTGGGAATTCTCCTTTGAGTTGTCACCTACAAATATGCTAAGGCCTTTATGAAGGTTTTTCGAATTTTGGTAGACCTCTTAGACAAGACAATACTTCTAGAAATATTGACATTATTTTAGGGACTAGTGATCCCTCCCTGTTCATATTGTTATGGACACTGTTCTTTTATATATTCTGTGAGCAACTGGCTGTTTTGTGCACACAGAGGTTTCTATCTTGCTGGACAGGGGCTTGTTATGGTGCACTTTGTCACTTGGCATGTTTGGCCCTCATACAGGGATTGATGAGCGTCACATACAGGGATCGCCCTGTCAAGTGACCCAGGTGAGACTGCCAAGGGTTGATCTATTTCACACTCAGTATCGCAAGCCTGTACATAAAGGCCACAGATTGAACAAAAATTGCACTCCAACATGTTGCCACTATCTATGGTATTTAAATGAATATACAAATTAATTAGGGGCTCATAGAAAACCCCACAGTGCCACACAGTAACACAAACCACACTCATATATTGGGTATCCAACAGATCCCAAGGTCCGCTTGATTGCCATATCTTTACCACATTGAGAATGTCTGGGACTGGATTGGGTTACAGATCTCCCATAGAAAGCAGCCAACATCCACCTAGGCTAAACTACAGGTCTGAGTTGAAAAGAAAAAGGGTGTCAGTCAGCACATCCCAATGCGCAGGTGCACACTGCCACAGCTAGAAACACGAAGAAAAAATATATACAATGCAACAGCACTCTGCAAACCAAATAAAGTACAAAAATGCCATAGTTATAGAAAATATTCTGGTGCTAATGCTACATTTATTTTATAAATATGAGATTTTTAGCAAATACATGGAACACTGCACATGTCACAATGGGCCAACATTCTACGAGGACACTGGTCGGGACACTGCGCATGTCACAATAGGACAGCATCCTCCAGGGACAACGGATGAAACACTGAGCATGTACATATGTCACAATGGGCCATGATCTTCCAGGGATAATGGAAATTACTGTGCACATAATAATGGGCCAGCATCCTCCAGGGATAGTGGATGGAACACAGTGTGTCTCACAATAGGCCAGTATTCTTTAGGAATAACGGTCAGAACACTGGGCGTGACACAATAGGCATGTATTCTCCAGGGACAACAGATGGAACACTGTGCATGTCACAATGAGCCACCATCCTCCAGGGATAATATACTGAATACAGGATATATGGGTACGGCATCCTCCTGTGACAAATGACAGAACACCACATAGGGTTGCATCGGGTATTGAATTATCGATACCCAATCGATACTTTTGTACCGGTATCGATTAGATACTGGCATTTACCTTTTACCGATACTAGGCTGCGCTACTGCACTGCTTCTGCGCTGCTCTCAGTGCGCTCCATGTTCCCTCAGCAACACAGGGGAGAAGGAAGCTCTCCCTCACCCCTGTGCTGCTGCCACCAATGGGAGAGAGAGGAAGAGGGATGGGGCTGTGGCTGCTGCGCCACCTATGAAGAGAACTAAACCATTAAAGGGGTTGTCCGAGTTATTTTTTTGTTCTTTATATGTTTCTAACTTGTCAGGTATAACAACTTTCCCATATACTTTGTGTTTCTAAAGCTGCTGGTTTCTCAGAGTTGACTGAGGGTCACATGACCTGTGATGTCACCTTATCTCTCTGCTCTGTGATGTTTCGTTCACAAGCCTCAGAGTTCAGATAAGAGTCTGTACACGAGACGTCACTGGCCACGCCCCCTTCCTTTGCCGGCTGCTATCTGCTCTCCCTGGTTTCCTTCAGATAAAACATTAACCCCTTCAGCCAGAACACACTGAGGGCTCAAGGCTTTAGAACAAACAGTAGCTGCAGCAGTGAGAGGAGACAAATGCTGGGCAAGGAGCTATAGAAGAATTGTATTGTACAAGAACAGGTAGGGAGAATTTCCTGTGTTATCAGCATTGTCATTGTACAGCTGGGACTTGTAGTCCTACACATACAACATGCTGCTGAGTATTCCAGCAGGAAGACATGTCACTCAGCACTTGTATTCATTCCCTTTGCAGAGAGGGGGGGAGAAGGGGGAGGGGCTGAGATTGTTGTTATTGCATGTAAACAAAGACCAGAAGAGAACCAGGGAAATGAGGAAATATGGATTTTTTTTGCCTAAAACTTGCTTAACTTAGTTATATATTGCTGCCCATCAGATTTACAGTGCTATATATTTTTTTTCATAACTCGGACAACCCCTTTAATACAAGTACAGGCGGCGGGTGCCGGCACCCGCCTCCTGTACTTGTATTAAAGGGAGTCTTTCACCTCATTTTCACCTATATAACTAACAGCAGTGCCCCACAGAAGATTGCGGACACATCCCAGACATACCTGTGTGCACTGTGTGTCTGTATTACATGTCCAGGAAATGCACTTTTATTCTGCAGGAAAACAGCTCCCACAGTGCCCAGCTCTGCTGCTGGAAGTGCTCAAAGCAAACCAGACTGATATTCCAAGCTTTAAAATGATACCAAAATCACAGCATTATATCAAGTATATCATGCTATAGCTGTTAGAAATTGAGTCAGGAGAGAAAGCTGTTTTTAGTTTCACTTTCAGTTGGGCAGTGCTGTTAGGCGACAGACTTCCTTTAAACGTTAGTTCTATTCATTGGTGGCGCGCAGGCACCCCCCCCCCAGTATTATAAACATTGGCGGCACAGTGTGCCCCCCCAGTATTATGTTTGTGGCAGTGACCACAGGGTCCCCAGCCCCCCACCCTCCTCTTCATTGGTGGCAGTTCTGATCGGAGCCCCAGCAGTGTAATCACGGGGCTCCGAACGGTTACCATGGCAGCCAGGACACTACTGAAGCCTTGGCTGACATGCTATCCTCCCTGCTGCCGTGTGCACAAAGCACAGGGCAGCAGGGAGAGTGTAAAGTCCTATTCTCCCTAATAGATCTCTATTAGGGTGTATTGGACAAGGGTTCTAGCCCCTATATAAATAAAAAGTAAAAAAAAAGTTAAAAAAAACAAACACCAAAATTAAGTTTAAATCCTACCTTTCCCAATTTTACATATAAAATATAGAAACAATCTAATATATAAAGCTGAGTGTAACATAGTTTGTAAGGCCAAAAAAAGACATCTGTCCATCCAGTTCGGCCTGTTTTCCTACAAGTTGATCCAGAGGAAGGCAAAAAACCCTGTGAGGTAGAAGCCAATTTTCCTCACTTTAGGGGGAAAAATTCCTTCCCGACTCCAATCAGGCAATCAGAATTACTCCCTGGATCAACGACCCCTCTCTAGTAACTCTAACCTATAATATTATTACCCTCAAGAAATACATCCAGGCCCTTCTTGAACTCTCTTAGTGAACTTACCATCACCACCTCCTCAACTGTTTCCATAGTCTGACTGCTCTTACCGTAAAGAATCCTCTTCTATGTTTATGTACAAACGTTCTTTCCTCCAGACGCAGAGGATGTCCCCTCGTCACAGTCACAGTCCTCGGGATAAATAGATGATGGGAGAGATCTCTGTACTGACCTCTGATATATTTATACATAGTTATTAGATCTCCCCTCAGTTGTCTTTTTTCTA
Organism: Rhinella marina; assembly: GCA_900303285.1. Taxonomy (NCBI): domain Eukaryota; kingdom Metazoa; phylum Chordata; class Amphibia; order Anura; family Bufonidae; genus Rhinella; species Rhinella marina. The sequence goes on from ONZH01001988.1 coordinate 383,397, forward strand.
AAGTGAATAAGCCTAATTTTGATAATCTTTCTGGGTACTGTAGTCCACCCATTCCAGTTATTACTTTAGTTGCCCTCCTCTGAACCCTCTCCAGCTCTGCTATGTCTGCCTTGTTCACAGGAGCCCAGAACTGTACACAGTACTCCATGTGTGGTCTGACTAGTGATTTGTAAAGTGGCAGGACTATGTTCTCATCACGGGCATCTATGCCTCTTTTGATGCAACCCATTATCTTACTGGCCTTGGCAGCAGCTGTCTGGCACTGGCTTCTACAGCTTAGTTTGCTGTTCACTAAAATTCCTAGGTCCTTTTCCATGTCAGAGTTACCCAATGCTTTACCATTTAGTATGTACTGGTGACTTGCATTATTCCTTCCCATATGCATAACCTTACATTTGTCAGTGTTAAACCTCATCTGCCACTTTTCTGCCCAAGCCTCCAGTCTATCCAGATCCTGCTGTAGCAGTGCACTGTCCTCCTCTGTGTTAATTACTTTACACAGTTTAGTGTCATCTGCAAAAATTGATATTTTACTGTGCAAGCCTTCTACAAGGTCATTAATAAATATATTGAAGAGAATAGGGCCCAATACTGACTCCTGTGGTACCCCACTAGTTACAGTGACCCAATCTGAGTATGTACCATTAATAACCACCCTCTGTTTTCTATCACTAAGCCAGTTACTTACCTACATACAGACATTTTCTCCCAGTCCAAGCATTCTCATCTTATATACTAACCTTTTATGTGGTACCGTGTCAAACGCTTTGGAGAAGTCCAAATATACGACATCCATTGAGTCGCCGCGGTCTAGAACTTACCTCCTCATAGAAACTGATTAAATTGGTTTGACACGACCGATCCCTCATGAAGCCATGCTGATATGGAGTAATTTGCTTATTTTCATTGAGGTACTCCAAGATAGCATCTCTTAGAAAACCCTCAAACAGTTTACCCACAACAGAAGTTAAACTTACCGGCCTATAGTTTCCGGGCTCTGTTTTTGGACCCTTTTTGAATATTGGCACCACATTTGCTATGCGCCAATCCTGTGGAACACTCCCTGTCAGTATAGAGTCCTTAAATATCAGAAATAAGGGTCTGGCGATGACATTACTTAATTCTCTTAGGATACGGGGGTGTATGCCATCCGGTCCTGGCGATTTGTCTATTTTAATCTTTTTAAGACGTTGCTGTACCTCTTCCTGGGTCAGAGAGGACACTTTTAAAGGGCAATTTATTTTTACATTCTGCATTTCATCTGACAGTTTATTTTCCTCAGTGAATACAGTGGAGAAAAAGATATTTAGTAGCTTCGCTTTCTCCTTATCGCTCTCTGCAACTTCACTATGTATGTGTGTATGTCTGCTAAAATCCGCATCGTCGCAGCTACAATCACGAAATTTGGCACACTGGTACATCAGGTGTCTGGGAAGGTTTTAGAACGGGTCTCAGCTCTCTAGGACGTACCGTTCCTGAGATATTCCCAAAAAATGCATGAGTCAATAGAAGCCTGGTCACATGACCCTTATCAGCCAATAGAAGCTTGCAGGCTGATCGTTCTCCCCCCCCCACACACACAGTTTCACACCAGGTTTCCATAACAAACCAGCCATTTTCCTTCACTGCTGTAGGTCAGCTTTAAAGGGGCAGGGCGCTGTGGATAACACTGTCCAAAGGGTATTCCAGTTACCATAAATATAACTTATGTTTAGACTAACTCATCATTAATCGTTACCTAATATAAATGTAAATGTCACATATTACTGTTCAGTAGTAATAAAAGATGTTTCTTCCACTGCTACCCACTGTGTTTCCTCATAAATTACCATGGCATCGACCTATAATTCAGGCCACCCTCTAAAGAAGGAGTTAAATACCCCGCCCCCAGGTATCACTTAAGCCACGCACTCTCCCACTCCGCAGCCAACAGGGATCGAAAAAAATGAAGGTAAAAATCACCTTCTGTCAGCTGCAGGGGTGGGGGGAGGGTGACTTTCTCCTGCAGCTCATGGTCAGACTGCACAGTGCTGCTGTCTGAGACTAAGCTTTTCAAATGGACATCCCTGTGTCCGTCCAGGCCCTGCGCCGGACAGAGATAGGGGAGTCTGAAAGCCCGAACTGTCCGGCCTAAAACCGGACCTCTGGCCACCCTAGGGGCAGGCTGCTGTCGAGGTCACTGTGGAGGGAGGGGACTGTGGACACCACTATTAAAGGGGCAGCGGGGTACTGTGAGGTCACTGTTATAGGGAGTGGGGTACTGTGAGGTCTCTGTTAAAGGGGCAGTCGCTGTGGAGGTCTCTGTCAAGGGGGCCAGGAATGGTGGCGGTCAGTTAAGGGGACTGTAACCTATGGTCAGTGTTAAGGGGCGGGCCCCTGTGGAGGTCACTGTCAAGGGGGTGAGGTGCTGTGGAACTCACTGTTAAAGGGGCAGGCTGCTGTGACTGTCAGAGTTAAGGGAGTGGGCTGCTGTGGAGGTCCCATTTTAAGGAGACGGGGCACTGTAGGGGGTGTCAGTGTTAAGGGTGGGGGCTGTGGAGGTCACTGTTAAGGAGGCAGGGGGCTGTAGAGGTCACACTTGGTAAATATTGTGAGGGGTGCGGTTTCTAAAATAGCATTACTACTTGGGGGTTTCTTTTTTATTTCACCTTAGAGCAGTTGTCAGCCAATGCTGTATAAATCACCAAACTAGTCCTCAAATACATACAGTGCTCCTTCTCTTCTGAGTCCTATGTTATGCCCATACAGAAGTTTATGACCATAAGGGCCCATTCATTTCAATGGGCGGCATTGCATCGCGGATAGCCGCGGCTCAGTGAAAAAATATATAACATGTCCATAGGCATTTTGTATGGGGTGCTGGCCATGTGTGTTCCACAAACCTGATATGCTTTATTGCTGCCCCAGAAATGCAGTACAGCCGCGAAAAGTGACAGCACCCTTACACATGACGCATGTTCAGTGGCGTAGCTACCGGGGGGCAGGGGGGGGCGACGGCTCCGGGCCCAGTGACTCAGGGGGGCCCAGCAAGGATGACCTTGCCTACTATCAGGCGAATACAAGTGAGCGCTTCCATTATGGAAGCGCTCACTTGTATTTAGGGACCCCCATCAGACCTCAGATCAGCCCACCCAGCCACATAGGTTTTTTATTTTAATCCTTACTTACCTGTTCTGCGCTGCGGCTGCCCTCCGGTCCGCGCTCTGCTCTCTTCCCTGGCGGCGCGCACTATGACCTGACGCTGCACGCAGCGTCAGGTCATAGTGTGCGCGGCCAGGGAAGAGAGCGGAGCGCGGACCGGAGGGCAGCCGCAGCGCAGAACAGGTAAGTAAGGTTTTTATTTTAATCCTATGTGGCTGGGTGGGCTGATCTGAGGTCTGATGGGGGCACAATACGCTGATCTGAGGTCTGATAGGGGCACAATACGCTGATCTGAGGTCTGATGGGGCACAATACGCTGATCTGAGGTCTGATGGGGGCACAATGCTGATCTGAGGTCTGATGGGGCACATTAAGCTGATGTGAGGTCTGATGGGGGCACAATACGCTGATGTGAGGTCTGATGGGGGCACATAGGCTGATCTGAGGTCTGATGGGGGCACAGTAGGCTGATGTGAGGTCTGATGGGGGCACAGTAGGCTGATGTGAGGTCTGATGGGGGCACAGTAGCTGATGTGAGGTCTGATGGGGCACAATTACGCTGATTGAGGTCTGATGGGAGCACATTAAAGCTGATGTGAGGTCTGATGGGGCACAATACGCTGATGTGAGGTCTGATGGGGGCACAGTAGGCTGATGTGAGGCTGATGGGCACAGTAGGCTGATGTGAGGTCTGATGGGGGCACAGTAGGCTGATTGAGGTCTGATGGGGCACAGTAGGCTGATGTGAGGTCTGATGGGGGCACAGTAGGCTGATCCTGAGGTCTTATGGGGGCTCATACGCTGATCTGAGGTCTGATGGGGCTCAATACGCTGATCTGAGGTCTGATGGGGGCACAATACGCTGATCTGAGATCTGATGGGGGCACAATACGCTGATCTGAGGTCTGATGGGGCACAATACGCTGGTCTGAGGTCTGATGGGGGCACAATACGCTGATCTGGAGATCTGATGGGGGCACAATACGCTGATCTGAGGTCTGATGGGGGCACATATGCTGATCTGAGGTCTGATGGGGCACAATACGCTGATGTGAGGTCTGATGGGGGCACATTCTGATGTGAGGTCTGATGGG